>CM050416.1:35727045-35823451 GCA_027564155.1 Gymnocypris eckloni scoliostomus
AATAATTAATGTCACCACTGTTGAGGATCATAAGTGTACATGTCTAAAATAGACATGGTTAGACAACACTTCATGGTTTTTATTCAATTGAGCTATAAACTAAAATTTAAGATAATCTGCTACTTCAAGCTTCAGATTCAACAATGCGCAAATGCCTGCTCTGAAACAATATTGCAATTGTACAGTAGCAAGTTCATTTGAATAAATAAAAGGGTCAAGAGTCCAACTACAGCAAACACTGGTCTCCATGATGATGGCCTAATTTTAACCATTAAAGCATCAACACATGATCCTCTGTAATTCTCAATAACAGCAGATGTTCATCACTAATGCACAATCATCATTTAATTAGTCACTTAATCATCTCATTAACTTTAACTCTTTAAGGACTTGGGATTTGAAATAAATGTCTTGGTTGCTCTTCTGGTGAAATCAGCTGCTGAGTTCATGAGTGGAATAAACACATGACAGGACTTTTACTTTCTGACCCCTGGACTTTACACCTCTCTCAAATGCAACCTCAAAACCCCTTATATTTAACCCAGCATTTTTTAGATTGTACACTTTCAAACACTGCAAATGTGCAGAGCTGAATGTTGTTGCATTGCAGTAAAATCACAAAAGAAGTGAGAGTTAATGTCAGAATGATTCTGTTGCAGACGTCTGCAGGAAAGGCCTCTGAATCCAGAGATGTTGAAAATACTTCTGTCCGAGATGATAGAGATACAGACACAAAGAAACCTGAAGAGGAGGAGATTGAGTACGCCAGCATTACAATTCACCATCCAGCCAATGCAGCCAAGTGAGAAAACATCCATTATTCTGTCTTAACATAAATCAGTGCTATTTGCAATATCTTCTTATAGAAAACCGTGCAATATAATAAACCAAGAGATCACATTATTTTTCATGCAACAGTCTTTGCACAGCAGCTTTAAACGTCTGCTAGCTTCATCAAGTCTCATGCTCTGTGATGATCTCACTCTCGTTTATGTATTTGCCATTTCTGCAGATCTGCTGCAAGCCAAGAGACAGATGTATCAGTGATTTACAGCAGCATCAGATGATCCAGACTGATCGAAGTAGATCCAGACCATAATAAGGATGAATTAGTTTGATTGATTTAGTATTTTTTTCTTTCATGTAATCATGTTTTTGAGTGTGCATTGTTTATTAAGCATCTGTTGCTCCATCTTAGTTAAAACGCTGATGCCTTACATCTCTAGTAAGCCAAATAAACAAGCAAACAGTGTGTAGTTTATATAGTGTGAGGCATTTTTGATCTCTCTCTCTACATTTCTAGACATTTGAAGGATTTGCTGTTTTGTTTCTCATTCACAGCAAAAATGTAATGTTGCAAAGTAAAATACATAGGCTTTTATTTACCTGTATTAATTCAAGACCAGAGCACTGCAGGAACATGAACACGTGTGAGTCATGTTTATCAATGTAAGAGTCACATCTGTGTGCAAAAGTTATCTTCATATTTTTCAGTGACATACGGCCAAATATGGTGACCCATACTCAGAATTCATGCTCTATATTTTACCCGTCCAAAGTGCACACACCGTGAACACTCACCCGGAGCAGTGGGCAGCCATTTATGCTGCGGCGCCCGGGGAGCAGTGCCTTGCTCAAGGGTCTCACCTCAGTCGTGGTATTGAAGGTGGAGCGAGCGCTGTACATTCACTCCCCTCACCTACAATTCCTGCCGGCCCGAGACTTTGAACTCGCAACCTTTGCAGTACGAGTCCAACTCTCTAACCATTAGGCCACGACTTCCCCGACTCTAAACTTACAGAATGTATTACCATATTTCCTGCGCTAATAAAAAGGTACAAACACTTCAGTGATTTCAGAGTCTTCCCTTGTATTGAACACTGGGCAGTTAATATCACGCACTTCTCACACGTTTAGTAAATTGCTAATCAGGGCTGGGGAGTAACGAAACGTGCCGTGCAATGCCTACCTGCTACAACATTTCTCTCAGCATCGAAGGATTCAACTTATAATCTGAAAAAGCATCTTGAGGGAAGTTGTTCTTGATCTTTGAAAATTTGTATCCAGTAACTCGTTTTTCTATTTTCTCATATTTTGAGTGTTGAATGGTTATCATTACGTTTAATACTTCTAAAAATGTAATTGAAAAAGGACACCATATTTACCTTTAACTCACACTTTGTATTCAATTAAGAGATCCAGACGAATCAAGCATGAAATAAATGTTTATAAAGTCAAACGATAGCTTTGTGTGCTTTTTGAAAGAATAAAGACTTCAAGTTCATCTGTAATGTTCAAGAACAGATCATCTTTGGCATACTAGTTCATGATTCGATTCGTGAACAGATGATTCTTTTGAGTCAATATTTGAAAAGAATCAATTCTTTTGTTTAACGAAACCAGTGTGAATGGTTCACGTTAAACTAGATAGATATGGGGCATGTTTCCCAAAAGCATCATTAGCGAACTGTGGTTGTTAAATGACGTTGAACTATAACGACATTACTTGTTGTTTTGGCTACTTTTATGATATATTTGGTGTGTTTGGATTAGTTTTGAAGCTTGGAATGCAGCATGAAACAGCACAGAATCCCATTCAATGTATTCAAATTTAATTTTCATTGATTGGTAGATTTAAATGACATAAAATGTTTTTGTTGTTCATAGAAATGCAGTGGACAACTGATGTTGTTAAAAATGCAAAGAAAACACATCTTGTAGATGTCACTTATTTAGAGTTGGAAAACATAAAAACAACACATCAAGTATATGTTCCCTTGTGTTATATATCTTAAGTTTTTCAAAGTATTCTAAAGTATTTCGATTACGTTACTAAACCTGATTAATCAATGAAATACATAACTGATTTTGTAATCTGTAGTGAAATACATTTTAAAAGTAACCTTCCCAGCCCTGCTAATAATACTAAAGCTAAAGAGTGTGACAACTAACCCCACTCTCCAGAAATCTGCACTGTTAGACATTTCTGTCATTTCTACATTTATTGTCTGTATATCAGTATAATACTGCAAATTCCCTTTACAGTAAATAACTGTAACATAATTTTCTGTGATGTCAGACCCAACATACAGAGACTTACTGTATTTTTTTTAATTGCTGTATGCTACTGTGTTTGCTGTAACGGCCTCTTTGGCACCATTCTATTGAGGTTGTTTTATTTTCCTAATTTCTTACATTTGGATTGAAACAATTTGCCCTAAACCGTGTCTACAACACCACAACAGCTTGAGACTGACGACACTGGAAGTGTTACATCGCTTGAAATGATTGGAAAATCCGTTTGTCCTTCGTGTAAGAAACAGCACGAGCACTTGGAGTACATCTGTACATCAGAAATATACCAGGGCCGCACCACTCACGTTCGAGGAAGACACAGCCTTACAATGCACCTTACGAGAGAATAAGACCATCAAGCAAGGTAAAAAATTATGTTTGTCTGTGTGTTTGTGTCAGATTTTTGATCACCAGTTTAACCTAGTAACATTTACCCATCAACATGGCGGTAACAAACTTTACTATGGTAAACTGCGCTGTCATTTCAAACGACTTTTTAAGTTTGGACTTTTAAGTACCTTTAAGTTGGACAATCACATTGAGTCCATTGTAAAAAAAAGGCCCAGCAGAGGCTGTACTTCCTTCACCAGCTGAAACAGTTCTGCTCTGCCATCATTGAATCCATCCTCTGCACATCAATAACTGTCTGGTTCAGCTCAGCTACCAAATCTGACCTCAGAAGACTACGGAGGGTAGTCTGGACTGCTGAGCGAATCATTGGTACAACCCTCCCCACTCTCCAAGAACTGTACTCTTCCAGAGAGAGCAAAAAGGCTGTAAAAATCACTCTGGACCCTCACATCCAGCACACTTCCTCTTTGAACTGTTACCGTCTGGTCGACGCTACAGAGCTCTGAGCACCAGAACGACCAGACACAGAAACAGTTTCTTTCCCCAGGCAATCCATCTCATGAAAATTTGATATTAAACGTAGCAAAATTTCAAATTTGCACATAGCAGACATCTACACACATAATTGTCTACATTATATATTGTGTTTTTGCTATTTTGTACATTGCCTATTTGTATATTTGTATATTCTTTTATCATCTGTGTCCTGTCCCTTTGCTGTCCTTCTGTTGCACTGTGGAGCTTTTGTCGCTATAAATTCCTTGTATGTGTAAACATACCTGGCCAATAAAGCTCATTCTCATTCTCATATGATGACTGGTGCTGTGTTTGTATCATAGACTTATGTAAAATAATACTGCAAAACAAATAACTTTTGAACACAACGAGAATAAGCAATGTACTGCATTTCAAAAATATTTTGATAAAAGAAATGTAAATATTTGTATTAATCTATATTTTTCTCCTTTCTCTTGCTGTGGTTTTGTGCTAAATGCCTGAGAGTTGGCAGATCTGGCTTTTGATTCCATGACAGATGAGATAAAAATAAAATACTGTCTGAAAGTAACATTTGGTAGTCAGATGGAAATGAATGTCTTTGACCAACTCTTTTCAATTTTGATTTAATTTCTACAGATAAATTGACATCATAACAATGAATTTTAAGACTCATTTGAATAAAAATAGGAAGTGTTATAACCACTGCCAACTCTGCTGAACACGTCTTTTCTGTCTTCAGACTCATCATTTGCTCACAGGGCACCGGTGAAGAAAGCTAATGCGAGCAAGGTAAGAGAGTTTATTTGATAAAGAGTGTGCAGAATGTGGGATGTGAAAGAGTAGAACATGATGTAAGACTAAATGTCTGTGTTTATGAGTGGGCCGCTCTTATAGTTGAGTACCGAGTTATACCATACAGGACCTTAGTGGAGCCCCATATGACATCCTTACTGTTTGTTCCACTGAGGACAAGTCTTTTGTTAAACAACAGATGGTCAGATCAGATGAATTATGTGAAAAAATAGTGTTTCTTTAAAAAAAACATGACATCCAGAAAAATGATCCAGCGAGTAACTACCGATCACATGAGGTTCAGATCAATTAGGAACATCTGCCACTGTTTTGAGGTTATTGTTACAGAAGAACGTTTAGAAAAATCAATTAGATGTATTTTGTTAATTTTGATGAGTGAGTGAGAAGACGTAAAACATCACCATTGGTGTATAAATGAAGACGCTGCTTATTTAAGTTTGGTAAATAAGTTCAGGAGACACCAATTTATTTAATTTTCAAACTTGTAGACATTTAATACTGTAATGAATATGATTTGTTAAGATGAACTCTTCATTTGCGTGATCACAGTTTAGCAGTTTTAACACCTTCATGTCTCTCATGATTTTATCAGACGTTTGGGTGTTAGTGAGTCAGCAAAACAGCACGTTTCTGAGCAGCAGAACTGTTACATTGTACTAAACATGGATATTGTACTACATATGGATTATATATGTGTGATTATTTCAGTATATTGTAGTTAAATGTAATCTTCTGTTTTAGGTCTTTGAAGGGTCTCGTGGTGATGAAGATCAGAATGATTCTTCCTCTTCCTCTAATCTTTCTGTTGATGGCCTTTGGTGAGTGATATTTGTTACAGTAGTGCTTACAGTTTGTTTTATTATTTTTAATATGCATTAAATGTCTATTCTACACTTCATCAGTCATGGGAAGGGCACACCAATCAGAAACGCTGTCAGAAATACCAGCCTGTCAATCATTCTCACTGACTTTGGGTTGGCTGATATATATAGAGGGCGGGGCTTTAGACAGAGTGCATGTGGTTATGTTGGCAAAATGTCTGACGTCACTTTAAATTCAGCGCCTTTAAATGGTTGATGTGCTCGGTTTGGACAGTTCTGTGTCAGTGTGATCACTTCTGCTTTTCTGCAACACCCTCCTGCAGTACTTTTCACACTGTGTGCGTGTTTCTCTACAGCAATGAATGATTCATATTATTTAGCTATATGTGTGAATAATTCAAGATTTACTGCTCTGTGTTTTGTGTTTCAGGAGTTTTTGGAGAAGAGTGGAATGTGACTTATGAAACTGAAATCAATAAGTGCTCCTAAAGGATCCACAGTAAACATGTCATGCTCGTATACGTACCCTCAGTATACATTGAAAGATACATTTTGGATGATGTGTGAGAAAGATAACAAAACAGAAGATATCAAAAGTTTAAAAGAATATCCCGAGTATAAAGACAGGGTTGAATACATTGAAGACAGACAGAAAAATACAGCCGTCCTCAGACTGCACAACATCACTGAAAATGACGAGAGAACATATTGTTTCAGATTAATAACTAATACTGAAAGACAAAAATGGATTGGTAAACCAGGAATTCATCTTAATGTTTCTGGTAATCCACTTCACTCCTTCATTTCTATTAATAATTTCATTTCTTGGTCCTGGTTTGATTGATATGTTTCTCTAGTTCTCCAGGTAAAGGCACCGTGTGGCTAAAGATAATGAAATGGCTAATTACACTTACATTTAGTGATGGGCAGATGAATCTTCATGAAGCTTTAAGCTTGGTTCACAAAAGAGTTAATTTCTGGAGGCTTCATTTGCTCACAATACCACCGAGTGGTCAGAGAGTGTAAACTTACATTCATTCATTTATTAAAATCTAATTCCAAACCTTCGTTTTGTGTCCAATACTGGTATCTTGAACTGATTTACAAACAGAAATAATTCCAAATAATCTTTACACTTTCAGGTCCTCCAAAGAGTGTCTCGGTGTCCATCAGTCCATCTGGTGAAATAAAGGAGGGAGATTCAGTGACTCTGAACTGTAACAGTGACTCAAATCCTCCTGCTCTGAACTTCAGCTGGTTTAAAGAGAATCAAAGCTCAGCTGTTGGATCTGGACAGAGTTTCATCATCTCCAGCTTTAACTCCAGTCACAGTGGACGCTACTATTGTGAGGCTCAGAATCAATATGGATCTCAGAGATCAGCGTCTGTCTCTGTTAAAGGTATTCACTATAAACAGACACTCCTGTGCTGATCATGTTTAAATGTATTAAGGGTGAAGTCTATCCACTCTCTAACTATATCTATCATCCATATGTTTAAAGACTTTAATAAAAAATAAATATTATTGTCATTGCCTTTCCTTTCAGGTGCTTGGACTATCATGCATATCATTGGTTTGTATGCCACTACTGCACGCAGCTGGATTTGGGATCCTGTTTCTCCTCATCATCATCATCATCATCGTCATCATTGTGTGCAAAAGGTGAAAAATCCTAAAAACCTGAATTTGTCTTGCAGATCATTTCAGTTCTGAGCAGAGAATATTAGAAAAATATGGTAACATTGTAAATTTGTATATTTAGCAACATATATTTCAATGTAAATATTTATCAGATTGCAGCAAGAACAGTTTTAGGTTTTTAAATGAACTAAATCAGACTTTGATAAAAAAGTTGCCCATTCTTTAACAACAGGAAGAAGATAAAAAACAGTGACTCTCAGGACATTGAGTCAAAAAAGGTAAGGTTGATCACTGATGCCATTATTTCTGAAACACAGAAATATTAAATCTTACATAAATAGTGATAATAAAATACACAATTGCAAAAATACTAATGTGGCAAACATTTCATGGGCCTGCATGTGAATTGATTTGTCACATATTATGACACTTATAAAACTTTTAGATGTGAGGAGCTGATTTGTATTTTTGGATTGCCTTAAATTAACAAAAGGTTTTAAATAATATGATCACTCTATTGCAGACATCTGCAGGAAATGCCTCTGAATCTGGAGATGATGACAAGATACTCTATGCTTCTGTCCAGTCTCACAAAAAAAAAAAAGACACAAAGAAACCTGAAGAGGATGAGATCCAGTACGCCAGCGTTTCAATTCACCAACCTGCTACTCAAGCCAAGTGAGAGTTTTATTTCTGTCTTGATCTTTATGACCTTGCATGGCCTCTATTTAATATAAGACCCCAGTTTACACTGCTAAGTTCAGTTTCTACAGACATTAAAAGCCAGTCCTTACACAGCAGTTCTAAAACATCTTTTCAACTTCAAAATGCACATGTTGATCATATGTTTTCTGTTTACAGATCTACGCCGGGTCAAGAGAATGATCTGTCTGTGACTTACAGCAGCATCAAAAGATCTACTTAACTAAATCATCTAAACCAGACCATAATAAGAAATCACTTTCTTGCTTTAGTATTTGCATTTTATTGAATCATGTTTATTTTGTGCATTATTAAACATCTGCTTAAGTTAAATGCATCGCAGCCCTTGTAAACCAAAGCCAACTAAATAACCAAACCAACACGAAACACAGAGTTTGGTCCAAGAACCATCTGATAATAGGACCTGTAGGCTATATATATATATATATATATATATATTTATATATGTGTGTTCTGTGTTTTGACATTTTACTTCTCATTCAAGATGCAGTTCAAGCAAGTAAAGTAAAACATAAGCTTTCTACTTTTGTACAATGTAAAACACAGATGCTTTTATATCTACCAGTACTTAAATCAAACCCAGAGCACTGCAGGAACATGAAGACGTGTCAGACATAGTGATCAAGAGACCGTGACATCTACTCAACTGTGGGGAAACTCTTTAATGTATTGTGATATTTCCTGCGCTAATAAAAAGGTACAAACACTTCAGTGATTTCAGAGTCTTCCCTTGAATCTTAGACTGGGCAGTTAATATCACATACTTCTCACGTGTTTAGTAAATGGCTAAAAATAAATGAACATGCTACAATAATACTAAAGTAATTGTGGCTAACTAAGCCCAGTCTCATCTGAAAAGAAACCTGGATCGATTTGTGTTGCAAATGTTGCTCTGTAAAAAAGAAGAAACGCGTGAACGTCCCTCAACAAATCACCGGTCTGAGGAAGACAATGTGTCTTTCCGTTTAAAATGACCTGTTTTGAGTTTCATAAAACACAATATCATTTTGGAAATTGTTTAATATCATGTTAAAATGTGTGTTTATGTAGTTTCATCACTAGATGTTGAGGATGATGAAATGAAAACAGAACTTAAAACTATCTGAACAGGTAAGTGTGATTGATGAATAATGTTTTCCGACCCTTTCTTTAAGTTTCACATATTAGGAGCTGTGTTTTTTACACTAACCTCAGGCTAGTCTAGGGATTCATTACATTTAGGAGCAGTAAGCTGTATTGGCTAAATAATTTAATAACCCTACACATTTCCCCATTTAAAATGAAACAACCAAGTAGCATTCATTGCTGTTTCACATGCAAACATTAGGCTACATCCAAAAGGGACGTGTTTATTTACACAAATAATGGCGTGATCATATTTCCAAGTTACTTTTTGAATCTTGTACTGTACATATGATTTTTGCCATACTGTTCAGAAATGGTGTTGATGTCCTGACAGATCGGATAGATTTCCATATATAGCTTCTCCCTGGGTAGTGTGGAACTGTAGGTTCTGGTAGATTGGCTCTGATTGGATCTCATCATTAAGTGTGGCACTGGATTTCTTAATGGTGGCGTATGATCTGTCACCAGGAGTGTTCTGATAAACAAAGCATCGTTCTGTTGTTAATGAGCAGTTAAAGTGGCTTATAAAGTACAAGCAGAAGTTATGATTGTGGTGGCTCAGATCGTATGATGTTTCTGTGCTCCACTCACCTCCTCGCTGTGATGGGAATTGTATATAGATATATCAATAACACGTCCTGAAATAAAGCAAACAATACAGTTTTTAAACTGTTTTATAAAAATACAGTTTTGGATGTAGCATTTAAATGTTTACACACTTGACTTCTTGACTCTCTTTCTGCACTGACAAACAGTGACCAGTCCAACTGCACACATGATGACCGTGCTGGCCAGACCAGCAGCAGCGTAAGGAATGTAATATAAAGGCACTGGGAATATATGGGCAACTGAGGATGATTTGTTGTGTTCAGCACCTGTATGTTATATAGAAACCATTTGGGTAAAACATTTTTGATTTTCATTACACATCATATGTGAGATATCAAGATACATATAAAGGGCTAGTAACTTGCCTGTGTTTTTGCCTGCTGGACCAGATTCTTTGACAAAGCCTTTAAACAGAGGACTCAACAACATCAGTACACCCTTATGATAGAATGCATGCAATGAAATAAGAGGTTTGACTACCTGATGATGTCAGTGAGAGTGTGCTGTTCTTAGTGGTTGAAGGTATGAAAACAGAGTGTCTTGGTTTAGTCAAATGCATTTCAGTGCTTGTTTGTGTTTCCATCATCCTGTGATGAGTCACTTCTTCCACATTTCCAGTGTTGGCTATTTGTAAGTTTTAGAGTAATTTCAAAGACATGTCTATATTTCTGGTGTCAGCCTAAATAATAGCTATTCAAAACGTCTTATTTGGCCATTTAATATGCAACAACATGGTAGTACTGCAACTGCAATATCGCTTTTAGGAATATAAGAATAATCATCTTGCAGATGATGAAAATGCATAATATTGCTCATCATTCTTACCTTTAGATACTGTCAGTTTGACTTTCTTAAATGTGTCTGGACCAGATCTCTCCACTGCACACCAGTAAATGCCAGAGTCTGACTCGAGTAGATCAGTGATGCTCACAGTGAAGCTTCCAGCTCCGTGATCCTTCAGTGTGTATCTTCCTTTAGGTGTCTGGTCAGATTTCACTAAAACATCTCCGTATCCACATGGATCTCTGCAGAAATACTTTATATTGGTTGCAGCCCAGCCATGGGAACATGTAATTGTGATGTTTCCTTCACTGTATCCTTGTCTAGAAATGTCACCAGTAGTTGAATTAAATTCTGTTAGATAAACAAATGTCTGTTAGTGTTAGGGAGTTTGTAGGAAATATTGTGTTGGTACTGTCAGTTCCTCTTCAATACACTTTGGTTTCAGTTATTCATTTGCAAAAGTTACTTACTGTTACACTTACTTTACTCATGGTCTGACAATATTACAATAGGAAGTGTGAATGCTTCACAACCACTGTATTTATTTCCTGTAAATGTGTTATTTACAGCACAGATAAAAAACCTTCAGTGCACCTTCAGTGCATTTTTTTGTGCACTGTGGCTCTCTAGAACCAAACTTGCCTATACTCCTGGGTCAAAGATATAAGGCTAACACACATTTATGACTTTTCTCTGTGTGTTAACTACTATGACCTCCTGTAATCAGCTAGAGGTTATTGCTGTTTTTCACCCATGTCTAAATTTGGGTTGTGCCCAAATTTAGACAACCTAACCCTAACCCTAACCCTAACCCTAACCCTAACCCTAACCCTATCCCTAACCCTAACCTAACCCTAACCCTAACCCTAACCCTAGCCCAATCGTTAGGGTTCGATCATTGTTATATATATATATATATATATATATACATACATACAGTGCCTTGCGAATGTGTTCATACCCCATTTATTTACACATTTTTTCACGTTTTGCAATGATAAACTGCTCGTTATTTTTTTTCCACATCAATCTACACTCCATACATTTTAATGACAAAACAAAAACAGAACTGTCACAACTTCGTTAATTTCTTAGATAAAAAAAAAACTGAAATAAGTACATCGCTTAAGTATTCAAACTCTTAAATCAGTACTTGGCTGAAGCACCTTTACAGCCTCAAGTCCTCTTGGGTATGATGCATCAAGATTTGCACATCAGTATTTGGCAATTATCTACAATTTTTCTCCTCACCTCTCAAGCTCTGTCATGTTGGATTGGGCAGATTTTCAGGTTTCTCCAAATATTTGATTGGTTCAAGCTCAGGTTCTGGCTGGGCCACTCAAGGATATCACAGTGTTGTGTATAAGCTACTCTTGCTGTGTGCTTAGGGTCACTGTCCTGTTGGAAGGTGAACCTTCTGCCCAGTCTGAGGTTCTGAATGCTCTGGATTGGTTTTCATGAAGGCTATCTCAATATTTTGGTGCATTGAGCTTTTTTCTACTCCGATGAGTCCCTCAGTACCTGCTGCTGAAAACAGCACCATAGCACGGTGCTGCAACCAGCACACTTTAATTTTGGGATGGTACTCTGCAGTGCCTGGTTTCCTTTAAACATGATGCTTGGAATTGAGGTTGATCAGACCAGATAATATCGTTTCTCAGAGCCTGAGGGTTTTTTAGGAGCTTTTTTGCTAAGTGTGTTTTCATGTGTCTTCACTGAGGAGAGGATTGAGTCTTGCCACACCGCCATAAAGCCCAGATCGGTGGAGTGTTGCAGTGATGTTAGTTCTTATGTAGGTTTCTCCCATCTGCATATATGATCATGGAGCTCAACTAGAGTGACCATCAGGTTCTTCATCACCACTCTAACCAAAGCCCTTCTCCATCAATTGCTCAGTTTGGCCAGGAGGCCAGCTCTAGGAAGAATCCTGGTTGTTCCAAATGTCTGACATTATGGATAATGGAGGCTACACACTTCTGTGAAACTTCAATGCAGCAGAATTTTTCTGAACTCTTCCACTGATGTGTGGTCTGATACAATCCTGTTTCTGAACTCTACAGGCAGTCCTTTTGACCGCAGGGTTTGGTTTTTGCTCTGATATTCATTTTCAGCTGTTAGACTTTTTATTAAATCATGTGCGTCTTTCCAAATCACACCCATTCAATTGAATTTGCCACAAGTGTAGTGTTTGCCACTTGAAGCGTAGTAACACCTACAAGCAATATGAATGCTCCTGAACTAAATTTCAACTGTCCCAGATAAGGGTTTGAATACTTATGCAGTGGAATCATTTAAGATTTTATTTGTAATACATTTGCAAAGATGTTAAAAGCCATTTTTTTTTTGCTTTGCCATTATAGTGTATGGAGTGCAAAAACGTGATTTAAAGCAATTTAGCATAAGGTAGCAACATGAAAACAACAAAACATGAAAATGAAGGGGTATGAATACTTTCCCGAAGCACTGTATATATATATATATATATATATATAACCCTAACCCTAACCCTAACTCACTAATGTACATGGATTTTAATTAATTAAGCACTGTTCATAATATAGTAGATAAAACATGTTTTTCAGAGTACTTAATCCCTTTAACATTTTAGCATTTCATCTGACATTCCACACTGTATACCACTGGCTAATTTAAGGCTTTTTAGACTTACAAAAGAGAAATATTGCTTTATCCAGGTTAAAAGTAGGCTACATTTAGCATGAGGTTTAATGTCGCAGTAACCCATAATTATATTAGGAAAAGCCCTAATAAGGCCCTGAAGAAGATTAGGGCTCAGTGCTTTTAAAGGCTGAGGTCTGTGGAAAAACTTGCATGCTGTTTTACCTCCCTTCTTAAAACTCTTATATGCTTTCCTTATCCAGCAAACTGAATGACACATGTATAAAGAGCTTACCTGACAGAAATATCCACATCCAGAAACAACGGAGGAACTTCATTTTGAACAGGGATCCTATTATGTCCAGTCTATTCCAGATTTAGTTTTTAATGCTGTGATATTGACCGACTGTTGGCGATGTTGGCGCTCTGTTGTGCCATCAAGCACAGTAGTAAACATGTAAGCTGGTTTCTAGACACCCACACACTCATATTCAGAAGCTGACCACTTCCTCTTGATTCACTTTTGGTTTGAATGGACATTCCCTTTTCACACAGGACCAGGGTCAGGTTAGTTCTGCGTGTCATTGTTGATAATGTGAGGGTTGAGGTGTGCAGTCTGATTCTAGGCCCAGGTGAAATAACCCCTTCAGAGAGAGTCATGTGCTGCCTGTACATTAGTCAGAATGATTTTTCAGTGCTTAGGAAGTAGTGGGAATACTAAAAGCTGTTCTCCAAGTTGTCGATTAGAAATACTTTTTCCAATAAATGATGTAGCGTGACAAAATGCTACAGTGTTGTTTTTCAGCAGCGTTGTTATACTGACTTAACCAAAGTCTGCCATAAATGGAGGATCAGCACCTGGAGACAACCTCTACAGCCCTGAACGTCAGTGGAGTCTAGGACACATAGATGAGCCCCAGAGACAGATCTCCAGTGAGGGCCTCGTCACCTAGACATCCATCGGGGAAAGACCCCTGGAACCAGTGGACCACTTACACACTGACTCTGCTGCAGTTGGAACAAACTACTGGTTCGTCTGGCTGGAGGGGAACTGCCCCCCCGACTGAGTCTGGTTTCTCCCAAGGTTTTTTCTCCATTCTGTCACCGATGGAGTTTTGGTTCCTTGCTGCTGTCGCCTCTGGCTTGCTTAGTTGGGGACACTTCATTTCTAGCAAAATCATCGACTTGATTGCACAGATATTATTTAAACTGAACAGAGCTGGACGATGCCATTACTAAATTCAATAATGAAATGCATTCAGCTGATAATTGAGTGTTAAATCCTGTCATTTTACATTATTGACACAATTTGCCTATTTTGATATTGTGCAGTGCTTTGTTTGACTTGACTTGTTAATATCACATTGCTTTGTTATTGTGAATGAGTGTCTTATATATATATATATATATATTATTAACGAGAGAGCACAAAGAAAAATCCTTCTTCTAAACCATGTCTTTTTCCACAGAATGACCAAAATGAGTAATTTGAAACTCTTTTTTGGCAGAAACTACATGATAAAATATAGTTAGCTTTAGTTAGTGTAGTTTAGTAAACTGCTATCGAAAGAGTAGCTTGGAAAGACACGTAACATTCACTACCTGCTTCCCTCATGAGCTGCCTCATTTTCACTTTCTTTGATATTTAGTTTTTTTGGTTGCGGTTCATATAGTTTCAGTCCCTCTGGTTGTTTGCAGAAGTTTACAGAAGATTCCAAGAACTAATTATTGAATTAGACTTTTGTGTGTGTGTAGTTTATTCATATAGCAGACTTTTTTGCCTGATACAAATGATGAACAGTAGCAGATGAACAGAAACAATATATTGTCATATTTTTTTAGATTTTGAAAATTAACTTTTTATGTAAAAATAAAAATCTTAAACAGTAGCATAACACACCTGATGCATGTATACATAGAGCTACAAATAAAAATCAGTGCCTTAACATGACAGTCCTAACGCGATTGCAAAGTGGATTGTAGGCAAGTGATTGACAGTTGCTCAATGACATGCAAATAAAATAAGCATATATTGACATCTAAAATCACTTTTTATAACGTCTATTCAATGAAGTACCTGTCTACACAATAATGAGTTATCTTCCTTTAGGGGCTTTTGTCAGCAAATATAAATGTGGTTTAAGTTATCTGTAAACCTGTATATTATGCAGCTCCGACTGACAGACCTAGTCTTAGAAAGGGATGCAGCTCTTCTGATTAAGTTGGGATGATCAGTCTGCCATCAAGATGCACAGGATGTTAAACGTCAAGAGCTAATATTTCATATTTGATAGTACTTGATTATTTAATAATAATCGTGCACTTTACAGGCTTGTTGAATTAAATGTACTTGTCTTGATCTTGAGATCTGAGATTGTTGGTCTAGAGACTGGTTCTCTGAAACGTATTAATTAATTTAGGCCTGGTTTCACAGACAGGGCTTAGACTGAGTCAGGTCTAGGCAATAGTTCATTTAGGACATTTAAGTAATTTTTAATAATGAGCTTTAGAAAAAACATTACTGGTGTGCATCTTGAGACAAAACAGACGCACTGATATGTTTTAAGATGTCAGCGCAAGTTTCTTTCAGTTAACATCTCAGACTTACACTTTAGTCTGGGACTAGGCTTAAGCCTTGTCTGTGAAACCAGGGGTTAGTCATTTAGCAGACGCTTTTCTCCAAAGCAACTTACACATGAGGACAACAGAAGCAATCAATTGTAGTATTAAAACAACTAAAACAGATCCAAAACTAAAAGCTGAAACTTTATAAATACTACATATACACATTACAAAAATAAAAATACAAGTTAAATAAAAATGACAAATGCATATATATAAATATATATATATATATAATTGTATTTCCATTTAGTTTGTTGAAGTACTAAAATAACTCAAATTAAATAAAACTAAAACTTAATACATTATTTCCTTTTTATCACAACAAACGGCCAAGCAAGTGCACGAGTCGACGCTGACAAAGCACACGACACAGTACGAGACCAAGCGTGATTTCAGCACGTCTCCACACAGTAAACCAAACAACCTTTAATGCAGCAATCAGAGATTTCCATATTCTTCATTTGATTGGACCGTGCTGAGGTCTAGATTCTGAAAGACTGAATCTGATTGGCTTTTTCTGACTTCAGTGTTCTGTAGATTTCATCTCTGTGCTGTTCTGTGCAAAAACAAAAGCACATTGTGGCTGCCAGGCATTTTTTTAAATGATGTAAAGATTGGACATTCGACAAGAGGCAAAGATGTTTAGTTCTGTTTGTGGTCAGTATCTGCCTCGCAGAATCACTGGCAGCACTCACCTCTGAGGCGTTGCTGTTGCACAGCCTAAGAAAATAGTAAAAGAGACACAAGTATTGGCTAATTATTTTAAAATTCAAATCAGGCATTGAGTTATTTTGATATTTAGCAGTCTGTGTGTGTGTGTGTGTGTGTGTGTGTGTACATGTGCACATACTTTCTGAGGTCTCGACTCTCTTTCTGCACTGATCAGTGGCCAGTCCAACTAAAAATAAGCTCACTGCTATGACCAGACCAAAACTTTTTCAAAATATTTCTTGTATTGAGCAGGAAAAACAAAATTATACACATGTGAGAAACATGAGGGTCAGCAAATGAAGACTATTGTACATTTGGGTGAATTATCTTTTTAAAAAGAGGAGAGCCTCTCAAGCAAAATAGTTCCTTCCACTGTTAATTGACAGCCATGTATATGGAGAGAACTAAACTGACAGAAAGATCCAGAGCCAAACAACACAAAATAACTTCATTTTGAGCTGTAATTCTGTTGTGTGAGAGCTTTCCGTTTTAACCGAGTAGCCTTTAAATCTCCAGATAATGGAGGCAATGGGGCATGTGTGTGTCTTCACAGCCCTGAAATACCACAGATGCTTGCAGATGACCACTTCCTTTGTGATGCATTGGTCTGAGCCGTAATGTTTCTGTCTGTATGTACTGATATGTCAGCACACCGAATGCATCTGTAATCTTACAGCATCCTGTAATTGACATTAGTGGTTCTAGTTTAAGACAGACAGTGGCCACTGCGGACCTAATTCTGCCATCCCAGAAACACTTGTTGTTTTGGTGAAAAGATGTATGTTTTGAAATGGCCATCTGTATAAAAGCTTAATTATCGTATAGTCTACTGCATAGTATGCAGGTAAAATAATTTCAACATAAAATTATACACAGCAGCTTTAAAGATGACATTGATAAATACACAGCACAATACTAACTGGTTAATGCATGTAAATAGAATAATTATTTAGAAAAACACACGCAGGGACTATGATTATGAAGCTTTATTGGCATAACGGTAATGTTTACATATTCATAGTTGAACTGATATCTATGTATAAGGTTGTCCAAGATATAACCAAACAGCCATGCAAAGTATGATTACACAAAATAAAGCAATTGTCATCAAGTGAAACAAAAAATAAAAAAATCAGTCACAGCGCCCCTTGTGGTCACACAAAAGTATTCTTGTCATCTATATATGTATTCATAAAAGGATTTTTTTCATTAACATTTTAATATTTGAGCTTCTAGAATGCCTTTTACTGGACATGTTTTTTAATATATTTTAACCATCAGATTTAGACCGATCTCTGAATTTCATTGCTTAACACTAGGATCAGAGATTTCCATAGAGTGCATGTGAATTCCCGTAGACTGAACTCTTTTGCTCTTGTCTGCTTGCAGTCCTGGTGATAGGTTTCATCTGTGTGCTGTTTGTCTCAGGAGTGATATTCTCATATACACGGTCGTCCTGCATCAAGAGAAAACACAAGTGCACTGGTTCATAGCAAAAACAATATGAGGCTGGGTGTTTTTGATGCTTATTAAGGTCAGTGAGTGATGTAAACAGTCTTTGGCATCACTCACCTCTTCAGCTTTTCTTTCATTGGGCAGCGTGAAGCCTGTCAACAAGCATATGGAAATATTAATGCACAGAACCAGGGAAAACATAGTAATGGCTTGTGATGGTGAGATGAAGCTGCATGAAGCTTTAAGCTTGGTTAACAAAAGGGTTAATTTCTAGAGGCTTAATTTGCTCACAATACCACCTGGTGGCCAAAGAGTGTAAAACAAGCAGATATATTACACACAGAGGTGTAAAGTCCAGGGGTCAGAAAATAAAAGTCCTGCCATATATTTATTCCACCCATGATCTCAGCAGTTGATTTCATCAGAGGAGGAACCAAGTCATTCCTTTCTAGACACAAACGAGTCTCAAGTCAAATCCCAAGTCCTCAAAGAGTTAATGTTAAAGTTAATGAGAGTTAAAGTTAATGAGATAATTAAGTGACCAAATGGTGATTGTGCATTAGTGATGAACACCTGCTGTTATTGAGAATTACAGAGGATCAGATGTTGATGTTTTATTGGTTAAAATGATGCCACCATCATGAGATCAGTGTTTGCTTTAGTTGAGCTTTTGGGCCTTTTAATGACTGAAAGAGGTTTGCTTCTAAGCAATTGTAGTATTGTTTCACATCAAACATTTGTGCATTTGCACATACCTGAATTAAAAGCTTAAGGAGCAAATGACTTTACACTTTCTGCGTTTAAGTCACTTGATTGAATGAACATCATGAAGTTGTCTTTCTTTGGTTTATTGACTGAAATTCAGTTATCACAAAACTGCAAAAGTCATATTAAACAAATATCACCATAATGCTTAAATAGTAGAAAGAATAAAAGCTGTATCACTCAAGCTTTTTAGAAATGAACTTTTCTCATACAATCCTCAACAATGGTGGCAATAATTATTCATGCTGCAATGCATGATGGGAGTATTTACTAGCATGCATTATATAACTGAAACACAAAAGTTATTTTGGATGTAAACAGGTCAGCGCTTGATGATTATCTCATCATATGAAAACAGCTAATGGTTATTCACTGCACAGATCTCTCTGTTTTTTAACAGTACATGCAGTGCTTCAGAGAGAGATCTAACACAAGAGGTCAAGGGTCAAGAGTGCAACTAAAGTAAACACTGATCTCATGATGGTGGTATTATTTTAACCAATAAAACATCAACATCTGATCCTCTGTCATTCTCAATAACAGAAGGTGTTCATCATTAATGCACAATCATAATTTAATTAGTCACTTAATTATTTCATTAACTTTAACTCTTTGAGGACTTGGGATTTGATTTGAGACTTGTTTGTGGCTTGAAAGGAATGACTTGGTTCCTCCTCTGGTGAAATCAGCTGCTGAGTTCATGGGTGGAATAAACACATGTCAGGACTTTTACTTTCTGATCCCTGGACTTTACACCTCTGACTGTAATATATCTGCTTGTTTTACACTCTTTGGCCACCAGGTGGTATTGTGAGCAAATGAAGCCTCTAGAAATTAACCCTTTTGTTAACCAAGCTTAAAGCTTCTTGAAGCTTCATCTCGCCCTCACTAGTAATTGCTCTATTTAATTGTATTTAAATTAAATTGGTTTTAAAATGTTAATATAAGACAGGGTTTGTTTATATATGTGCACACACCTTCTGATATCTTAAATTTTTTCCTGTACTGATGAACAATGACCAATCCAACTGCAAATATGATCATGCTCAGACCACCGACTGCATATAGTACATACACTGTAGTCTTCACAGATGCTGAGGAAGAGAGTGAATGAGATTCTTGTATCATTAAAGGAGTAGTTAGGTTGTTTGGCCCGGACTGTATAGTCAGTCAGATACTGTCATCATCTGCATTGTTTCCCTTCAATTAGAGATGCATTGACTTAAAGAGAAGTAAAAAAAACAAAATAATACAAATGCAGGACTTTTAAACAGTACTAAGCATCTAGAGCTAAATATTTACTTAAAATAGGACAATTATGTTTAAAATACACTTGTAAGTACGTTGTTTTAGGGTGTTCCTTTATGGTGAAAATAACATTAATAAGATAATATAATAAGAAGCTAGTTGCTTTGTTACCTGTTGTCGAGAGAGAGCATGTGGTGTCATCAGGGCTGGTATCTCGGATGGTTTGGCTTGCGGTGACGGATGGTGATTCTGAATGTGCTGCTGGTGTAGTTGTGAGTGAATCCTGTGGACGTTTGTATGTCTTTGTACGGTTGTGTGGATGTAGTGATGCTTTCTCTTGGATCTATGTGTGGGGAAAATAATAATAATAAAGCATTAACACTGGGAAAAGTAGAGATGCTGCAAAGAATGTATGTCATTCTTACCTTTAGATACTGTTAGTTTGACTTTCTTAAATGTGTCTGGACCATATCTCTCCACTGCACACCAGTAAATGCCAGAGTCTGACTCGAGTAGATCAGTGATGCTCACAGTGAAGCTTCCAGCTCCGTGATCCTTCAGTGTGTATCTTCCTTTAGGTGTCTGGTCAGATTTCACTAAAACATCTCCTTGTTTACATGGATCTCTGCAGAAATACTTTATATTGGATGAAGCCCAGCTGTGGGAACATGTAATTGTGGCACCTTTTCCAGTGTATCCATGTATATCAGTTCCATCTGTGGCTAAATCCTAAACCCTGATTGATGAAATATAGATGAGTTGTTTTTGTGTTGGTGTGTGAAAGTGTCTAAGATAATCGCTTTCTAGAATATCCCATACTGTGGGATTTGGGAGCAAACATGGAAAATCTAAGTTTAAAGATCTAATTTAAACAAGGGCTGGATTTACCTCTTAATCATGTCTTATGGAAAAATTTTATTTATTTTGCGCCCCCTTCCCTGTTAATATATAATATTACTGCCCCAGTAATGCTGATTGTGCATTGTGCTTTGTGAACTGACATATCAAGCCAAGTGCACACTAAAGTTTTAGTCTGCAATGAGAAGCTATATCAGGGATCCTCAAATCTGGACCATTCCTGTAGAGTTTAGCTCTAACCCTAATCAAACACACCTGAGCATGCTAATCACAGTCTTCAAGATCATTAGATCACACACACACACACACACACGCGACTGCATGCACTGAACAAACATAAAGAGCAACAAAGCCAGATACAAGCTAAATAATTTACATTCGTGCATTGGTAAAGAGACTTAAAGTGGTCAATAACCAGAGCTGACTAATGATGACAGGTAGGTGAGTTTGATCAGGGTTGGAGCTAAACTCTGCAGCAGACTGGACCTCCAGGGAAAGATTTGAGGAGCCCTGAGCTATATGCTCTCTATTATTTAACATTAGAAACCAGCTCAGACTTCACAGACACGATCTTAGTGTAATGGCCACTTCCTCTGTTTGTCTCAGTTGTTGCATGTCTAGCTGTTAGCCCTGAACTCAGGGATCAGTTGTGTTGTTGGTGTTAGTTCAGAATTGGTGCTCAAATGCTTGTACCAGATCATAATTTTAAGTTGGGGCATTCATACTGATGCAATAACCACAACAACTTTTACATGCATTTCAAAAAATTATTTAATTCAAACTAAACCAGTTTTTTTTGGGATGAACAGACCAGTATTGTGGTATTGTGATTCGTCCAGCGTGTAGACATCTACTAAATATGTGCAACTAGAGAGACTAGACACAACGAGAGATGGCCTATAGCATTGTGCACTTGCTCCGAAAGACAAAGGTACTTCATACAAAGTATTTAAACCTAGAACTGTGCATACACTGGTTTGATCACACTGTATAATAAAAGTCAAAGTATGAAACTGACCTGACAGAAAGATCCAGATCCACAGCATGTGGACGCTCTTCATCTTCAATAACACTCGTGTCAGTTTAGTACTGTGAAGTTCAGGTGTTATCACTCAAATACTTTCTTGTAAAAGCGTTGTTTGAATGCAAAGGAAGTCAGGGTTGATAAATGCATGTGATGATGGCGTTAAACTAATCACGTCATCTTTACTCTACTGTAGATAACTTCCTCTTGTTTTAACACTGAATGTGTGTGCACGCTATCCATTTCACACTGATCTGAGATAAGTGTTGGTGCTATCGTTCATGATTGGAATGAGTTTTTGAACATTAAGCAATTTGATCCTAAATCCTGCACAGTTGTACATACTAAATAAAAACCTTGCTGCAAGTAATCTTGTTATAGGTTACTGTGTCTTCTGACCATATAACAGTACTTGGTCCACAACCTTGAGCATGCATGCTAATGACTGCATGTGTAAATGACTGTTGCACAAGTGCTGGGGTTCGTATGTGTATTAATCTGCAGCTGGGTCTCTGTGAGCTCCTTGTAATCACCAGTAGTCTGTGGAGTCAGTCATGATTTATCATAATGTGATCAAAAGAAAATAATTCTGTATTTTAGATATAATCACAAGTCAATTCACTAACAGCAATTATGTCCATAAATAGCGTGCTACACAAATAGTCCACTAGAGGACAGTATCATAGGGGATGAACACAGATATTGCTAAACGTATACATGCAACAGCACATAGCATAATTTTATGATATTTGATATTTAGAAGACTTGTCAATGAACAAATAGAAAGCTAACAGCTCTGCCGTTGTGTTTGTCAACTTTTGAAGTTTGTGGAATTGAATGCCTTATTACAAAACACTACTGTAAATATGCATACTTTGAAATATTACAATAAGTATTAAGGTTTCTGTCTCTCGCCTCTGCAGTATAACTGGTGTCTTGGATTTTAGCATAGCAAACTCCATGCAGGCTTTCATGTGTCTTGCACTGAGGAGAGGCTTCCGTCGGGCCACTCTGCCATAAAGCCCCAACTTGTGGAGGGCTGCAGTGATGGTTGACTTTCTACAACTTTCTCCCATCTCCCGAATGCATCTCTGGAGCTCAGCCACAGTGATCTTTGGGTTCTTCTTTACCTCTCTCACCAAGGCTCTTCTCCCCCGATAGCTCAGTTTGGCCGGACGGCCAGCTCTAGGAAGGGTTCTGGTCGTCCCAAACGTCTTCCATTTAAGGATTATGGAGGCCACTGTGCTCTTAGGAACCTTAAGTGCAGCAGAAATGTTTTGTAACCTTGGCCAGATCTGTGCCTTGCCACAATTCTGTCTCTGAGCTCTTCAGGCAGTTCCTTTGACCTCATGATTCTCATTTGCTCTGACATGCACTGTGAGCTGTAAGGTCTTATATAGACAGGTGTGTGGCTTTCCTAATCAAGTCCAATCAGTATAATCAAACACAGCTGGACTCAAATGAAGGTGTAGAACCATCTCAAGGATGATCAGAAGAAATGGACAGCACCTGAGTTAAATATATGAGTGTCACAGCAAAGGGTCTGAATACTTAGGACCACGTGATATTTCAGTTTTTCTTTTTAATAAATTTGCAAAAATGTCAACAATTCTGTGTTCATCCAAATGTTACCAAAAAAAATAGTTTTGGCTCAGTTTACAGAAAAGTGTACTTCACACATCCTTTCATTATGATATAACATTGTTTCCTCTTCAAATGGGTAGCTAACATCTTCAGTATTACATAAATATATCATGTGTTGGGCTGATCCTTTAAATTCATGGCAAGAAACCTTGCACATGGTAGAATTTCAAAAACTGTCCCAGTCACCATTAATTCACCCTAGGTGACGCATCCGAGATAGTTTAAAAGAATTCGGGTCCATTTGGGGAAAGCACATTTATTTTAAATTACCCAAGACCCGAGGCTGCTAATACCGAATCCGACCCGTGTCCGAGGCACTGGTAGAAGTTTTGGACCCGAACCTGCTCGGGTCTCGGTTCGGACCTCGGGTTTTCGGATCCAAGTGGACTCGTGATGACCTCTACTGCAAAAACATACAAGCTTCATCACTGTCTGATACGTGTCTCTGTTCCCCTTTTGGGCTTGAAATGATGGTAAAAATAAGGACATTTTAATGGCCTTTACATTTATTTTGAAAGCTAAAGCTCGTGATTATGGAAAGGGGTGTTACATTTCCAACTCAATTTTTGTAATCGGCATAATCAGTTTAGTCCAGATGTCAGTACATCTCTACCTTTGGAACAGTAGTTTGTTTTGTATACTCTTAAATTCTAGTTTTGCACAGACAGAATAGTGAGGACAGCATACACAGTGCCTTTATTAAGCAGAGTAATGTCCATCAGTGTTTTTATATACAAGCTGAAACTGAAAGTTTGAGATTATTCAAAATGTATGCAGTGAAATGTGACCAGCTGCACCATGTTACCATATGACTTCCTGGTCTCTTCAAAGACAAATGGGATATGGCACAGTAAAGTTACTTCTGACTTCTGATTGTTATTGTCTCAACAATAAATGAGTAATTCTCAAAAAACCCTCTTATTGTAGTGGAGCTTTTCACTGTGTCATATTTCACCTCAGTTGTACACAATGATTTACTTGAGAGAGAGAGAGAGAGAGAGACAGTTTTTAGACAAATGAAGCCAAGCACGTACTAATTAATTAATTAATTAAATTATTTGAATCCTCGGCACATTAGAGACTCTTTGACCACTCAACAACACTATGATATCTTCCTCCTTTTTCCACACTTGTTGCATTTATAGCTATTACCCTTGAACACAAAGATCAGTTTTGTGGTTGAAATTAGTGATAAAGTTCAGAATTTTGTGCCGAAAAGCTGCTAGCAGATCAGTATTTTAAGTTGAGCATTCATATAGATATAAAAACACAAGGTCTTTTACATGCACTTTAAAAGTTTCAATCAAACTAAAGAAATACTCTATATTTTAAAATGTCATGTAAATGTCAAAAGACAAAGGTGATTTGTGAATTGTATTTATAGAACTGTGCATGTTAGTGTACTAGTTTGATCACACTGTAAAAACAAGTCAATGATTTTAATAAAACTGACCTGACAGAGAGATCCAGATCCACAGAACATGGAAGGTCTTTATTTTCATCGCTACTCTTTCGAGTCTCCAGTTCATTTAGTACTTTGAAGTTCAGCTGATTCTGTATTCGTTATTGGTCAAATTCTGTTTGCTAAAATGCAAGACTTGTTTTAACAAAGGAAGTTGGAGTTGCTAAACGTGCAGCAGTGGAGTCAAACTAATCCTATCTATCTTTAGTTTAGTGATGACTTCCTGATTAGCACTTAATGTGTGTGCTTGCTAACCATTTGACACAAATCTGAGATCAGTACTCATGTACTGTGTACATTCTAAGTAAAAGCCATACTACTGTAATAAGACACCGAGACATTCAATAATCTGACCACCCAGAATGTGTTTATTTACACAAGGACAAAACAACATTCAAGAGACTTTAACTACTTACACCAAACACACAGTCAACAACTTTGTCTGAAGCAAGTTAAAGAGTAGCTTTTAGGAAAGGTGTCTCTAGTGTGTAGGTCAGGTGTTTTCTGACCCTATAGCCTAAATGTCCACAAACTTTAGCATGTATCCTAATGCTGTACATGTAACTGATATATCAGCACTGGGGCTTGGAGCTCATTTGGTGCAGCTGGGCTCCAGTTATACGGAGAGGGTGGAGTATAGTGGAGGATCTTGGATCTGATTGGATGCTGTACTTTTATTGACAGTAGAATAAATGGTGCTGTTTGTGTGGGTTTCAGTCTGCTGTTGAGTCCCCGTGATCTCATCATAAACCCCATCAGTCTGTGGATTCAGTAATAAAGTATTATAAGTGAATAAAGGAACTAACTAACTACGTTTGTATTACAAAATCAGAACTGTATTGGGACAATTAATTAATAAATTGACTTTTTGTTAACTATACAGCATGTTAGCTAGAAGACTTTGTTGACAGTAAAGTACAAAGTGCTGGTCATTCTGTGTTCTTAAGTTGTGGTGATATTAGCGATATCTTGGTGAAATTTCACAGGGCAGAAAAGGTCCATTGTCAATAACATAGTGCTGTATGAAGTGCTGTTCACACAAAAATCACTTTGACATGTTCCTGTGTAGAGCATTGCGTCAGCAGTGCAAAAAGGTTGTGGGTTCAATTCCCAGGGAACACACATACTGACAAAAAAATGTATAGCCTGATGCACTGTAAGTCACTTTGGATAAAAGCGTCTGCTAAATGTATAAATGTAAATGTAAACGGGATTGGAAAAATCGGCTTTTTTGGTCAGCGTGGTGATTTCACCTTGAACATTAGTGAAATCTGTGTGGGACACTTTCCGGCCCTTTGCAAAACTCCTGATCTGACAAATTCCTATTGAAATTATTGTATTTGGCCTATGAAATTTTGCAGAGCAACAGCTCTAATTATGAGCCCACTTTTATATTGTATATAATCTGTAGTGGTCCTTCAGCATTTGGAGATGTCCCACATCAGTTTTAGAATGGAACACAGTTTAATTTCAGATATTGAACGTTTTTTTAATTTATCACTGTACAATTTTGAAAGAATCAAATAAGCCCAAAACACTATTGTACATTAATATATTTTCAAAATATGTAAGAAGTGTTCTGTGTTTCTTACCTCTGTTGTTTGTGTGGTGCCTTGGATTTCAGCATCAACTTGAATTGCAAATAGTAAAACATTTTATTAGATGTACTGTAGACTATATTGTATTTTATTATAAGAACTATTTGCACATACCATTGGAACTTGGTGAGTTTTGCTTATTCCATAAACAGAGAACTGCTCCAAATACAATCACCATCACAGTCAGAGCGATGGCTGTGATCATCAGAGGACCTAAAAATGCAGAGACGGGGAATATGACAGACCGTCTGTGATGTTAGTCATGCGATTGCCGAAACAGTCACACTGAGGTTGCAGTAATATCTCAATCATTCCTTAAATAACAGACTGATAGCATCCTTAAATAATACAGTGTACAAGAAAAAATTCATGTGGATCTCACAGGTCTGTCATGATTTTGCTAGAAAGTGGTATTATTTATGTCTGGATTACACTCAAAGACATGGCAGATGGTGTTTTTCATTTTGTTTTGTGGTGTACAGAGAAATAATAATGAAGTGTATACCTGAGAAGAGTGAATATTGTGCACTGCTCTCATTAAATGCTGGTTTGGATGAAACAACAGGAACTTTAAATCCTTTAAATGCATAAGAGAGACAACATCATCCCATTATTTCAGTGGTTCCCAACCACGTTCCTGGAGGCCCCCCAACACTGCATGTTTTCCATGGCTGTATCCGAAATCACCCCTATACCCTCATTCACTATTCCTTACATTAGTCCACTCATACAGTTCACTTGAAGGAGTGAATGAAAACGAGTGAGTGAATTCAGACACAGAGTGCACTGGAAGGACTACTGCTTTTGCATAGTTTGCTTGCTGTTTAACAATCATTTGAAACGGGCAGCTCCAGTAGTAAGATTGAAATATTTATCTTGAACAATGTCATGGAAATTATATATAAACTCTAATAGTCAATTTACAATTCATTTGTACCTGTGTTGTATTACGCATGTATTCTGCCATGGATGAGCACTTTTAAAATAAATTAACTGATGATTCAGCTGCGGGCGCTTTCATCTTCTGGTGCGACGCGGGAATTCATTCGGCACGCGACTCTCACAGTGCATTGTGGGGATTCTCTAGCCGATGAGTTGTACACTCGTTTTTGTGGTGCGTTGTGGGATTGAATAAAGTACACTCGATAACATCCACTATGGTTTGAAACACCACTTAAAATGGCTGTCCCGTCAAATCGTGCACTGTGAAGGTATAGAGGGCAATTCGGATACATCCATGTCACCTTCATCAAACACACCTGATTGAACTCATCAGCTCAGTAGTAGAGACTCCAAGACCTGAATTGGGTGTGTCAGACGAAGGAGACATGCAAAGGGTGCAGTGTTGGGGCCTCCAGGAACGTGCTTGGAACCACTGCATTATTTGATACATAGATAAATACAATAATATCCTATTTAGCTCAATGTTACCTGTTGAAGATGAGGTTGTGGTGTCACCAAATGCTGAAGATGTGGAGAATGAACTTTGTGTCATGGAGGATTGAGAACTTGCTGCTGGTTTAGAAGTTGTGGATCTGTTTGTGTCTATAATAGTTTAACATGTATTAACATGTAGATGAGTATTTTACACTTCCTTAAACCTACAACAAATATTATGCATTATTCTTACCTTTAGATACTGTTCAGTTTGACTTTCTTAAATGTGTCTGGACCAGATCTCTCCACTGCACACCAGTAAATGCCAGAGTCTGACTCGAGTAGATCAGTGATGCTCACAGTGAAGCTTCCATCTCCGTGATCCTTCAGTGTGTATCTTCCTTTAGGTGTCTGGTCAGATTTCACTAAAAAAACTCCTTTTCCACATGGATCTCTGCAGAAATACTTTATATTGGATGAAGCCCAGCTGTGGGAACAAGTTATGTCGACTTCTTTTCCAATGTATCCATGTATATCAGTTCCATCTGAAATCCCAATTTCTGCTTGATGCAATAAACAACGTTTAAACAATATTCACAAAAGACATGCTATTCTCAGTTCTATGCCCAGTGTTTTAATACTATTAAATTATTTTGATCAATAATTTTTAAATTTTAGTTTAATTTTAATTTGTAATGCCTATTTATACATAGCGTGGTGTGTGTGCTAATTAACAGTCTGCTGGGATATTGTTCTGTCAATATTATAGGTGTTACTGTCACATTTCATAGATTTCGGTACAGTATTTGTTGACTGTCTAATTTTGCAGAGACGGAATAGTGAGGACAGCTTACTGTAAATTAAATAGCACCTATTATTAAAGTTTGAGTTCATCAGTGGAATTGAAATATGAGCATAAATCAAATTTGCTGAGACTGGCTCCACTATATTATACTCTAATTACACTCCAGTTACACACTTACTCTTCCTGGACTAAAGAGATATAGTACCATACATTTGTTTAGTAATGTTGTGACAAACTATGACCTTTGAACCTTTTGCAGTAGCTGTTTAAAATAATTATGATTTTGCTTGTATCAACATGACTTTGGTTTCCTCTGTTTACATGTTCAGAATTATATGTTTCATCTGATGATGTATTTGGCACATGGGCATGTCATGAAGAGGAAACGGGTCGTTTATGGAACATCTTTACTTGAACACAGATGGAGCATCAATCTAGTGACTGATATTTTAAATAGAGGAACAAACACATCCTGAATACAAAACAGCAATATAAATATGAAACAAACTCACCTGACAGACAAATCCAGATCCCCAAAACACAGAGGAGCTTCATTATTGTGTGTTAATCTTGTTATATTCCACTGTAGACCACTTTAGATCAGTACGTCCTAGTTTAAGTCATTAAACTCTTCTCTTAAGCAGCCTTGCTCTGCTGGTGTGCAAAGCTGTTATCATATTGAGGAACTCAATTTGTTTTAACTAACACAACACCCATAAACAAACTTGCACAGCATCTACTTCCTTTAATACATGATGCACGAAGACAAGTTTTTCACAGAGATCTGAGATCTGTGTTTGTGCTTCCTGTCATACATGCTTGTGAATGAGCTGTGACCTGAGCAATCTGATTCTAGATCAGAGTGAAATAGTGGGGTGTGCATTGATGTTTGTAGACCACAGATGAGTACATGCATACAAAGAGTACAAATAACTTGTTATTTTAGCATGCTTGTGATTAATAACTACACCATCTGCCTGCAAAGAGCATCTTTTTCTTGACAACCATTCAGAAATACCTGCATGTTAGCTAAATGTTTTGCAAACAACATTTAAATTGGTAATATTGTATTATATTAGATGCTCTGGAGGCTCATAAAAGTGAGAAATGGACTTCTGTTTTCCCTGTCTGTCAAGGATCACAAGGATTTGTGCTCATGGGACGCCACCAGCGTCCAGTGTTGCCATTTTCTTGCAGCTCTATAGCCATAAGCCACATGACATTTAGGGTCATGTGGTTGACTGTTAGTGACGTGAGCTGTGTGTCATTCTTAGAAACTTAAATATGCATATGTGTGTGTGGTTAAAGTCCTAGCATTTCCATACACAGACTGACAAACCGAATGACCACATCCTCTGCTTTGCAGCAGTGTGTTGGCATTGTTAGCTTTCTCGCGCAGATCTGAGATCAGTTTGTGGTAGTTGTCAGTTGTTGTGGACCACATTTGAGATCAGTAGATCAGTCTGAAAGTGAAGCTCTTACTAGGCGGCATTCATGTGAGCGTTAGCCTGTAAAGTGCATGCACTTCGGATCCGTAATGCTTCTCACATCAGTCCCTGCATGTCATGGTGTGTCAGTACATTGGTGAAACTCACAGGCCCATAGCATGACATTCTTTTGTGATCGGTTCAAAATCAAATAGTCCTTTACCCCAAGATGCACTGTGACTCGATCCCTGAAACCATAGACATATATAGGTAGATGCCCCATGGACTGACGCTGCCTATTGGAGCTGACGTACTGCGCGGCCGCCATCTTGGATGGGTCCCCAATGCGCCCCCCTGCATTTATTTATACTGAGGAAGGTGTATCCCCAACTACAATAATCATAACTCCCCGAATTTTTACCGGATTTTCACACGGTTTGGTTTGTTACAAACGGCAGAGATTTAGTTATGATACAGGATACTGTCACACATTGAAAAATACGTGCTTTCATGCTAAAATACTTTGTATTATGCTCTTTAACAAAGACATATGGTAGGCTATGGCATATTGATAAATATATAAATTAATTAATTTTATATTTTAATAAAGAAACAAGTTTGATTTTGTTTTATTTGAATTTATTTCTCTCACACACCCACTCTCTCACTCACACACACACACTCACACACACACACACACACACACACACACACACAATCTCTCTCTCTCGCTCTCTCACACACACACACACACACACACACACACACACACACACACACACACACACACACACACACACACACACACACACACACACACACACACAATCTCTCTCGCTCTCTCACACACACACACACACACACACACACACACACACACACACACGGTTCTTTTCCTTCAGATCTTCCAGAAGACTCTTTACGGTTTTCTTTGCTCTCCATCTCCTTTGCATTTTGCTTCTCCCGCTCTAGACTCTCCACTCTAGCCAAAGCTTCACTGAGTCTGGCCTTTAGACTAGTAGGAGAATTGGGCAATGCATATGAGTGGTCCTAGTAGAAAGAAGGATGAAAATATTTTCAGTGATGTTTATTTCATACCTCAGTTGTTTTGGTGCATAGCACTGCATATGTGCAGGCACACATTCTTAATTTCTTACCTGTAATATCACTGCCAGCACCATGAGTATGGGAAAGAGAGAAAGTGTGTGTGTGTGAGAGAGAGAGTGTCAGTGAAAGAGGGTGTGTATGTGTTCACGTGTGTATTTATTTATTTATTTATAACATATAAAAAGTGTATATGTGAGTATGTCTGAAAAGAGTTGCAGAAAGCAAGGGAGAGATTTGTATATGACCAGAGCCATGATGCTCACAGCTGTATGGGACATATCAAATAACCTACAAATACTCACATCATTGGGCTGAGGTTCACTTTCAGGGAAATGCTGAGAAAGGTCCACTGGTAGGCTCTCTTCAGGTTTTCCTTGAAGTTTTTGTGTTCCTAGTCACAACAGGCTAAAATATAAGAAACATAATAATTAAAAACAACTTCATTAAAAACACTTGAAAAGGTTTTGGTATCCCACAGTGTATTGCAATACACAATACATCACTAAGTCCTAAACATGCAGAAAGAACGGTAAAAACATGTTTAGCAAAGTGTGATATTAACTTTTGTTTTACATATGAATCATAGACATCTCTGTTAGCATGTAGAGTAAAAATACACCTAGTCTTGGAGATGACATGGGAAGTTGAAGACTAAAATCTGACCCGTCCTGTCAAAATCATCAGGCTTGAAGTGCTCACTACAGAGCTTTGACGACTCAGTCACAACAAAACCCTCCCGTCTTATAGCAACTTCCCATTGCCTCCTCAAGCCTGTATCACTGGGAAACCTTCAAAATGTGAAGAATAAAAAAAACAGCAAGAGACAATGAGAGAGAGTACCAGTTCCTGCTGTAATAACGTCACACGTAAGTAACGTTAGTTATGATGACATAATGTTATAAATGGTAAAATAACCAACATTATTGTTCAATCTTACTTGTGAAAAGTAATCCCACGTGATCTGGTATCAATACTGCGCCGGTTATTGCAACCGTAAGCTGTAAAAATACGGACATAGTTGCTCGCTCTCCGTTAACTCCGATTGACTCTGGTGCTAGCGGAGAGTGATGAGACCCACTCAATATGGCGGCGACGCTGGTTACGTTCCAGCACGTCATGGGGCGTCTACGCATATATGTCTATGCCTGAAACTGCATTCAGAGAGGTCAATCTGTCTTTCTCAAAATACACCCAAAACAGAAAATGTCTATTTAAATCACCAGCTCTTGTTTTCCTTTTATTTAAATGAGTGAGATGTGCTACGTTAGTTATTAATGCATTTCCAACTTGCTGTCAAACAATACAACCCTTTATTGGCTTGCAATGGATCGACATGTTCCTGAAATTATGTAAATTAAGTTTGACAGAAGCACATTGGTAAAAAGCCACTGATTTGTTTATATGAGGTTTGTATATTCTAGAGGACAAAATGCAAATGCATGTTCCTAGGATCTTGTTGAATTGTTTAGCTTACTAAACAGCAGTTAGTTTGCTATTCAGCAGTGGACGGTGGACACTGTTTTCTTTTTAGAGGATCATCAACGCAGAGCGCTTTGGACATGATCCTTCATTTGACTGGTAAGTAATCTCTCCTAGCTCATGTTACACGAATGTTTATTCAAGAATGTCTGCCTGATGAGGACTTTTGGGAACATGTAAAATGAGCAAAACCCGTCTAAAGCCTTGTTGCACTTTGAGCGACTCGAATTGAAGTCCCAGTTGTGGTCTTTCCCCAATCTTGTCTTTCTCTCTTCCTTCTTGTCAATTCACTAAGCTGACATGTCAGAATAAAAATATGATTATACAACATTAGGTTAGGTATTATAGAAATTAACTGACAGGTAGAGCAAAACAACTTATGATAGTCTTTTGCATGGATTAGAAGAAAACATTAGTTCCAGTAGTAAATTTCACTGCCCTGTATAAAGTTAATTGTCATGTTAAAGGTATTAAACTGATTTTAGTAGCAGCGTGCGTTGTTGAGTTTACTGGTTTCAGATTTTCTGAATTATTCAGATTTTATTGTTTGTAAATTACAGTTTTAAACTGTAAAGTTTACAGTTTTTACAGCTCTGTAAAGTCAGTTTTTCTATATTTGTTATTATTTTACAAAATTATTTTGGCCACAAAAATGATTTAATGTTTATTTAAATTTTTACAGTGTGTAGTAAGTTTCTAATGATTAAAGTCATTCTGGGATGTAGAGGTGATTATACAGCAACTGATTTATCTCTCTAGCACTGCAGCTTATGATCACCATAAGTAATGCAGCGATCACCAAATCTCAAGGACACTGGTATTGCCATCCTTCGGCAAACACAAGCAGCTGCACAAACTCTAGTTACGTGGGCTGTCATGGACAAAATGTCTCTTGCGAGGCCTATTCCTGCGTCCCTCAGAGTCCCGGCTGCTCCTGCATGGTCGGATCCTATAACTGCAGCAGCGACTGCAGCTACGAAGCTTCTCCAGAATTATGCAGTTGCAATGCAGACACTTGCAGCTGCCTGAGCGGTGTGTACAGTACTGCCTGTGTTTCATGTGCCGTTTTTATTCACAGGCATCCTCATAATTCATTCAATTCTTTCCTTCTAGATATGTTGAACACTCCGGACAGCATGCAAGAGGTAAGTGGGAATGAATTTCTGAAAGATGGTTGTTACTCCATACATGTTATACAATCATTGTTAAAAAGTAATGATTTTTCTTTCATCTTTTTAAATCTTTTTTTTATTATAATTTTTTTTTTTTTTGGAGCTACAGAAAACTGCAGAAAACATAATGGATTTTGTTGACCTGATCGCAAATATGACAGGTCTGATGTCTATAACAGTAAGTAATGTTTCCGGTTCTTGGCCAATACAGGGGTCACTCTCGTTATTTGTTTTTTCTCTTTTTTCCTTTCCCTGTGTGAATTTAGTATACTTTTCTCTCATAAAAGTTGATGCCTTTGTGTGTTTTTTCTTTTATATTTTATTTTACAAATTAAGATTGTTTAATATATTGTGTCAAAAATACTTGAGTTATAACTTTTTTTTTTTTTTTACACAATTTTTTTTTTACACAAGCAATAACCTTAATGACACAACTAAAATTAAGCATACTTAATCTATTTGTACTTTTATTTGTAAATAAATAATCTAAATTGTGAAAAGTCCCTATATGAACATTAAACAGCCGTTTCTTTTAAGTACAATTGTAAGTACTGATCTGCAATTTTTATATTTTTGCCAAAATATAAGATTTTAACATTAATATAAGGAGTGTTAAAAAAATCGAGGGGCATTTTTCCTGAAGTAAATCATCCTAAATTATTTAGATTTTTACATATTTGAATTTTTTCAGACCATAGTTGTTAAACCTTGCACTAATGGTTAACCCTGATAATAATAATAAAAGAGTAAATTGTAAACTATTTCATACTCTTAGGTTGCAAAAAATATGCATTTTGCAAGTAGTTTCTTTACTATTTTCTTACAAGATTATAAAGTCAAGGGGAAGGTTTGTCGTTGTATTTTGAGAATGACCCATAGATTTGGTGTTACTCTTTTTCCATATAAATCATTCACATTCTACAGAAGTATCTCTTTTGGTATTTGATTAGGCGGCAGAAAACTATTTGAAGATTGTTGATGGAACCCAGGTAAAGATTTCAGATTTGGTCAAAGAAGAAGATAAAAGCAAGCTGGTGTCATATGGAAACAGTTATCTGAACACCTTGAGAGCCTGGTGTCTGCACTGGTGACCCCAACAGAAACTCACAACTTGCTGAACATTAGTCTTAACAATACAGGTAAAAGGCCCTGTTTGCATTTGTGTTTATGACATGTTCCGGGATCAGTCACACTGTGTGAGTCATAGTCAAATAAGTTCTTCTCGAGTTTAAATGTTTTGCTTGAATGCTGTAGAACATTGTTTCTGGCTCCCTTAAAAAAGCATTCATCGAACATTGGGTCTAATTCACTAAGCATGCATACAGACAAATGTGTGTGTGAAACCTGCATTTTCACAAACAAATCATGATTCTATTACTAAAACTTTCGTACTAAAATGTATTCTAAATTGAAGAAAAAACAGGAACAACTGAAAGCACACGTACACAAAAATCACACTCTGGCGGGTCTTAATAATCCATGTAATCTATAGACCAGTATAAGCTATGTATGTTTCATCTTAGGACAATAGATCCATGTATATTTGGACACTGACACAATTTTCATAATGTTGGCTCTGTTTGCCATCAGAAAAGATTTAAAAATAAAACAATCAAGATGAAATTGAAGTGCAGACTTTAAGCTTTAATTCAAAGGCCTAATGGATAGAGTGTTGGACTTGAAACCCGAGGCCAATGGAAGGTTGTGGGTTTGAATCCCGGCTCCGACAGGAAGTCCACGACTGCTCCCCGGGCGCTGCACAGTCGGCTGCCCACTGCTCCAAGTGTGTACACTTGGATGGGTTAAATGCAGAGAACACATTTCACTCCTCATTATACTCTGTATAATTGTGTATGTGACAAATAAAGCTCATCCGAGCTTAATTTGTATTTGTTGTATTTGTAAAGGGTTGAACAAAAACATAACCAAATGCTGAGCAATTACAACCATTTACATTTACACACATTACTTTTACTCTCTGCACAACTCTGTATTTATTGGATTAATTTAAATAACTTCACTGTAGTTGAATTGTGCATCAGACACTAGGAATATACAAGTATCGGATTGGGACTCGGTTGAAACTCAATATTCAGTGGCTCGGATTGGATTGGGGGTACAAAGATCAGATCGGAGCATCCCTAGTTACAGCAACACAACTTTTTGTAGAAAGATAATATTTTCTGTGTAATAATCATGTTTTAAATTTCATTGATATAAAATGTTACTTTTGTGTTCACTTAGTAAAACCAGTAAGTGATCACTGTATCTAGATTTAGTTGACTAGTGTTTTTGCAGTAAACAGCTGGTATATGCTTTGTAACAATAGCTGTTCTATCCAGATCATGTTCAATAATCTCTGTTCAGTCTTGCAAAAATAGTTGTTCTCATGCCTTTTGCGAGACAATGCAATGTTTCATGCTTTTTATCTTCATAAAGATCTTTCTTCCTCCCCAAATTACACGAGATCTGACTTGCTTAACACTGTACAACATTTTTGGGTGAACTATCACTTTAAGTAGGTTTTCTATTTACCTTAGAAGACCTGGAAAACTATTTAACAAACCTGTCTGAAATTGAAACCAGTTATCTAAAAAGATTTGAGAAAACAAACGAACAAAGAAACAAACACTTTGAAAAACTTAAATCCTAATTTTATTTGACTAAAATCCTATTAATACAGTATGTCACTTGCCTATACATTTGGAACATATATATATTTATATATAATACATGCATCTTATTAAAATTTGGAGAACTATCCCAATTTACAGGAAAACTGCAATGAGAATTAAGAAAGTCCTATTTTTGTTTGCTTCTCTTAGAGGTGAGAGTTCTTGCAGTTGGACCAAACGCATCTGAAAAAACGATTCCTTCAATCAGTACGGAAAAGGCTCATATGAAGATTAACCTTTTTGAGATTGCCAAGAGCAGTCCTTCAGGTGTGTGTGAGAAGAATTAATGTGTCCTGAGTGCATATGAAAATACACACATAATCATATGCTTTTTGAGAACTTCAATTTGCCATTGTGAATGCCCAATGTTTAATTCTTGTCTGCATTATGCTAATTACTTTGTTAACGGATGTGATTTTCTTTCACTACTTTTTGTCTCATGCTGGCCTGTATCACAGGATCAGCTGCTGTGGTTTTCATGAGCTACACGATGATGGAGAATCTACTGAAGCCAGACTTCTTCAACACATCAAACGACACGATTAAAACCATGATGTCCACTGTGATCTCAGCTACTCTTCCCAAAACCACCAACACTAAACTCACCAAACCAGTCAACTTCACCTTCAGACACATCAGAGTAAGAGACTGAAATCTGTTTTTGCCCAACCTGAGAACTGATGAACATCTGAAAACATCTAATATTCAGTGTTTTATTATTTTCTTCTTCTGTTTGCAGGAGTTTAATCCCAGCGGCTCTCTGTCCTGTGTGTACTGGAATATCAGCGAGTGGATTGTAGATGGTTGTTCTGTTTTAAAGACCAATAGCAGCTACACTGTGTGTTCCTGTGTTCATCTGTCGACATTCGCCATCATCATGCAAACCAGCCGCCCACCAGAGGTACAGAACATTTCTACTGAATACTGAAGAACAGCACAGATTTAACACTCATGTTCTCTGACATGTTTTCTCAGAGCGACCCACTGATGGATCTGTTGAATTTGGTGTGTGTGAGCGTGGGGCTGGTGTTCTTCACTTTGGCCCTGTTGACCTTTGCCCTTTGTCAGTGGAGTCCTGGAGTGAATAATGTGGCTCGAATCAACATCTGCATCAGTCTTCTGCTGGCTCATCTTCTGTTCCTGCTCACACAGCAGTTCCTGAGCCTCATACGGCCTCAGCAGGTGAGAATGATGAAGGAGCTCTACAGCTCAGCACAGCCTCACTGAGAATCATCATAACCGTCTCTCATGATCTCCAGGTGTTGTGTGCCGTGATCTCAGGCCTTCTGCACTTCCTCTTTCTCTCCGGCTTCGTGTGGATGTTCATTGAAGCTGTGCTGCTCTTCATCTGTGTGAAGAACCTATCACAGATCAGCTCCAAAAAGAAGGAGGTGCTTAGCAGCGGATTCATGTGTGTGATTGGATATGTGGTTGCTCTGGTTGTGGTGTGTGTGTCTGTCGGTCTGGTTCCTGAAGGATACGGCAGTGAACAGTGAGTTGATGTTGTTTTGAAGGTCATTTGTTTAGAAAGAAGTCAATTGCTCAGGGCAGGATTCTGTTATCTGATAAATTAAATTTTTAACACGTGTTTTTAACATGTTTTCCTCTAAACAGTTGCTGGATTAAACGTGATAAAGGTTTTATCTGGAGTTTTCTGGGTCCTGTTTGTGTCATACTAGCAGTAAGTTCTAAATATAAACATCTAACATGATGTAACACTTTCAGTAACACTTTAGAATACTGTTCCATCATTACATTAACACTCGAGTAACTAGTAACTAATAAGAAATTCTGATTAATGACTTAGTAAGTAATAGTGATTAGTTGAAACTGGTAGTTAACTATTAGTTAGTCAATAACAACAGTTTTGTTTTATATATATTCGGGATAACTACTAAGAACTTTTGTATACAGGTTCATGATTAATATAATTTTAAATTAAAGGTCATGGTAACCCACTAGTAATGACTCAAGTATTACCAAATTCTTCAGAAGGAATTACTAATTATTTGGATCAGTATTATAAAGTGTAGATCACGATAACTCCCTAGTAATGACTGAAATCATTGTACTCTTCTGAAGTTTTTGTAAAGTATTGGATAGTAACTATTCAGGTGGTACTACATGCTTCTAAAGGAATTAGTCATTTTTGGATCAGTATTATAAAGTGAAGATCATGATAACTCCCCAGTAATTACTGAAGTCATTCTAAACTTTTGTAAGGTTTTGGTTCGACATTAATTTTGCTAAATTTGGTAACACTTGAATCATTACTAGTGGGTTACAGTGATCTTCACTTTAGAATACTGATCCAAATAATGAGTAATTTATTCAGAAGGATGTAGTAACACTTGTATCATTACTATCCAAAACCTTACATATATCTCAAACGCTTACAATGATGCTTTTCACTTTAGTATACTGATCCAAGTAATAAGTAGTTCCTTTAGAATAATTTAATAATTCTTATGTCATTACTTGTGGGTTACCATGATCTTCATTTGACAATTAATTATACATTATGCATAATTTCACATTAATTATGAACCTGCATACCAGGGGTAAACAAGTTCAGTCTTGGAGGGCCGGTGTCCGGGTTGAGCTCAAACCCTGATTAAACACACCTGAAGCAGATGATCAAGGTCTTACTAGGCACACTAGAAACTTCTCAGCAGATGTGTTGAGGCAAGCTGGAGCTAAACTCTGCAGGACACCGGCCCTCCAGGATCAAGTTTGATGACCCCTGCTGTATATAGTTCTTAGTAGTTCTCCAGGATATGTATAAAAAATTGCACTTATTGATTAGCTAAAAGTTAACTACCAGTTTCAACTGAGCGCTATTACTTACTAAATCAATGATCAGAGTTTCTTGTTAAGTGATTGTAGTTACTACTATGTTAACAGTGCATTAGTCACTTGTTCCTGTGTAGTTCATCAACAAAGGATCAGTATTCTAAAGTGTTACCATTTCTTATTTTTCTGCAGTTAAACACAATTCTCTTCATCAAGATCGTCATCACTCTAAACTCAACTCTAAAAAAACTGAATGCTGAGGTTTCACAGATGAAACAAACCAAGTAACATACATTATAATCAAAACACGGTATAAATAAAGAACATATAGTCAATGAAGACACATTAACTCTCTTTCTCTGTTTCTCTGCAGGATTATGGTGTTTAAAACACTGGCTCAGTTTGTGGTTCTTGGTTGCTCCTGGATTCTGGGTTTCTTCACTAATGGCAGTAAGGTTCTGGAGATCATCTTCCTGATCTTGAACTCGCAGCAGGGAACCTTCATCTTCCTGATCTACTGTGTCCTCAATAATGAGGTAAGAATTGTTTTCATCCTACTCTGTAAATAAACTAATCAATCTCCAGTGGCAGTTCAGTAGTTTCTTACCTGTTTATTAAAATCAAACTCCATTGTGGTTCATGAGTTTCAGAGGTTAAATTAATCTCATGAAGTCACTCGTCTCATTCTTGTCCAGGTCAGGCAGCAGTACAGAAAGTTCTTCAGATGTCTTTGCTGTGGACGCAAACAACACTGAGAGCTACAGCATCATATTCAGGAAGTAAAAAGTACTGCTAAAGTGTCATTATTATTCAGATGATGTCATTCTTACAGTACAAGCAATGCTTTAGATGTTAACTAATCTTAATTTGACCCTCTAACTTTATTAAAAACACATTTGACCCTCTATCAATTGCATATTTATTCTATAACTGCTAGCATTTCTTGAAAAACATACACTACACTGTAAAGAATTGCTATAAAATTTACAGAAACTTACTGGCAATCTTGGTTGCTAGTAAGATTGTAAATGTACAAAAGTTCTGTAAATTAATAATTAAAATTGTACTGCAAAAATACCGCAATCTCATAAATGCTGTACAATTGTTGTGATGGTGTGTAAACGTTTGGTTAACTTATTTAATTTGAGTCATCTGAGAAGGAATATTTCTTGATATAAAACTGCAAACATTTAATTTGTAATAGTAAAGTTACTAAAAACATGATTTCAACTCAAATCGTTGTAGTTTATCGTCAGCTAAAGCACTTAGAGAAGAGATGATAACTGTATCAGCAACTCTACAGTTCTTTACAGTTCTGGGATGGCACTCAAATGGTTCAGGTCATACTTAGAAGGGAGAGGTTATTATGTGAGTATAGGAGAGCATAAGTCTAAGTGGACGTCCATGACATGCGGAGTCCCACAAGGCTCAATTCTTGCACCGCTGTTGTTTAGCCTGTATATGCTCCCACTAAGTCAGATAATGAGGAAGAACCAAATTGCCTATCACAGCTATGCTGATGATACCCAGATCTACCTAGCCTTATCTCCAAATGATTATAGCCCCATTGACCCCTCTGCCAATGCATTGATGAAATTAACAGTTGGATGTGCCAAAACTTTCTTCAGTTAAACAAGGAGAAAACTGAAGTCATTGCATTTGGAAACAAAGATGAAGTTCTCAAGGTGAATGCATACCTTGACTCTAGGGTCAAACAACTAAAATCAAGTCAGAAATCTTGGGGTGATTCTGGAGACAGACCTTAGTTTTAGTAGTCGTGTCAAAGCAGTAACTAAATCAGCATACTATCATCTCAAAAACATTGCAAGAATTAGATGTTTTGTTTCCAGTCAAGACTTGGAGAAACTTGTTCATGCCTTTATCACCAGCAGGGTGGATTATTGTAATGGTCCCTCACCGGCCTTCCAAAGAAGACCATTAGACAGCTGCAGCTCATCCAGAACGCTGCTGCCAGGATTCTGACTAGAACCAGAAAATCTGAGCACACACCAGTCCTCAGGTCCTTACACTGGCTTCCAGTTACATTTAGGATTGATTTTAAAGTACTTTTACCGTTTATAAGTCACTCAATGGCCTAGGACCTAAATATATGTCAGATATGCTCACTGAATATAAACCTAACAGACCACTCAGATCATTAGGATCGAGTCAGTTAGAAATACCAAGGGTTCACACAAAACAAGGGAGTCCGCTTAGCTATTATGCCGCCCGCAGCTGGAACCAGCTTCCAGAAGAGATCAAATGTGCTAAAACATTAGCCACATTTAAATCCGGTCTCAAAACTCATCTATTTAGCTGTGCATTTGTTGAATGAGCGCTGTGCTACGTCCGAACTGACTGCATTATTTTATGTATAATCATTTTCTATTTAACTGTTTTAAATCTCATTTTAACTCAATTTCTATATCATTTTAAAATTCCTTGTTTTATTATTTTTAACTTCTTGTTTTTATTGCTGTGAATGATTATTTCACTTTCTTTTATGTAAAGCACTTTGAATTACCAATGTGTATGAAATGTGCTATATAAATAAACTTGCCTTGCCTTACAGTTACTGTCTTTAAATAAAGCAGCAGAACATCAGTGTTTGTGCTCAACATTGATTGAAGCACAGGCTCTGCTCTCCAGCACAATGGTGACCCATAAAACTACATTACATTAACAGATCTCTCTCGTGCAAAATAATACAGTTCAGTTAAATATTTACTCTCCTTATAGATACACCTGCTGTTAACAAGCAGACTCACTGAATGAAATGGAAACTAGAACTACAACTGACTTCAGCCACAGCCTTAGATGAACTCAACTGAAATACAAGACATCATTAAATCTCTCAAGAACTGATTAAACAACTCCAGAAACAGCATTACCAGCTTCACACATTACAGTTTGGCTTGATTTCTGTCATATGTCTACAAAAAATTATTGAGAATTAACAGAAGTGTATTTTTTTTTATTGAAAACGTTTAGTTTGACTTCACCATTATGGTGATCATGGTTTGCTTTAGTTGGGCTCTTGATTTTAATCTTAGCCTTTTTCTGGCTACTGTAACTGTGTTTCTAAAACAAGTTGGCTATAGCAAGAAAAGCCAAGAAAATGTGTGATTATGTGACTCAGAGTGCCGAGGCTGTATAAGTCTCCTTTGGGACGATTGCAAAGGCCGGGCGTGATCTCAATGAGTTTGACCCACTGCCTCGAAGGGCTTCTATTACTTTCCCCTCTGGGTCGTTTAAGTGCTTAGGGCAAGTTTTGTTTCAGTTGTTCTCCTTCCATAGCACGGCGTGGTTGTACTGGTTCCCCGTAGCGTCATAGCAGACACAATACAAGTGAAGTATCGATAGGAAATGTACTCGGTTACTAGCGTAACCTCGGTTCCCTGAGATGCGGGAACGAGATCTTCGTTCCTTGCCATGCTAAACTGAATTTCTTTTATTTGAATTCTCGCGCTATCTCCTGAGGGCTGTGACCTCTGCTGTGACACACCTGTCATATTCATGTTTATGCGTTTAGCAGACACTTTTATCCAAAACGACTTACAGTGCATTCAGGTTATACACTTTTTTTGTCAGTATATCTGTGATGGAGCGGAACTTATTGATCAGCTTTTTGGACAAAATAAACCTTTTTTTTCAACATTTGTAATATATGTGTGTTTTGTGGAGAATGTGGCTTTATCTGTATGATTAGCATCTGTGTGGCTGATTTTCAGCTGTGATTACTCTGACTGAATGAGGGCTATCACTATGAATGCCAATAGGCCGTTATGGACTATATGGCCCGTATCATACAATACAATACAATACAATACAATACAATACAAATTAAGCTCGGATGAGCTTTATTTGTCACATACACAATTATACAGAATATAATGAGGAGTGAAATGTGTTCTCTGCATTTAACCCATCCAAGTGTACACACTTGGAGCAGTGGGCAGCCGACTGTGCAGCGCCCGAATCATATCAATATGATTATCATCTGTATTACCCCGCACATCAGTGTGTGATCACTGACTAACAGCAATCAGTGTGAATGTTTGGCCATATCAGTGTATGTCTGGCAATCAGAGTATGTACTACATACAAAGCTATTTTTTTCTTTCTTTCTTTTTATTACTCAAATTATTCTTATTGTATTTTTTAGTGGTCAAATAAATCACTTATATGATGTCTAAGATTCTGTCTATAATAATTTTATAATTGAAAAACATACAGTGGTATGTATAATGACTAAAACAGTTTATTCGTTTGTAGAACTCTTCAATACATTTGGTAAATACTTATTTTAATTTTTCTGGTAAATATCATTTTTCATGGTATTTTTTCAGATTTGAAATATAAACACATGTGACTTTCGACTCATTACTTTTCTGGATTGCTCCAGGACTAATTTCATGTATTTCTATATGAAATACAATTATTTCTGTTTTTCATTCAGTGTGGTACACTTTTTTTAAAGGCACTTCAATCTCTATAACTTTGTATCTTTTTGAGCATTATCAAATCTGGATGATGGAAAGTAAAGCCCAAAGGGTCTTCTTTGAAAATACACCAAAATTGTGTGTGTGGCCACTGAAGTCACAAACTGTTATAATTTTAAATTCGGTACGTCTTTTCAGTCCCAAAATCCCAAAATGGGGAGTGCTGGCTATCAGGTTAAATAACCAGAGAATCAGATAACAAGGTCTTTGCACATTTTCTATTTACGACTTGAGGAGATCATTAAGGTGTGAGGCATGGATGAGAATTAAAATGACCCTACATATTGAGGAAGGTAAAAATAATGTTATTATTCCTGCGCTGAACTGAGAAAAAACAAAAAACAAGGATGTTTTTTAAAGCAGCTGCAAATGTGGGTTAAATATGGAAAAATAAAATAAAAATGTAAATTACACGTGGCAATTTTTGGAAAGTTTAAAGATACACTGCCAAGAAACTGGAAATGTGAGCTTATGTAATTTGTATTTGTATTTGAATTTGAGAAGGAAACAGTGTCAAATGTCCTTATCAGGGTGATGGACTGATAACTTCTCTATAAACGTCTGAACACAACTAATTTTTAGCAGTCATCCTCACCAATCCCTTATGTCACCTCACATCAGGTAAGATCGTTCAATGTTCCTCATCAGTGTGTCTAAATCAAACATGTATTGGGTAATTTGAGCTTTTGACCTTTCAGTAAGTTCTTAAACATTTTATAGATGTATAGGTCTTTATGAATTACTCCAGATTATTTGTAGATCTACACCAGTTTTCAGGTGTGATGTTTTTGGGAAACGGTTTATGATTCTTAGATGATGATTTCTGGGAAAACACTTCTTTAAGAGCATAATTTAATCCTGTATTACATTATTCTTTGACAATAAGTGTTTAAAACTCTCCTGAATTTTGACTCTTGTACGTGCAAATGTATAAATGATGTGGATTATTTTTCATGTGAGTTTAAAATGAAGAGTAAACAATCCTTTGTTAATCATGCATCAGAGCCAAATCTACTTTGTTTGGGAAACTCGTCCTCTGAACTGGTTTGTGGAGATAAATACACCAGACTGTCAAAACTGACAATGGCTACATTTCATAAAGGTGAGTATTTTTCTTCTCTTTAAGGGTTGGTTTTCATAGACCCCAAAAGCTTTGTGACATGAACTGTGATCATATGATGAATGTAGTGCTCACAAACTCAATCCAAACAGTTTCTGTTGTTTTAAATGGATTTTTCTTCATGTTTCAGATTTGATAAAAGCACAGCCTATCATCTCTGTGATTATGTGTAAGTTATTTTTCTTTTGTATCTGTACACTGATTAAACCTGTAGAATTCCTGAATCAGTGGGTCACATGTATTCATTTATATTGAAGAAACAACTGTGTTATTGATTTATCTAGAGCAGCTTCTTTCATTAAGATGGCTGATCTGTGGCATTAATGTGGTGGCCAGAGTTGAAGTTTAATGGTTCATCCTCATGTCAAGTCACCATTATTTATATAGCGCTTTTAACGATACAAATTGTAACAAAGCACTGCACAATATCAAAATAGGCAAATTGTGTCAATAATGTAAAATGACAGGATTTAACACTCAATTATCTGCTGAATGCATTTCATTATTGAATTTAGTAATGGCATTGTCCAGCTCAGTTCAGTTTAAATAATATCTGTGCAATCAAGTCGATGATTGTGCTGGAAATGAAGATTCCCCAACTAAGCAAGCCAGAGGCGACAGCGGCAAGGAACGAAAACTCCATCGGTGACAGAACGGAGAAAAAACCTTGGGAGAAACCAGGCTCAGTCGGGGGGCCAGTTCCCCTCCGGCCAGACGAACCAGTAGTTTGTTCCAACTGCAGCAAAGTCAGAGTGTAAGTGGTCCACTGGTTCCAGGGGTCTTTCCCCGATGGATGTCTAGGTGACGAGGTCCTCACTGGAGATCTGTCTCTGGGGCTCATCTATGTGTCCTAGACTCCACTGACGGTCAGGGCTGTAGAGGCTGTAGAGGTTGTCTCCAGGTGCTGATCCTCCATTTATGGCAGACTTTGGTTAAGTCAGTATAATCGCTGATGGTTGGCTTCCTCTGAGGTCCTCCGAGGGCTTGTCATCATCTCTTCTCAGGTGTTCGGTCATCTCAGATCGTTTAAGGGTTGGATCCAGACTGAAGCTTGTGTAATTCCTAACTACCACGGGATGTTAATCCCGTGGCAGAAACATAGAAAGAGTAAGACAATTAGCGTAGCAGTTGTTCCATCCAGGAATAACCCTGGATGAAATTATCAGTATAACCCAAGCTAAAGCATAATAATGTGCATTTGTTCAGATAGACTGGCAGTACAAGATTGTGAGATGCATTATATGAATGCTTGGCTAAAGAGATGCGTCTTTAATCTAGATTTAAACAGAGAGAGTGTGTCTGAACCCTGAACGTTTTCAGGAAGGCTATTCCAGAGTTTAGGAGCCAGATATGAAAAAGTTCTACCTCCTTTAGTGGACTTTGCTATCCGAGGTACTACCAAGAGTCCAGAGTTTTGTTCCTTAGGGAGCGGGTTGGATTGTAGCGTGATAGAAGATTAGTTAGGTACGCAGGAGCTAAATCATTTAGGGCCTTATAGGCAAGTAATAATATTTTGTAACTGATACAGAACTTAATAGGTAGCCAGTGCAGAGACTGTAAAATTGGAGTAATATGGTCATATTTTCTTGACCTGGTAAGGACTCTAGCCGCAGCATTTTGTACTATCTGTAGCTTGTTTATTGAAGATGCAGGACAACCACCTAGCAGTGCATTACAATAGTCCAGTCTAGAGGTCATGAATGCATGAACTAACTTTTCTGCATCAGAAACACTTAACATGTTCCGTAGCTTGGAAATGTTTCTAAGATGGAAGAATGCTGTTTTTGTAACATTGGAAATATGATTTTCAAAAGATAGGTTGCTGTCTAATATAACACCCAGATTTGTAACTGTAGAGGAAGTAACAGTACATCCGTCTAGTTGCTAATTGTAATCCAAGATATTCTGTGTACTGTTTTTAGGTCCAATAAGTAATATCTCAGTCTTATCTGAATTTAATAGGAGAAAATTACTGGTCATCCAATCTTTTATATTTTTAACACACTCCGTTAGCTTAGATAGTTTCGAAGTTTCATCTGGTTTTGTTGAGATATATCATGTCACTCCAAACCCGTTAGACTGAAAAGATGGCTCAGGATAACAGAAAATTCTAGGATAGACATAATTCTTCTGTATTTTATGAATGAAAAAGTCATACTGGATTGAATGGCATGATGAGAGAGTAAATTAACCATTTTTAATTTAGGGTTAACTAGAACGTCAAGTACAAGCTTGCATGTCTGTGTTTATTTGGCCAGCTGACTGCTTTCATTGTGGCCTTTGAATGTTGTTGATTAATTTGTGGTCATAAATATTTTTCAGATGTCTTGACACTTAACTTGTCATTCAAAACTGTCACACCGGCGACGACTACAGTTGGTAATGTACTCTGCTGCTGACTGGTGTTTGGTCTGGATATTCATGTCTGTGGCTTTTAATTGAACTGAAAAGCACTGATCACAAATCTTGCCAAATCACATGCAGACAGCTTCAGTTTTTGAGTCCTTTTATCTGTATAACTTTTAACAAACTGTACGGTTACAGCAATTGTATAACATTGTTTCAAAAAGGGCATGGATCGCAAGACCATGACCACAGCTGTCTTTGAACCTCTCATTGTGATCAATGCTATTCAGTAAGTTGTACGAGTTAGTGGGTAAGATGCACCATCTGGGTTTAACTGACCATCTAACCAAATCTGGTTCAAACCCATGTGATATGTTAAAAACTATTTATAGGGCTGGATAAGAGAAATTGTAGTATGCCTACCATTGAACTAATTGCAATAAGCTTCTTTGTACTTTGTTACTTTTGATATGAAACAAAATATCATATTTCACAATATTCAAACATTAAATGCTATTTTATCATTGTTTAAAGTCACCATGAAATCAAAAATGACAATTAAATGTTTTTTGTTACACATTCGTAATCTTTAATCAATTACATAAACCTCCCTCTCAATGACATCTGTTAGGGTTAGGTAAACATATCATGACGTAAAACTGGAGGTTGGACTATGCTGACTGTCCAATGACGAGGCTTTTAGCACCTTTGCCTGGAGTTTCAGTGACACGCGATCAAAGCAGTCCTAATGCTGAATCTGCCATTTTGTCTGACAAAAGGTGCATCTCGTTTCGGAGGCTACGTCCACTGGAGGTCGCAATTGTAAGCTGCATACATCATCAAGGATGTCTTAAGAAAATGAACCGTAATAAAATTGACTGCTATTCCTTGTGAGATGTAACATACTGTGAAGTTTTAATTGAACGGTTACTTTTCTTAAATGAGACTGCCCCGATCATGTATGCAGCCTTCAAATGTGACCTCCGGAGGAACGCAGCCTTCGAAAAGGGACACAGCTAAACAAACCAGACAGTCGAACTTAAAAATAGTTTATTGACGTCTTCCGTGGTTGAGACAACATACCTTCTGATGTTCATTCATGTTTATTTTGTGCTATAACTATAAGGAATAGATCGATTCACGTTTGAACTGCTAGAACTGAGGCGCTACAGTGATCTGTCACTTTAAAGAGCCACAAAAGTCATATTTATTGTTTGAATTTCTTTAAAAACAACACATTTTGAAAGCTGAGACTTAGTTTCATTCCAAAAGTAAGCTGCTATCTTGTTGGTCAGATTGCATGTCAATCAAAATCCTAGAGAAGGTTGAAATGCTGCCCTATATTTATTATTATTATTATTATTGACCAGAAAAAAATAACAAATAACACAATTACAAAATTGCAATACAAAATAACTACTAGGGGGTATAAATAACATTATAACAAAAAATATTATTCCTACCCTACATTCCAGAAGCTATTTCATACATCACAGAAGGGAATAAAAGACTATCGCAACTTCTGTTTCAGTGCCTCAGTTCAAGAAGAGGAAGCATTCGCAGATGAACTGATCATCTCCTCCACTTTAACCAGTTGCAGCATGAAATAAACACGAATGAACATTCAAAGGTATGATCAAAGAAAGGGCACAACTTACAGAGATCTGGGTAGCACTTTATTTTACAGTCCTGTTACTCATGTACATACTATGTACTTATTATATTAATTACAAAACCCTGAACCTACCCCTAAACCTAACTCTACCCCATGTAGTTACTTTACATTGCCAGTACTTTCTTAGCTAGGTAAGTACACGTACTGTAAAATAAAGTGCAACTGAAATCTGAATCCTGTCTCGTGTAAATGCTCAATCAGTGTTTCAACTGCCAAAATACATCTGTATAACGGCCTGTAAACAACATGTAACGTCACATTAACCTCAGAGAGAGACAAAAAACATATTCGGTTAAACTTTTATATTCTCTTGCAAAGATATTTGTGTTTCCTCGCAAAACCAGTTGAGTTCGGACAAATACTTCCTGTTTACAGATCGCAGCGGTTCATACAGCTCTGTACCTTCAGAATGGAGCGGTTCATAGAGTTTAATTTTGAACTTGGTTTAAGGTATAAAGAAACACACGTGGGTTTTGGGACATTCTAAAACACTCAATGTGGCTTAATGTACTAAAAGAGTGACATTGGAGGACATATTTCAGTATGAATGAATACTATTAATACTAATAAAAATATTAATAACATTATTAATAATTTTACTAATACTGCTACAGACAAGCAGAATATGAATGCACGTTAAGATTTTTCTCCTCCCTATAAATGTGTTATAAAGAAAAGCTTAAGGTAGGCTATTGGATGAAAACTGTGATAAAAAAGACCAAATCTGTTATACAGTTTATTAATAAAATATGTTACGCACAGGAACGGAACGCGCAAAGTTTCATGAGTTTTTTCCCTGTAGCACATTATAAATACAATTCTTAACGTGACTTGGCATGTTGCTTGCCTGTAGTGTATATATATATATATATATATATATAAAATAAATTATTTATAAAATTTGGGCTTCTTATATTAAGCCATGTTAAGTACAGTCAGGGAAAAAAATATATGGGTATCTATGAAAAAAAAAAGCTTATCGTGCTTAAGCTTATAGCGTGTTGATATTCTGGCCTCATCTGCTTGAATGTACACAGTATTATACGTTGAACAATTTCTATAGCAGATTTTGTCTTTTTCTATCACGGTCCTCATTAAGCCACGTTACGTTTTCTTTATAGCGACTTCTATGGAAGGAAAAAGATTAACACGTAATTTAGCGTGTTAATATTCTGGCTAATCTGCTTACCTGTATGTAATATATTTTATTAATAAACTATACTGAATTCAGCCTTTTTATACCACTGCCTTAGTCCATTAATTAAGCATTTTCATTCTTTGGGGAGAAAGTGCTTAATGTGCAATTTAGCGCATTACGTTCTGAGCTATTCTGCTCGTCTGTAAATAGAACGTTTTATTAATAATACTGAATTTGGTCTTCCAATGTCACGGCTTTATTACATTAAGTCACATTGAGCATTTTAGAATGTCCCAAAACCGTGCCTTGAACTAAACACAGACTGTATTTCTTTATATTTGAGTTCAAAATAAAACTATGAACCACTTCATTGTGAACATATGGAGCTGTATGAACCACTGCATGCTGTGAAGTAAACAAGTAGTGTTTGTCCAAAACTGGTTTTGCAAGAGAACGCAAATATCTTTGTGAGAGAATGCAAAAGTTTGGCGAGGTAATGCAAAGTTTCTCAGGGGAGCGTAAAAGTTTTGCGAAGGAATGCATAATGTTTGAAAAATATTTTTCCTCCCACACTGTATTTTTCCATAATATATTACCTATATTCATCCTAAATATTTTTAGACCTGGATGAATTTGCTTTGAAATAGCATCCATTAAATGTGATATGCTAAAATTGTACTTATACATTTATTTTACAATGATTTGTAAAACAGTTTTTAAAGTATATGGGTGACTTCCAATCTTTCAATGTGTTTCTTCTTTTCACAGTCTGGTATAAAATATGGATGATTCTAAAATATATGGTCACATGACAGTATAAGTGTAGAGTTCCCAAGATACAAGGGGTGGGTCAATTTACCCACTGGCTCATCTTACCCCACTCTCATATGTATTTGAATCACTGTTTAACACTCATTTTCTTTACTTTTAGTTCTTTCTAACTCACCACTAGCTTCTCTTTTCATCCATATTTTTTCCTCTTCTGCCTTTTCCAACCACTCACAATCTTCAGTACACAGATGAGTGGGACTTAAGACATATTAAGCCAATTAGAACTAAACAGCCTAACTTGATGCTTAAAACCACACCTTCCACATGTAGGGTAAACATACCCATTAAGCACACTTCCATATTTGAGCTTTAATGTTACTATCGTAACCTCGGTTCCCTGAGATATGGGAAAAACAATGTTTTCCTCTTTAACTGAAGCCTATTTCAATCGTGCAGTTATAACTGCACATTGATTGGTTCATCTAGGATTAAAAAAATAACCAATCCACGGCGGTGGCGAGCGAGCCAATGGCTATTCATCCTGCCATAGCCCGCCAAAACATGAGGAGCGTCTGGCTATATAATCAGCTGCTCTAGCCACAGCATCTCAGATTTCTTCGAAGGACGCAACCGAGGCGTGCAGTTCATAGCACGGCCAGGAACGCAGTACTCGTTCCCATATCTCAGGGAACCGAGGTTACAATAGAAACCGAGTACGTTCCCTTTCGAGATTACACTCGTACTGCGTCAAACACCAGTCCAATCATGCCGTGCTATGATGTGGAACGACTCGAACCCAAGACACATGTGGGATCAGACCCATGGGAGTCCATAGAACACACCAACCACAGGGTGAGCCTAGAGGGTCATCCGTGGCTCGGGTGTCGTTCCATGAGGATACTTGGTGTCTATATAGTTTATGGACAGACCAAGCAAAAGAGGGGGCTTGGACGAATGGCTTGCCCTCGCCTTCCATCCGATAGCTGTGGGCGGGCAGAGATGTCCGGCCACAGACTTATTCCGAGGAGGTAGGTGCTCGTATCCTTTTTTCTTCAGTGCCACAAGTGGGGGCATGCCACAATATTGTGAGCTCATATGAACTTCGGTGGAAGGGGCACAAGTGCTGGCGGGGGGCTTGAAATCGCCCTGTGAGAAACACTCGTCCAGCCTGCTGCGAGATGGCTCCTCCGCGGAGACCATTCAAGCCCGAGCTCATTGATGGCCTTGTCATGATGCGGATAAGCTCCTCATCCGCTCTTAGTCTGGCGTTACGTGAAGAGGATGACTGTAAGAGGGTGGGGTCAATCACAGAGCCCGATAAATCTTCCACGTCCGAAGCCACCAGAAAAAAAAGGCTGTCATCTATTTAGTCGTCACTCGCACCGAACGAGATCATGTGGCTCACAACAGAGGGACGCTGATCATTTTGAGTGAAGAGGACGGGTGAATACACTCTCCCTCTGCAGTGACGGCGAGGCACATGGGCAATAAGTCGACATGAACTCACTTGTCACCGGCTGCTCAAATCCTCCGCCCTCTGTTTTTTTCTCACAGATCCCTCGGAGAAAGAAAAAGAGAGGGGTGAGGGGCGGGGTCGCTCTCTGAGAAGAAAGCTAACTGCGAGCGCAGAGAGGGAAGACCGAAACACTCGCAGTGCAAGCATTTAGCCCCTCCGAGCGCACACTCAGCGAGAGTGTCATCAGCGATGCGGTGGCTAGAGCAGCTGATTATATAGCCAGACGCTCCTCATGTTTTGGTGGGCTATGGCGGGCTGAATAGCCATTTGCTCGCTCGCCCCCGCCGTGGATTGGTTCATTTTTTAATCCTATATGAACCAATCAACTTGCAGTTATAACTGCATGATTGAAATAGGCTTCAGTTGAAGAGGAATTTTATTTTTTTCCCTATACAGCGTCTTCGACACAGAACGAGTGTATCTCGAAAGGGAACCAGACATGTATTGGACCCGGAAATAACGTCTCTACAGATATTATATTATATAGAATAATATTAATCTACAAATATAATAATAATGTACTATATATATACTATATTATATCATATTATTATATAAGCTATAGTATAGTAGATTAATATTATACTTATATAATATTATATTACTGTATAAACTCTGAATACTTTCCGTACCCAGTGTGTAAATATATATATATATATATATATTATATATATATAAAAACTATAAAAAACACTAGGTTTCTTTTTTCTATATTTTATCAACTTGTCTTCTTTAAAACAAATAAAGTAAAACTTTGCTACATGTACTGCGTTAGGCTAACCGAGACTTGTCATAGCACTTGCATGTTGTTGCTCTTTTGTTGGTTTTGATTGTTTCAAATGTCCTCATTTGTAAGTCACTTTGGATAAAAGCGTCTGCTAAATGACTAAATCTAAATTAAAATTATATTATATTATTATATCATATCTGAGCTGTCTGGTACGCAGCATTAGGTTCAATAAACGAGCGTGTACATATGAGCCATTCTATAAATTGACATTTCAGCACGTGACCAACGGATAGTGACTCCTAAGTAGCACTTAAAGCACGGCTACATGCGATTGTGTTAAGTGCATTTTTGGGAAACACACGTGGAACAATAATGAACGTTCATAAAATGATTAGTAGAAAAAGAAATAGATTCTTAAGCGCTAAGATCAATCGTTATCGAGAAACCCGGCCCAGAGCTCTGAACCTCCAGGAACTGAGTTTGAGAACACTGGTGTAACGGATGGGTCAACAGTGTAGCTATAAATGTAATTACATAAATTAATTACAGATACAATTATATGCAGATATATATATTTAAATATAAAGTACAATGTAAAAACATGTACACAATACATGTATTGTATCAAATTATTTAAATCTAAACAGTATTAAATAGTAAAAATATTATAATATAATTTTATTATATATTATAGTTTTTCTGAAACATGCTAATTTATTTTTACATTTTCAAAACAGCTAATCTGCCTGACCCCTGCTACAACTACACTATGCTGGATGAACCATGGAGATCCACCAGTAATACATATGCTTCAGTCAGAAGTTGTGACCGGTCTGTCAGCTGGAGCGGCTGGTATCGTCTCTTCATCAACGGTCTGAGCGCTCACATCCCGGACACATGTGTTGCTCAGCACAGCTGTGGCACTGATTTCGCTCTGTGGATTCGTGGTGGACACCCAACAGTTGAGGATGGAGTCGTCACTCGAGATGTCTGTGGTCACGCTGGCAGTTACTGCTGTTATTACGGGTCTTACCCCATTAAAGTCAAAGCCTGTCCAGACAATTATTACGTCTATGAGCTGGTCAAACCAGCTTTCTGTACTGCAGCATACTGTGCAGGTAATTATATTTACATGAGCACTTTCTTCACATTCATGATTTGTATCTCGGTTCATTGATCACTATTCATGCAAATTTTCAGATGTTAGCAACATTAACACCAGCTCAACAGCTGTCACACCAGCAACCCTTTCAATAGGTAATGCAATGCACTTTTCTTATTGACTTATAGTCTGAATTGTTTGTAATGTACGTACAGATCGATGCTGTTCAATGGATGTGTGCTTATGTTGCATGAATTGTTTTTTTTAATATACTATTACAAAATAGTGTGCCAGTTAAAAACAGTATAAACCACCATTAGAACTTATTTTAGGTATATATATATATATATATATATTCTGTCCTGTTTTTGACCCCCCTCATCAGAACCTCTGTTTGAAGAGGCGTGGCGGATTGTAGACTCGGAAGTAAACGCCCACTGCTGTGATTGGCTAACAGTTGTGTATGTTCGACAGTACATTCCTCATAGATGAATGCTGCTGTGATTTAGATTAAGAACACATCAATACTCAGCACATATAAACATTCTGTAACAACAGACAAAGCAACAGTGACCACGTAATGAAAACAGTTACTCACACTTGTGTGGTGTGACATTACTGTCTGATCCTGTCACGGATCACTCGTGGAAAAATAAGATCCAAGTGCAGTTTTATTGTAGTCCCAGACAATGATTAAAAAAACAAAAACAGAGCAACTGGAAAAAACACTGTCAAAAGGTAATCCACAAACACAGAGTAAAGGAAAGCACAAGGTAACAGAGCAAATACTGACGCAAACAAGGTATAAGAGAAAATGGTATGCATAGGGAACTAATAAGACTACATGACACACAGCTGGGAACAATGAGAACTAATAAGTGCTAGGGGTGATGGGAACTGAAGTCCGGAGTAATAAAACAACAGTCCAGAAGAGTATCCTCTGGCTGGCAAGAGCACTCCAGCAGACGGCTGTGACAGATCCAATATAGTCAGCAGAGCATCATCTTTTAGTTCAATGTTTCTGAAAATATGATTCGAATTGTGCCTTGTTTGTAAATTAATCCAGGTAAAATGAAGTGAACAAAGGACCAAGTTCTTGCTGACATGGTCTGGAACTTCATTAAAAATTAAGTTCAGTTGAACAAACTAGCTGTTTTTATTGTTTGCGTTTTATTCATTATTTGAATCTAAATGTTAGTGAAAAGAATTAAACAAACAAACAAACACCCTTTACATATCAATCCTTGAATGTGATGGACATTGGTTATGATCATTTTTGTATCTGCTTTGAAGGCATCTTAATTAAAACAGCTTTGTATTCAACAAAACATATGTTAAACACTTGAACTGGAAGTGATGAGATCTGTTTATCAGAATGTGTAAATCTGTTGTGCATACCTCTCATAAAAACATAAAGAAAATACATGCACGATTGCGAGAATATATAGTTTGTGTGTTTTTCAAGTCATCTCCAGGTAATACATAAAGTATTTGAATAATGCTGTGCTAACTGATATAGCATTAATTACAGTGACCTATAGAAACTATCAAATATATTTTCTGCCGCCTTCTGTGATTAAAAAAAATTAAAAAAGGAAAAACATTGTAGTATATAAACAAACCATAAAACTGCCATTAGGAAAATATAGGAAAATATTACAAATGCAATGAACAATACAGTGTATTTGATTTCTAAGCCAATTAAAAGTAGGATAAGAAATAAAAAAAAGAAACAGTAATACAAAATAAATAAATAATAAAAGTAACAAGTTTGACATTTCTGTCCCCTTACTTCTGAAATAATGGCTATGCCCCTGGTCATAAAGCTCAACTAGACCTGTTATGAACAAAACAAAATCGATTCAGCTAAAGAGGACCTCAAAAACCACTCATAATATACACACACAAATTCATGGTGATTTAAACATATTTGACAATTTGTGAAATTTGTTTGACAAATTGTAAAATATGTAAAATGTAAAATCCAAAATTTGTGACCAAGATTTGCACTTAAGCATTGAATTTTGTTAATACGTTTATATTGACAAGTTATATTTCTCAAGTCTATCTCTTGCCAGACCCCTGCTACAACTACACTGTACTGGATAATCCATGGAGAGCCATCAATAATACATATGCTTCAGTCAGAAGTTGTGACCAGTCTGTCACCTGGAGAGGCTGGTATCGTCTTATTATTCATGGCCTGAACGCTCAGATCCCGGACACATGTGTTGCTCTGTACAGCTGTGGCACTGATTTCGCTCTGTGGATTCGTGGTGGACACCCAACAGTTGAGGATGGAGTCGTCACTCGAGATGTCTGCGGTCACTGGGGCAGTTACTGCTGTTATTACGGGTCTTACCCCATTAAAGTCAAAGCCTGTCCAGACAATTATTATGTCTATGAGCTGGTTAGTCCAACTGTCTGTCCTGCAGCATACTGTGCAGGTGATTATATTCACATGAGCTCTTTCTACACATTCATGATATTTGTGTCTGTATTTAACCCGTTTAATCCCACAAGAAAATATCCAAATAATGTGTCATAAATAACCCTTTGAAATAATCAATAAATAGTTTTGTTTATTTTTTTTGGAAAAGTGTGTGAAAAATTGTGTTTTATGTTCGGTCACAATTGTGACTGGTGGGAAAATGTGTTAACTGAAATCACATATTTCTGCAGTCATAATTTTTTTTTTTTATCTTAGCCCAGCTATTTTAAACTGTTTAATCACATTCTAGGGTTACTATTATGCATAAAAAAACCTTATGCAACATTTGAAAAAAATTCAACCATCACCGCATTTCAAAATTGTTAATTTCTGTAAAATATAACATACATTTTTTATATTATTGCTACGAGTATTACAACATCATTATTGTATTTTTTTGTAACATTTAAATTTTTAATTTATTGCAATGTTTTGTCATTGCAACATTTTATTGTCCTTTTCACTAGCAACTGCAATTGGATTTATATTGTATCCCTAAGTTCACTGTTATCCCACAGGTCACTATTGTGACCGTTAACACATTAACTCATTATATGACCACACACAACAAAACTAAATTGCATAAATTAATACTAGACACCCTAAAGATCATGTGTAGCAACAATATTTGTTATATCTTTATGTTAACAGACTTTACTAGCCTTTTGATTTGGAGCTTTGATGCAGTTATCATCTTCTCAAGGTGCAAACAGGAAGTAAACTGCTCTGGTCATGTGATAATTTGCATTAATCATGTGAAACTGCACATATTTCATTGAGACCCTTTATTTTATCAATATTCGCTGGAAGTGCACTCAAACATCAATCAGTAAGATTTTTAGAGCTTTATAAATACACTTTTTACAGTCACTAGTGTGACCGGTGGGATTAAATGGGTTAAAGATGAAGAATAGAGCTGGTTTCAAATGTTAACACCATTATCTGCTGATAACAGAATATGAAATTATTCAGGTATACATTGTTCGTTTATATTAAATTAATTCAAATAATCTTTTATATCATGAGACAAGACCCCACATTTAACTTCCCTAATAAAGCATCTTTAATTGGTATTTGTAAACTGTAAGTTCCAGTAGAAAACAAGATTAAATGAATGCTGGAATGACTGTTTTGAACCTCTGAGCAGTTTGACACATCTATTTAGGCTTGGTAACATTTATCATTTTGGTTTTAAAAACGTTTTCACGTTGTTCAGATCTGCATTTTGAAAGCCAGTTTTATATTGTGGGGTTAAAGCATGTAGTACTGGAACTGGCTTTTTAATTTAGTCAGAACTGTTTGGTGCCAAAGCAGTACATAGTCTTTTCATCATCTTTAGAAAAGTGTAAAAAAAAAACATCAACTAAAGCCCGACTAGGCATTTTTCATGTTTAAGACTTGCATGAGACCTTTAGTATTATTGTTCAGTATTATTTGTGTGATTGTTGAATCACTGAAAATCATAATTATGTTTCATTTTTATTTTTTTCAGCTATTACTAACATCACTGCCACCTTTCCAACAGTCACACCAGAGACGAGCTCAGCTGGTAATGTAGTCTAATGTTTCCTCTGTTGGATTGTGTTTTGGCTGAATGTTTGGCGATTTGCAAAATGGAGCAGGTGTGTGAGTATGCTTGTGTCTAGGTAAAGATGAGGGATGTGAAATGTGCATTTGCAGACATCATTGCAGACAGTTTTGGAAAACCTGAATGCCTGTTCACAGCTGTATTGTATTGTTGACTAAATGCTGATTTCTGCCATTGCAGGTATAAATATAACGCTGCAGGAAGGATGCACTGTAAGTTGAGTTTCTGATTTGTTTCTTACGTTTTATACTCAGCTTTGATCAATAGCAATGTTTCCAACTATCCTGGAAATTCCAAGATCCACATAAAAAAAAAAAAAACGTATGTGCTCGATTGAGACAAAATACTATGGAAACAAATTTACTGCATACATTCTTCAATGAGCCACAAAAAACTTGTGTGATCTTGCCTTAACAGATCATGTGATTGGATAACTATAATCAATCTCATCATGCCCCTTTTAAAACTAATGTTTTAGTCTTTCTGAAATGCAATAATTAGGTGTAATTATCTCTGAGACCTGTGTCACACGACACCTAAACATATTGGATTTCATCTGTGTGCTCTGAGGTGCAAGTCATTTCTCTTCTCTTGATCACATGGGAAGGAAATGTTGCAGATATTTCATGCAATATAGCATTTTTTTTTTTTGCTCAGGTTAAATTCACAACTTTGGATTGGAAACAGCTAAGTAGTCAAAAGAACAGTGCAATAAAATGTGCTTTGTAGATAACTGTAATGTGAAATATGAATGTGCTTTTATGTTTATTGTTGATGGATTTTGTACTGAAAAATAGGATCAAAATCAACACATACTGCTTTCACGCTTGTTATTTTAGAGTCAGACGTGTTTCCAAAATCTTCTTGAGCAGATCGAGAACATTACATCTCAAGTGCTCTCTGTAACTGTAAGTCTTCATGAGTAAAATCATCAAATCTTTGTCAGTTACATAATCATTGACATAGCAGTGCTGTCTTATCTTATTATATTTATCTAATCAATATATTAGACGGTGACAAACATTTTGACTGTGGCCTTCAACGCTTCAGAGAAGATTTTAGAGTCATTATCATCAGCAAGCCCAACTGAACTAGCCTCCTATGGAAACCGTATGTTAAAGACCAGTGAGAAACTCATTTCTACATTAGTGAAGCCGACAGACACAAGTGATAATGTCAGTTTCACTCTTCCTGCTGTAGGTAAGTGGAGACACAATTATTAATACATTGAAGATGAAACAGATTACACATGATGTCAGGAATTTTGTATAGTTCGGGATTCTCATCCTTTTTGGTGACAGAAACTCCTTTTCCAAGGACTACCTCATATTTATAAAAATAATTAAGCTTATGCTTTCTACATTTTCTACCCTTAGATACCATTCATTTCCTCTTTAATTTTATTGGATTCTGCTTTTTTGTGTTTTAAGTTTTCTGGACTTGTTGTAACCATAGTGAATCTTGTGAATATTTGCTGCCTCGTCTTAAATGGGACCTATTATGCAAAAATCCCTTTTATAAGGTTTTTGAACACAGTTGTGTGGCCGCAGTGAATGAAAATAACCAGCCTATAATGGAAAAAAATTCACCCACTCGTTTTTTTAGAATCCCAATAAATCATAAACAGTCTCTCTGAACACGCGAATTCTAGATTTTGCCCTATGTTGATGTCACTGTAGGGAAAAATCCAGGCCATTTGTGATGCTCTCTGCTCTATTAGCATAGACACACAGCCCTGAGTGAGAGGCAGCAGTCCGCCATTACTGTTTTCTTGCTGTAGCTGCTGGAGATATACAACATCAGTGCCAAAAGTCATATTTGTTTTGTACCAGTCATATTACGCTGGATTGCCTCACAAATGAGGATCAGTTATATGCTGAATTTTGAAAATTGTTGAGAATTTCAAAGTTTGATTCTGAAAGAGGGATCAATACCAAAGCTTTGTGTGCAAATGTCAGCTCCAGACAGCATAAGTATCACATGTCGTATTTTTTATCTGAAAGCACTTATTGGCACTCTGTAAGGCTAATGTTGCTAAAGCTACCATTGTTTCTGCCTGTTTTCACTAATGCTGCCTTCACATGCTACCAGAATGATAGTAAATAGGAATGTGGAAGTTAAGAATTGCATATGAAAGCAATGTGAAGTCAACCATGTGAATTTGTCAAGCTCATAATCACAAGTGGGACTGAGAGTTTCTGACATTTTCAGTGCATGAGATTGATTGTTTTGTTGTTGCTTGTATGCCAGAGCATGAGCTCTTGAAGCTCTGCCCTCTTTTGAAAAGGGGGTTGGGAGAACCAGCTCATTTGCATTTAAAGGGACACACACAGAAACGATGCATTTTGGCTCATTGGTACTTTGAGCTAAAACTTCACGTACACACTCTGGGGACATCAGAGACTTATTTAAATCTTGTAAAACGGGCATAATAGGTCACCTTTAAATGAGTTAATGAGTAAAATAAAGAACCTAAAATATGTATTCAATTTATAGTTTATGCATATATAATTCATAGTCTATGGAAATATTGTTTTAATTTCCTTTAAATTAAAACGTTTTATATTTTTCAAAGCCCATTACGTATTAAAAACAATGACTTTCATTATACTGTAATGTTGAATGGCTATAATTAAAGGCTAAAATTGAGGGACAATGCATTAAATATAGACATCAGTAGTTGTATTGGTATCAATCAGACTGGCCTTTTAATAGGACTACTTAGTAAAAAGATGCATTTTAAACACATAGGTAAAATATGCCATCTTATTATTACTATATTAATTTAGGGATTCAATGTGAAATTATGAAAATAATATTATATTAATTATACAATTAATATGCAATTAATTGTGATTATTATTTATTAATTTTTATTTTATTGATTGACAGCACTAATTAAGTCACACAGCAAATTAAAAAGCACTCTATGAAAGTTAACCAGAGATGAAAATCCAATAATATTAAATAGTGATTCCAAAGGGCTTTCATTAAAAAATAAAAATAAACAAAATAGCACAGCATAGCATATTATTGCATATAAAATAGCATATTCTTGTTTGCTTTTAATCAGAGGGTCAAGTCTTCATGGTTGGACCACAGGTCACCTTCGATAAAATCCCTCGACTTGACACAACAAATTCTTCTGTGGACATCGATCTCATTGGGATCGCCAAGAACAACAATGAAGGTATGTTAAATGTTTCTGTGTGATAAAATTGTAGAAAGAGATATCATACCATCATCACTAGACCATATTTACTTACTTTTGTGAGTGTTGTTATTATAGTATATCATGGAAAGTTCTGTTTCTTTCACACAGGATCAGCTGCTGTGGCTTGCATGAGCTACACGATGATGGAGAATCTACTGAAGCCAGACTTCTTCAACACATCAAACGACACGATTAAAACCATGATGTCCACTGTGATCTCAGCTACTCTTCCCAAAACCACCAACACTAAACTCACCAAACCAGTCAACTTCACCTTCAGACACATCAGAGTAAGAGACTGAAATGTGTTTTTGTCCAACCTGAGAACTGATGAACATCTGAAAACATCTAATATTCAGTGTTTTATTATTTTCTTCTTCTGTTTGCAGGAGTTTGATCCCAGCGGCTCTCTGTCCTGTGTGTACTGGAATATCAGCGAGTGGATTGTAGATGGTTGTTCTGTTTTAAAGACCAATAGCAGCTTCACTGTGTGTTCCTGTGTTCATCTGTCAACATTCGCTCTCATCATGCAAACCAGCAGCCCACCAGAGGTACAGAACATTTCTAGTGAACACTGAAGAACAGCACAGATTTAACACTCATGTACTCTGACATGTTTTCTCAGAGCGACCCACAGCTGGATCTGGTGAATTTGGTTTGTGTGAGCGTGGGGCTGGTGTTCTTCACTTTGGCCCTGTTGACCTTTGCCTTCTGTCAGTGGAGTCCTGGAGTGAATAATGTGGCTCGAATCAACATCTGCATCAGTCTTCTGCTGGCTCATCTTCTGTTCCTGCTCACACAGCAGTTCCTGAGCCTCATACGGCCTCAGCAGGTGAGAATGATGAAGGAGCTCTACAGCTCAGCACAGCCTCACTGAGAATCATCATAACCGTCTCTCATGGTCTCCAGGTGTTGTGTGCCGTGATCTCAGGCCTTCTGCACTTCCTCTTTCTCTCCGGCTTCGTGTGGATGTTCATTGAAGCTGTGCTGCTCTTCATCTGTGTGAAGAACCTATCACAGATCAGCTCCAAAAAGAAGGAGGTGCTTAGCAGTGGATTCCTGTGTGTGATTGGATATGTGGTTGCTCTGGTTGTGGTGTGTGTGTCTGTCGGTCTGGTTCCTGAAGGATACGGCAGTGAACAGTGAGTTGTTTCTGCTATCTGATAAAATGCATTTTTTTGGCATGTTATATTTAAGGCATTCACAAGATTAAATTCTGTTAAATTTCAACAGTCATCATCTGAAATAGCAGAATTTTATTAATTCAAGTTAATTGTTTTCCTCTGAACAGCTGCTGGATTAAACACGATAAAGGTTTTATCTGGAGTTTTCTGGGTCCTGTTTGTGTCATACTAGCAGTAAGTTCTAGATACAGACATTATTCACGTCGACTGTTGAAGCCGAAAAAATTAGTTTGATAATTTCTTATTTTTCTGCAGTTAAACACAATTCTCTTCATCAAGATCTTCATCACTTTAAACTCAACTCTAAAAAAACTGAATGCTGAGGTTTCACAGATGAAACAAACCAAGTACCAAACATTATAAACAAAACACGGTATAAATAAAGAACACATAGTCAATGAAGACACATTAACTCTCTTTCTCTGTTTCTCTGCAGGGCTATGGTGTTTAAAACACTGGCTCAGTTTGTGGTTCTTGGTTGTCCCTGGATTCTGGGTTTCTTCACTAATGGCAGTGAGGTTCTGGAGATCATCTTCCTGATCTTGAACTCTCAGCAGGGAACCTTCATCTTCCTGATCTACTGTGTCCTCAATAATGAGGTAAGAATTGCTTTCATCCTACTCTGTAAATAAACTAATCAATCTCCAGTGGCAGTACAGTAGTTTCTTACCTGTTTATTCAAATCAAACTCCATCGTGGCTCATGAGTTTCAGAGGTTAAATTGATCTCATGAAGTCACTCGTCTCATTCTTGTCCAGGTCAGGCAGCAGTACAGAAAGTTCTTCAGATGTCTTTGCTGTGGATGCAAACAACACTGAGAGCTACAGCATCATATTCAGGAAGTAAAAAGTACTGCTAAAGTGCCATTATTATGCAACTGTAGTTTCAGCTCCATTCTGTAAATGTTAAATAATGTAACCAGTCTTTTGATTTTACAGCTGTAAAAACTATTGATGTAGAACTTCTAAACTATTTGATTTAATCTTTGTTATAAACATAATATTTTCTTGGTTGTGGGTGAAAAGCATTTTTTTAAAGACATTACAGATACAAAATGTTCAGTTAAATGCTGGCAAAAAAACACAAATAACTCCTGAAAACTGTTTAATGTGCTTATAGTGAAGATAAATAACATGACATACAAATAGATATTGAGATATGTCATATAATTAATAAATGTTTTAATCTTGCACACTTTTTTGTTTGTTGAGCACAGAAAGTTCCCAGAAAGGAAATTACTGTTTTTTCTGCAAATACCCATTTTATGTTACTTTTAATATTCATATGTCAAAATATATTATCAGGTCGGAGTGTAGCAGGTTTTATAGTGGGTTTACCTTTAAAACCAAACTATTAAAATAACTAAATGACCAGCTGTTGTCTTAAATTATAAGTGAATATTTATTGTCAAATGGCTTGTATTTTTGCATTAAAACATGTGAATGATTATTGATTTTGCTTAGGCTTTCATTATTTTAATGCAGTTTTTTGTTATGAAGTTATGCCTTAACAAACAATGTGATATAATAAGTGCATATGTGAATGTTTTTTCCACATTCCACAAAAGCCCAGAAAAGCTCGATATAATAGACTGACTCTAATTTGAGAGGAATATGCTATTTTTTTCTAAATTAATCCAGCCATCTTCTGCAACGTCTTTGTATTTAAAGTGTCACATTCAAAAGTCTTAACTGTTTATTCTGCTTGGTTTTATCAGATATATCTGTTAAATAATAAGAGAATCTGATCACAAGGTAACAATTGATAAAGAGAAGTGTGATGACTTGTTGAAGGCCAGTTGTTCTGCTATATTCTGATCACAAGTTGAGTGCTGGTCGAAATGGCTCACAAGAGGTGTGAGGGGATGAGGTCTAGAGGGCAAGTTGTAGGATGACTGAAGTGTTTAGATAATTCTGCATTAGCGAGGGCAGAGAAATAGGAGAGGAGTTTATTCCTCTGTGTGGAGCTCAGAAATGTTTTAGTTTTGTCTGTGAAGAATTTAGCGAAATCATCAGATGTTAAAGAGGTGATGGAGAGGGACAGAGGTTGTAATATTTTGAAGAGTTTTCATATGTCTGAAGTGCTGTTGATCTTGTTGTAGAAATATTTGTCAGTATGGACTTTGAGGAAAAATGAAAAAGAAGAAACTGATACATCGGTTCAGATGAATCTTGTGTTTTGCACCATTTTATCTCTGCACTGTCAGAAAAAAATGGCAAAATTTGTACCTTCAGGGGTACAATGGCTTGTCACTGGGGCAGTACCCTTAAGGGCACACCCGTTGTACCCTTTCACATGGGTACGCATCTCTACCCTTGCAGTATGTACCTTTAAAAAGGAAATGTGTACCTCTGCTGACTAAATTGTACCTTATATACTCTCAGAAAAAGGTACAAATCTGTACCATTTAAGATGGCCGTCACTGGGGTGGTACCCTGAAGGGTGAAATGTTGTACCTCCAGTTGTAGCTTTAAACAGAGCTGGATAGTCCAGGGGTCAGAACGTTTTATTGGTTGAAATGATGCCACCATGATGGAGATCAGTGTGTGCTTTAGTTGGGCTCATGACCCTTAATTCTTGGGCATGCAATATTTTTATTTGCATATTGAGGCATTACGGTTGCATTTGCTTAATATATATTTTGTAATTCAGTTTTAGGTCAGTTCAGTTGTTTATATTTTTTCAATATAGTGATGACAGAATGTCAGACAATAAACCAAAAAGAGACCTCTTCATGATATTAATTCAAACAAGTCATAAGCAGAAAGCATAACTTAATCTGCTACTTCTAGGTTTGATTCAGCAATTCATTTTAACCAATAAAACATCAACATCTGGTCCTCTGAGATCCTCAAAAACAGCAGATGTTCATCACTAATGTACAATTATCATTTAGTTAGTCGCTTAATTATATCCTTACATTTAACTATTTGAGGACTTGAGATTTGACTCGAGACTTGTTTGTGTCTTGAAAGGAATGACTTGGTTCCTCTTCTGGTGAAATCAGCTGCTGAGTTCATGAGTGGAATAAACACATGACAGGACTTTTACTTTCTGTCCCCTGGACTTTACACCTCTGCCTGTAATATATCTGCTTGTTTTACACTCTTTGGTCACCAGGTGGTATTGTGAGAAAATGAAGCCTCCAGAAATTAACCCTTTTGTGAACCAAGCTTAAAGCTTCATGAAGCTTCATCTCACTATCACTACAGAAATGTACCCATTAGGTCAGAGAGCTCTCAGAATTCCTCAAAAATATCTTAATTTGTGTTTCTAAAGATGAACAAAGTTCGTACAGGTTTGGAATGACACGAGGGTAAGTCATTAATTGAAGAATTTTAATTTTTTGGTGAACTATCCCTTTAAAGTCAAGCACAAGATTTAAATGTTATATTTCAACATTCAACATCTAAAACAGCATTTAATTAATTTTATTTTATTTTCTTCTAAACAGCTGATGGATTAAAAAGGATAATTATTTTATTTACATTGGGTGTCATACTAGCAGTAAGTTATAGTTAGTTATTTTTTCACTTTGGCTGTTGAAGTCAAGAAACTAAAGTGATCATTTATTATTTTCTTGCAGTTAAATGATTCTATTCATTAACATTGTCATGAGTCTGAACTCATCTCTCACGAAGCTGAATGATGAAGTCTCTCAGATGAAACAAACCAAGTAAAAAACATAATGATTCAATTGCTCAAAAAAAGAAGAAAATATGTAGACATAAATCCCTCTCTTTCTCCTAGGACTATGGTGTTTAAAACACTGGCTCAGTTTGTGGTTCTTGGTTGCTCCTGGATTCTGGGTTTCTTCATTAATGGCAGTAAGGTTCTGAGATCCTCTTCCTGATCTTGAACTCCCAGCAGGGAACCTCAACAATGAATAATAATAATAAAACATTAAAACAATAAACATTTTCAAGTAATTGTAGGCAAATAACATGAGGCATTTCTCCACAGCATCTCTGTATTTTAAATATAAACAACTCTTAGAACTCTATATGCACATTTTCTGTTTCATTTTTACAATGAGTCAATAATAAAGGTTTGAGGGATGGAACGACCAATCTTATTGATGCAGTTAAGAGAGGAATGTTGTGAAGCTGAGAAAAACAAACAAACAAAACCTAATGATCAATTATTAGCAACCATCAAAGTCGTAGATTCATTGGGTTCAAAAGATAAAAACCTGATAGGAAATTAAACATAAGGCATTGTGCGGAATCATTTTTAAAATACACTACAAAGGAACTGGATCTGTGAGCTATTTTTATATATACATTTGTATATGAATTTGAATGTGTGGGACATTTCCTTATCACGATTATGAACAAATAACATCTATGTAAACATCTAAAGACACGCATTGTTATCTTGATTAGTGTCAGTGAGGATCATTGTGTGTCAGCTCACATCAGGTAAGATCTTTCTCCTAGTGAAAATGTAATATTTATATGTATATAAACACAAAAACGTACTGTATTTTAAAGGTAATATTTTAATATCCAAATAACTTTAATACATCATTATTGGAAAGAATTTAAACAATGTTTTTCATGCTTTTCAATGAACCATACATAAATGTTGCACATGGAACATGTCTGTATGTAATGTCTGTAATGTAAGATACCTAAGACTTCAGGGAGACAGGAAGGACAGCTTATCATCCTTGTAATGCTAGACCACTTGTGGCCATATGTACCCCAAACACTTGTGAAGATGCAAGTGACTTGGTGAAAGAGTGGTGTAACATCTCACAGCAAATTTGCTGCAGTCCATGCGGATGAGATGTACTATCCCAGCTAACAGGGAATGTTCTCGGAACTTGGCTAACATTCTCTCAAGGTTATAAACAAACATTCCTCCAGTAATGTTAATATAACGTTTGTTCAAAGTGATTTGGTTTTTAATAATGTTGTCAAATAGTTAGACGAAAATTGTATTTATGTTGTTTGTAGAAGATTTTTTAAACATTCTCATAATAATGGGTGAAACCAGTGTTGAGTCCTAGTTTTTAATCTATTTGAAAGTCCCACCTCTTCTCAATTGATTAAAAACTAGGACTCAACACTGGACTCGGGTACAACACTGCCTAGAATGCTGAGTAATGAATGCAATTTAAGTTGAAAGAATGTTTCAGGAACATCAATACTAACCTTAAAAAAACGTTCTACTAACATTAAGAAAACTGGACTTATAGAACGTTCTCATAACCAAAATCATAACCACATTTTTTAAACATTCTAAGAACTCAAATATGTTAGCTGGGATATTACTTAAAGCAGCTCCTGACACAAAAGATACTCATTGCAAATTGTGATATTGGTCTCCCTTTTGTTTAGGGATTTTCTAATTTATTCAAATCAAATGTCTCTGAAACACGTCCAGTTTACGTCTCAGTTGTTAAACTTTATATGTTAATACATTTGTTTACATATTTACACGTTTATAAAAATGTGCTGGAAACAAAGGTATTTGAATGTGAGGAAATATCAATGTTTACATCTCTCCTCACTCATAACTCTTGTGAAATTTAAATGCATAAATTCAGTGGAATTTTCCATGTGTGTTTGACTCAAAGAGGAAACCAAAAGAAGTCATGCATCAGTGCAAACTGATTCGTTTTTTCTCTCTAAGCAGTAAAGGAAGCTCATTCACTGAATTTGCTTTTTGATATGGAGAAATATATCAGACTGTCAACTCTGACAATGGTTTCCTCTCTTCATAAATGTGAGTATTTTTTTGTCATGATTAATAAAGACTAGTTCACACTGCCCCAACAAACTCCAACCTTTAACTCAATCTTTATAAGACGAATTGAAGTGAGATGATGAATGCAGTTGACTCAAAACTGATTTTCTTTCCTTGAAGTTGTTAATTGTCATAAGATTATGATTTTCATTGATTTCATTAAGTTTTTCTTAATATTTCAGGTTTTATAAGAGCCCTGACTGTCATCTGTGTTATTCTATGTAAGTAGCCTAGTGTGAAGCTATCAAGCAACAAAATCATAAAAGTATCCTAAGACTTAGTTCACACTGCAGGCTAAAGTAGCCCAAATCCAACTTTTTTGCCCAAATGTGACCCATATCTGATTTTCTTATGACAGTCTGAACAGCACAAATCCAATTCTTTCAAAACAGGCCCAGGCCACTTTCATATGTGGTCCTAAATCGGATACATATTCAATGTTTTGCAATGCAACTTCAGTCTGAATGGCCATTTTTGCCTCAGGGCAAAATTTAAAGAAACTAAAGACTTAAACAAACGAAGCGGTCCTTGTCGCGTCACCTTCCCGTTTTATGACGAGCTTGATCGTATTTTGGGTGACAAACCGAGCTGTCAGCCAATAGATCTACTCAACAGCTACTCTATTGTTTCAGCTGAAGAGGATCCTAAAAGTCCAGACATCGCAGCTAGCCCACCCAGCAGCTTCAACAGCGAAACGGTTCAATTCAATTCAAGATTATTTGTATAGCGCTTTTTACAATGCAATCGTTGCAAAGCAACTTCACAGGAAATTAAGTTTCTAAAATAGATTTATATTGTAGAAACTCAATATAATTAACTTATGGCAAAATTTGGTTAATTGAGTATAATCGCTGATGGTTGGCTTCCTCTGAGGTCCTCTGAGAAACAGGTGGGTTAACTTGTACTGTGATGTAGTCATGTGTTGCAAATAAATTGCAGATAAAATGAACGTTACATGAACTGTAAAGTTATGCATAATTTATGTCTGAACATACAACCCATAATGTATTTACCACTGGATGTCTGAGAATGTCAGATCATCAATTCTTGCATGTGTGTCGATATATGTAGGTGTACCTGTAGATGTAACCATTTACATGATTGCATTTTTATAATTATATCGCAGCTAACAATTTTGATTTCTAAGAACGTTTTAACATTTTTAAACATTTTCTGCTTATGATTTTGGTTTTGAGAATGTTCTATATGTCCAGTTGTCTTAATGTTAGTGGAATGTTTTTTAAGGTTAGTATTGATGTTCCTGAAACGTTCTTTCAACTTAAATTTCATTAAATACTCAGCGTTCTAGGCAGTGTTGTACCCGAGTCCAGTGTTGAGTCCTAGTTTTTAATCAATTGAGCAGAGGTGGGAGTTTCAAAGAGTTAAAGTTAATGAGATAATTAAGTGACTAATTAAAAGAAGATTGTGCATTAGTGATGAACACCTGCTGTTATTGAGAATTACAGAGGATCAGATGTTGATGTTTTATTGGTTTAAATGATGCCACCGTCATGGAGATCAATATAGAAAAAAAGAAAACTAGTGTTAGTTTTACAAGAAAAGCTAGTAGTTAGAGAATAAATATGCAATTGATAGAGGGTCGAATGTGTGTGTTTTCTTTAAATAAAAAGAAGACAGATTAGATAAAATAAAATTAGATTAGAGAGTGCTGGAGTTAGAGGGTCAAATAAAGATGGAAGAGATGTGTTTCTTGAAGATGGAGAAGGATTCAGCTGCTGGGATTCACCAGATGGGAACAGTTAATGTAAAAGTCTGTGAAAGTGATTTTGTGCCTCTTTGGGATGGTACAGTAATGCGTCGTTCACTTGCAGAACACAAGCTTCTAGAGGACATATAAGTCTGAAGTAATGAATTTAGGTAAAGGGGCGCAGACTAGAGCCAGAGGTGGTTCTGTAGGCAAACATTAATGCCTTGAATTTAATGTGAGAAGCTATTGGTAGCTGGTGCAAATTGATGAACAGAGGTGTGACATGCATTCTTTTCGGCTCAATAAAGATTAATCTTCAAGCAGCATTTTGGATTAATTGTAGAGGTTTGATGGAACTGGCTGGAAGACCTGCCAAGAGAGCATTGCAATAGTCAAGTCTGGACAAGAGGCAGTTTTAGTATTGTGGTCTGAGAAATTCAGCTTATCATCAATCTAGGTGCTTTGAATACCTAGAAAAGTGCTATATAAATGTAGTAAATATAGTAAAACTACTTTCCTATTTATAGATTTTGGATAAGTATGGCTGTCAGTAAAACACAAGCTATCTGCAAGTACAAATTCTTATTAGTGAGGTGAGGGTATTCCACCCACCAAATCACTGTCTTTTTGATGGCCCAAAATTAGAATTTCATGAAAGGCTTACCAAAATTGATGATCGACGACCCCCTGCAGGACCACAGAAGGCCATTCTTTGCAGTTAAAATAGTCAGCGTGGTTGTCTTCAGGAGAATACGAGTCCCAGCTATTGCTCCGGCACACTGAGGGAAACCCCATCTCTGTCGAAAGCCTTCTATGACTTCTTGCAGATGACCTCCTTGAGGCAGTATAATGTACTCAGGCATGAGAACATGACGAACTGCTTTGCAAAATTGACTGACTATCAAGCAAACAGTGGACTTTGCGATTCCAAACAGGTTGGCTATTGTGCGATAACATGAGCCTGTTGCCAGCCAGTACAGCCCAACTCCAACACGCTTGCTCACAGATATGGGTCGCCGGAGATGAGTGTCTTGCCGTGAAATGCTCAAAGAGAAGCGCTGACAGATACATTTCAAACGTTTCCCTTCTCATGCTGAAATTTTTATAAACTCTGTGTCCATGAAGCCCCTCATATAAGAATCCCTCCAGTCTTGGCTTCTGTACAGAGATAGCAGCCACAGCTCCACAAAAGGCCATAATCAAATATATTCTTAATATTAATCTTAATATTCTTCTTCTTATCACTTCATTATTTAAGCTCCGATTGCACATTCATTTAAAAATTGCTCAACGCACACTAACACAAGCAGCATTCATTTGTATTTCCGCAAACACAGTGTACAGCGTCTTCTTCTGCGCATGCGGGTCACTTCAGGGCCGTATACAGTTCACACACCAGACTGATGCCAGTCTCATTTAACTGACAATGTGAACAACAGCACAAAAAAATCTGATCTGAGCATTAAGACCTGCAGTGTAAACTAAGTCAACGAGTAATACATATGACATATAGGCTATACAGCTGTCTCCCATGTTTTCCAATTCATGTGTCCTTTATGTGATAAACAGATTGTAATTATATGTTCTCATTATCTTATCCTTGTCCAATGATCTGGGATGGACTAAAACGTCATCTAGATTACAAAAAAAGTGTGCATATGAGCCACAATGACACATATATACAAGAAATTACTGATTTAAATATAATGTTGGAATTCATGTTTTGTACCACGGAGCAGGTTTATATACCCATTCTTGCTATATAGCATTTTTATTGGAAGAAAGCAAATATGTTCATATTGTTTTGATCTACATTTATCAAGCTAGTCTACTGAATGGGGTTCAGGTATGAAGTACTGGAACTTTCTTTTAAATTTTGTCTAAATTATTTGGTGCCCAATTTGCTGGGGCATTACTACATGTACCATTTTCAGTGCAGTTTTACATTTAAGTGTACCCTTTGCACGCAGTATTATTCAATATTGTATGCATTAATTATTTGTTTGTTTGTGGATTCATTGTTATTTATCAGTCATTATTTTTTCAGCTGTTACTAGCATCCACAGCACCAATACAACAGTAATGCCAGAGACAACCTCAGCTGGTAATGTAGTTTGATGTTTCCTCTGTTTATTAATTAATATTCATCAGTCATTATTATGTATTAGGTAGAAGTGGGTGAAATGCCTTTCAATTTAAGACAACAGTTAACTGCAGTATATTTGGCAAATCTAATGGCACGGGATAATTCACATCCCAAAATATGAGTACTTTGGAAATGTCGGCAGCATGGAAAACAGGAATGTATCAGTTTTGGATGGATTATTGGAGATTTAGTGGAGGGATTAGATACACACAATTTAAGTTTTGTTAGAACAGTGACTTTATCATTAGTTCCTTTGTGGATTTTGCCTCAATCTACAATGTAAAATGTACAGTAAAAAATTGAAAGCTGATGTTGCCAAATTTCTACCGTAAGTCTTAACTCAAACTTAGTTAAATACCATAATTTTGTTAACTGATATAATGTTACTACATCAACCAATTAAATTACTGAAGTCTGTGTTATACCTTTGAAATACATTGACATCAACCAAATTGCAGGTGGTGATAAGAAGTTCAAATGATGAATCTAAGCCCATCACATTCTGCTTTTCAATAATAATGTATACAGATGGTGCACACTGCCATTCACACAAGCACTAGATACCATCATGGTGAGACTCATTAAACTGAAATATGCTATAAACGTTAATTTAGCAACATTAGATGTAACATACAACCCCTAATAAACATAACTGATGAGAAAAAACTATGAAGAAACAGTTATTTCAAAGAAAAACATAACATTCAAACAAAATTTGAAATGCAACGCAGGGAATTCTGGGAGCTTCAGTTTACGGGTTGCAAAATGAATTTTTTTCTATTTTAAATTTGGCAGTCACTGTGCATTGGCGAAAGTGAAAACGCATACGGTAATATAAGATTGGCCGTTGCGTTTGGATTATGTCACAATTTATGTCCACATTTGGAAAACACACAACTAAAAATACAATTCGCAATTCCTTTTTAAATTAGTCTGAAATATCCTTTCACAGTACTTTGTTGCTTTCAGTTATGTTTTATGCATCAGATCAAATACATTAAACTCTTTGCATGCATTTGTAAAATACAAATAATTTTACTGTATATACATTTAAACTTTCATAGATATTTTGAAGTCATGTTCATCAGTCTTTTTTCCCCCAGCTGTTTTTGACATCACCCTTCCTTATACAACAGTCAAACCAGAGATGAGCTCAGCTGGTAATGTAGTCTGATGTTTCCTCTGTTGGATTGCGTTTTAACTAAATGTTTGTGAATCTGCACACTGTACAAAATTGCTGCAAAAACAGCCATATGATGTAATAATCTTGTATAAAACAATGAACTCTGGGTATTATTTGTTGTTTTCGAGAGTAGCCTTCTGCAGTCCTGTGACGTAACAGCACTCAGATTGGGCACTCAGAGGCTGTTTCAAATCATACCCTACACCCTCATTCACTATTACCTACATGAGTATACTAGTATAGTCCACCTGACAGAGAGAATAAACACTAATGAGTGAATTTAGCCAATGACGAATAGCTGCTGTTAACAAGCAGAATCACTGGAGAAAAGAGCAAGAAATGAAACTACAACTTGCTAAATGTTGTAGAAATAAACTGCAATAAACTTATTAAACAACTCCACAAACAGTATTACCAGCTTCACACATTACAGTCAGACTTCTGTCATATATCCACAAAAAATATTTGAGAATTCATTGAAATTTAGATGATTTATAGAAAATGTTTCGTCTACAGGACCGGGCAGTTTTAGCATTGTGGTCTGAGAAATTCAGCTTATCATCAATCACAACTCCAAGGTTTCTGGCTGTTTTTGAAGGAGTTATGGTTTATGAGCCTAATTGAAAGGTTAAATTGTGATGAAATTATGGGTTTGCTGAAACCACAAGCAGTTCTGTCTTAGCTAGGTTGAGTTGAAGGTGATGGTCCTTCATCCAGCTAGAAATGTCCGCTAGACATGCTGAGATGCGAGCAGCTATCGTCAGATCATCAGGATGAATGAGAGGTAGAGTTGAGTGTCATCAGCATAGCAGTGATATGAAAAGCCGTGTTTCTGAATGATAGAACCTAGTGAAGCCATGTAGACAGAAAAGACAAGTGGTCCATGAACTGAGCCCTGTGGCACCCCTGTAGCTAGATGTTGCGACTTGGATACCTCACCTCTCCAAGATACTTTGAAGGACCTATCTGAGAGGTAAGAGTCAAACCACTGGAGTGCGGTTCCTGAGATGCCCTTTCTCAATAAGGTTGACAGGAGGATCTGGTGGTTGACCGTATCAAAAGCAGCAGATAGATCCAGCAATATAAGTAATGAAGACTTGGAAGCCATTCTTGCAAGTCTTAGGTCTTCAACAACTGAGAGCAAGGCAGTTTCGGTGGAATGTCCACTTCTGAAGCCAGATTGGTTACTGTCCAGGAGGTTGTTCTGTGTGAGAAAGGCAGTGACTTGGTTAAACACAACTCATTCAAGTTTTTGCAATGAAAGAAGGAAGGAAACCAGTTTATAGTTGCCTAAACGAGTTATGTTTACATTTAGCAGATGCTTTTATCCAAAGCGACTTAAAGTGCATTCAGGGTATACATATTTTGGTCAGTACATGTGTTCCTGGGAATCGAACCCACAGCCTTTGTGCTGCTAACGCAATGCTCTACCACTGAGCCACAGGAACTAAGAGTTGGGTTAAGAGTGGGTTTTTAAGAAGTGGGTTATACGAGCCTGTTTAAATGCTGAGGGAAAACCTCCAGTGTGAAGGGATGTGTGATGTGAGTGAGTGCAGGAACAACTGCAGGAGAAATAGCTTGAAGGAGATGACATGGAATAGGATCAAGCGGACAAGTAATAGGATGAGTTTAGAGACTTCTGCCTCAGAGAGTGGAGAGAAGTATGTGAACGAGTTTATGTTGGCTGGTAAGATGTGTTTGACAGATTGTGGTGTGGAAAATTGTGTAGTGAGGTTTGTAATTGTATTAATGAAGAATTCAAAGTTGTCAGCTGTTAGAGTTGATGGAGGAGGACAAAGGAGGGAGGAAAATGTTTTAAAGAGCTAGCGAGAGTTACGTGAATTGTTAATTTTGTCATAAATATATATAATTGTATAAAATATACATATATATAATTTTAAACAAAACAATAATGAAAACAAATTGAAGCAGTACTGCTCTGTGATACATCAACATCTACATCAACATCTAAATCTACATACACTGATTGGCTTCATCACCCTGTCTCCTCTCCACCAATAAGCTGGTGTGTAGTGGGCATTCTGGTGCAATATGGCTGCCGTGGCATCATCCAGGTGGATACTGCACATTGGTGGTGGTTGAGAAGATCCCCCCTTCTATGTAAAGCGCTTTGAATACCTAGAAAAGTGCTATATAAATGTAACAAATTAATAATTATTATTATTACTTAAATTTTGAACGAGTAAAACTACTTTCCTATTTCTAGATTTTGGATAAGTATGGCTGTCAGAAAAACACAAGCTATCTGCAAGTACAAATTCTTATTAGTGAGGTGAGGGTATTCCACCCACCAAATCACTGTCTTTTTGATGGCCCAAAATTAGAATTTCATGAAAGGCTTACCAAAATTGATGATCGACGACCCCCTGCAGGACCACAGAAGGCCATTCTTTGCAGTTAAAATAGTCAGCGTGGTTGTCTTCAGGAGAATACGAGTCCCAGCTATTGCTCCGGCACACTGAGGGAAACCCCATCTCTGTCGAAAGCCTTCTATGACTTCTTGCAGATGACCTCCTTGAGGCAGTATAATGTACTCAGGCATGAGAACATGACGAAATGCTTTGCAAAATTCGTGGACTATCAAGCAAACAGTGGACTTTGCGATTCCAAACAGGTTGGATATTGTGCTTTAACATGAGCCTGTTGCCAGCCAGTACAGCCCAACTCCAACACGCTTGCTCACAGATATGTGTCGCCGGAGATGAGTGACTTGCCGTGAAATGCTCAAAGAGAAGCGCTGACAGATACATTTCAAACGTTTCCCTTCTCATGCTGAAATTTTAATAAACTCTGTGTCCATGAAGCCCCTCATATAAGAATCCCTCCAGTCTTGGCTTCTGTACAGAGATAGCAGCCACAGCTCCACAAAAGGCCATAATCAAATATATTCTTAATATTAATCTTAATATTCTTCTTCTTATCACTTCATTATTTAAGCTCCGATTGCACATTCATTTAAAAATTGCTCAACGCACACTAACACAAGCAGCATTCATTTGTATTTCCGCAAACACAGCGTACAGAGTCTTCTTCTGCGCATGCGGGTCACTTCAGGGCCGTATACAGTTCACACACCAGACTGATGCCAGTCTCATTTAACTGACAATGTGAACAACAGCGCAAAAAATCTGATCTGAGCATTAAGACCTGCAGTGTAAACTAAGTCAACGAGTAATACATATGACATATAGGCTATACAGCTGTCTCCCATGTTTTCCAAGTCATGTGTCCTTTATGTGATAAACAGATTGTAATTATATGTTCTCATTATCTTATCCTTGTCCAATGATCTGGGATGGACTAAAACGTCATCTAGATTACAAAAAAGTGTGCATATGAGCCACAATGACACATATATACAAGAAATTAATGATTTAAATATAATGTTGGAATTCATGTTTTGTACCACGGAGCAGGTTTATATACCCATTCTTGCTATATAGCATTTTTATTGGAAGAAAGCAAATATGTTCATATTGTTTTGATCTACATTTATCAAGCTAGTCTACTGCATGGGGTTCAGGTATGAAGTACTGGAACTTTCTTTTAAATTTTGTCTAAATTATTTGGTGCCCAATTTGCTGGGGCATTACTACATGTACCATTTTCAGTGCAGTTTTACATTTAAGTGTACCCTTTGCACGCAGTATTATTCAATATTGTATGCATTAATTATTTGTTTGTTTGTGGATTCATTGTTATTTATCAGTCATTATTTTTTTTTTCAGCTGTCACTAGCATCCACAGCACCAATACAACAGTAATGCCAGAGACAACCTCAGCTGGTAATGTAGTTTGATGTTTCCTCTGTTTATTAATTAATATTCATCAGTCATTATTATGTATTAGGTAGAAGTGGGTGAAATGCCTTTCAATTTAATACAACAGTTAACTGCAGTATATTTGACAAATCTACTGGCACAGGATAATTCACATCCCAAAATATGAGTACTTTGGAAATGTCGGCAGCATGGAAAACAGGAATGTATCAGTTTTGGATGGATTATTGGAGATTTAGTGGAGGGATTAGATACACACAATTTAAGTTTTGTTAGAAGAGTGACTTTATTATTAGTTCCTTTGTCGATTTTGCCTCAACCTACGCTGTAAAATGTACAGTAAAAATTTGATAGCTGTTGTTGCCAAACTTCTACCATACAGTAACATTTTAGGTTTCGCAGTTTTAACTCAAACTTAGTTAAATACCTTAATTTCGTTAACTGATATAATGCTGCTACACCAACCAATTAAATTACTGAAGTCTGTGTTGTACCTTTGAAATACATTGACATCAATCAAATTGCAGGTGGTGATAAGAAGTTCAAATGATGAATCTAAGCCCATCATATTCTGCTTTTTGATAATAATGTATACAGATGGTGCACACTGCCATTCACACAAGCACTAGATACCATCATAGTGAGACTCATTAAACTGAAATATGCTATAAACGTTAATTTAGCAACATTAGATGTAACATACAACCCCTAATAAACATAACTGATGAGAAAAAACTATGAAGAAACAGTTATTTCAAAGAAAAACATAAAATTCAAACAAAATTTGAAATGCAACGCAGGGAATTCTGGGAGCTTCAGTTTACGGGTTGCAAAATGTTTTTTTTTTCCTATTTTAAATTTGGCAGTCACTGTGCATTGGCGAAAGTGAAAACGCATACGGTAATATAAGATTGGCTGTTGCGTTTGGATTATGTCACAATTTATGTCCACATTTGGAAAACACAACTAAAAATACAATTCGCAATTCCTTTTTAAATTAGTCTGAAATATCCTTTCACAGTACTTTGTTGCTTTCAGTTATGTTTTATGCATCAGATCAAATACATTAAACTCTTTGCATGCATTTGTAAAATACAAATAATTTTACTGTATATACATTTAAACTTTCATAGATATTTTGAAGTCATGTTCATCAGTCTTTTTTCCCCCAGCTGTTTTTGACATCACCCTTCCTTATACAACAGTCACACCAGAGATGAGCTCAGCTGGTAATGTAGTCTGATGTTTCCTTGGTTGAATTGCGTTTTAACTAAATGTTTGTGAATCTGCACACTGTACAAAATTGCTGCAAAAACAGCCATATGATGTAATAATCTTGTATAAAAACAATGAACTCTGGGTATTATTTGTTGTTTTCGAGAGAGTAGCCTTCTGCAGTCCTGTGACGTAACAGCACTCAGATTGGGCACTCAGAGGCTGTTTCAAATCATACCCTACACCCTCATTCACTATTACCTACATGAGTATACTAGTATAGTCCACCTGACAGAGAGAATAAACACTAATGAGTGAATTTAGCCAATGACGAATAGCTGCTGTTAACAAGCAGAATCACTGGAGAAAAGAGCAAGAAATGAAACTACAACTTGCTAAATGTTGTAGAAATAAACTGCAATAAACTTATTAAACAACTCCACAAACAGTATTACCAGCTTCACACATTACAGTCAGACTTCTGTCATATATCCACAAAAATATTTGAGAATTCATTGAAATTTAGATGATTTATAGAAAATGTTTCGTCTACAGGACCGGGCAGTTTTAGCATTGTGGTCTGAGAAATTCAGCTTATCATCAATCACAACTCCAAGGTTTCTGGCTGTTTTTGAAGGAGTTATGGTTTATGAGCCTAATTGAAAGGTTAAATTGTGATGAAATTATGGGTTTGCTGAAACCACAAGCAGTTCTGTCTTAGCTAGGTTGAGTTGAAGGTGATGGTCCTTCATCCAGCTAGAAATGTCCGCTAGACATGCTGAGATGCGAGCAGCTATCGTCAGATCATCAGGATGAATGAGAGGTAGAGTTGAGTGTCATCAGCATAGCAGTGATATGAAAAGCCGTGTTTCTGAATGATAGAACCTAGTGAAGCCATGTAGACAGAAAAGACAAGTGGTCCATGAACTGAGCCCTGTGGCACCCCTGTAGCTAGATGTTGCGACTTGGATACCTCACCTCTCCAAGATACTTTGAAGGACCTATCTGAGAGGTAAGAGTCAAACCACTGGAGTGCTGTTCCTGAGATGCCCTTTCTCAATAAGGTTGACAGGAGGATCTGGTGGTTGACCGTATCAAAAGCAGCAGACAGATCCAGCTATATAAGTAATGAAGACTTGGAAGCCATTCTTGCAAGTCTTAGGTCTTCAACAACTGAGAGCAAGGCAGTTTCGGTGGAATGTCCACTTCTGAAGCCAGATTGGTTACTGTCCAGGAGGTTGTTCTGTGTGAGAAAGGCAGTGACTTGGTTAAACACAACTCATTCAAGTGTTTTTGCAATGAAAGAAGGAAGGAAACCAGTTTATAGTTGCCTAAACGAGTTATGTTTACATTTAGCAGATGCTTTTATCCAAAGCGACTTAAAGTGCATTCAGGGTATACATATTTTGGTCAGTACATGTGTTCCCTGGGAATCGAACCCACAGCCTTTGTGCTGCTAACGCAATGCTCTACCACTGAGCCACAGGAACTAAGAGTTGGGTTAAGAGTGGGTTTTTAAGAAGTGGGGTTATACGAGCCTGTTTAAATGCTGATGGAAAAATTCCAGTGTGAAGGGATGTGTTAACGATGTGAGTGAGTGCAGGAACAACTGCAGGAGAAATAGCTTGAAGGAGATGACATGGAATAGGATCAAGCGGACAAGTAATAGGATGAGTTTAGAGACTTCTGCCTCAGAGAGTGGAGAGAAGTATGTGAACGAGTTTATGTTGGCTGGTAAGATGTGTTTGACAGATTGTGGTGTGGAAAATTGTGTAGTGAGGTTTGTAATTGTATTAATGAAGAATTCAAAGTTGTCAGCTGTTAGAGTTGATGGAGGAGGACAAAGGAGGGAGGAAAATGTTTTAAAGAGCTAGCGAGAGTTAGGTGAATTGTTAATTTTGTCATAAATATATATAATTGTATAAAATATACATATATATAATTAAACAAAACAATAATGAAAACAAATTGAAGCAGTACTGCTCTGTGATACATCAACATCTACTTACATCTACATCAACATCTAAATCTACATACACTGATTGGCTTCATCACCCTGTCTCCTCTCCACCAATAAGCTGGTGTGTAGTGGGCATTCTGGCGCAATATGGCTGCCGTGGCATCATCCAGGTGGATACTGCACATTGGTGGTGGTTGAGAAGATCCCCCCTTCTATGTAAAGCGCTTTGAATACCTAGAAAAGTGCTATATAAATGTAACAAATTAATAATTATTATTATTACTTAAATTTTGAACGAGTAAAACTACTTTCCTATTTCTAGATTTTGGATAAGTATGGCTGTCAGTAAAACACAAGCTATCTGCAAGTACAAATTCTTATTAGTGAGGTGAGGGTATTCCACCCACCAAATCACTGTCTTTTTGATGGCCCAAAATTAGAATTTCATGAAAGGCTTACCAAAATTGATGATCCCCCTGCAGGACCACAGAAGGCCATTCTTTGCAGTTAAAATAGTCAGCGTGGTTGTCTTCAGGAGAATACGAGTCCCAGCTATTGCTCCGCACACTGAGGAAACCCCATCTCTGTCGAAGCCTTCTATGACTTCTTGCAGATGACCTCCTTGAGGCAGTATGGTCATGAATCTGGTTGCCACTCACTACAACTGCACCCATGGACTACATCTCCCATCATGCACTGCACACACACATTCCCGTCCACCATTACACCAATCACACAGCTGTCACCATTCACTCATTAGTCTTGATTGTCTCACCACACCTGTACCTCATTCACTCACACACATTTAAGCAGCACTCTCACATGCACTCACTGCGAAGTCTTATTTCCCCCTGGCTAACATTTCCGAGCGGTTTTCCTAGTTTGTCTTTCCGTGTACTACCTGGACTGTTGACTCCCTCTCCTGATCGTTTGCTGCCTGCCTCTCTGACCCCGCCTGTTTACTGGTAATCCTCTCTGTCTGCCGCCTGCCCTGACCCATTGCTCTGCCTCTGATTACGACTCTGCCTTGTCTACGTTGCCCTCGATACCACTGCTTGATTTTTGCCTGTTTGACCTTGTACTAATAAAGCTGCTAGTGGATCTACTCTCGCCTCTGACCTGTCATTCGTTACAAGTATAATGTACTCAGGCATGAGAACATGACGAACTGCTTTGCAAAATTCGTGGACTATCAAGCAAACAGTGGACTTTGCGATTCCAAACAGGTTGGATATTGGAGCCCAACTCCAACACGCTTGCTCACAGATATGGGTCGCCAGAGATGAGTGTCTTGCCGTGAAATGCTCAAAGAGAAGCGCTGACAGATACATTTCAAACGTTTCCCTTCTCATGCTGAAATATTTATAAACTCTGTGTCCATAAAGCCCCTCATATAAGAATCCCACCAGTCTTGGCTTCTGTACAGAGATAGCAGCCACAGCTCCACAAAAGGCCATAATCAAATATATTCTTAATATTAATCTTAATATTCTTCTTCTTATCACTTCATTATTTAAGCTCCGATTGCACATTAATTAAAAAATTGCTCAGCGCACACTAACACAAGCAGCATTCATTTGTATTTCCGCAAACACAGTGTACAGCGTCTTCTTCTGCGCATGCGGGTCACTTCAGGGCCGTATACAGTTCACACACCAGACTGATGCCAGTCTCATTTAACTGACAATGTGAACAACAGCGCAAAAAAATCTGATCTGAGCATTAAGACCTGCAGTGTAAACTAAGTCAACGAGTAATACATATGACATATAGGCTATACAGCTGTCTCCCATGTTTTCCAAGTCATGTGTCCTTTATGTGATAAACAGATTGTAATTATATGTTCTCATTATCTTATCCTTGTCCAATGATCTGGGATGGACTAAAACGTCATCTAGATTACAAAAAAAGTGTGCATATGAGCCACAATGACACATATATACAAGAAATTAATGATTTAAATATAATGTTGGAATTCATGTTTTGTACCACGGAGCAGGTTTATATACCCATTCTTGCTATATAGCATTTTTATTGGAAGAAAGCAAATATGTTCATATTGTTTTGATCTACATTTATCAAGCTAGTCTACTGCATGGGGTTCAGGTATGAAGTACTGGAACTTTCTTTTAAATTTTGTCTAAATTATTTGGTGCCCAATTTGCTGGGGCATTACTACATGTACCATTTTCAGTGCAGTTTTACATTTAAGTGTACCCTTTGCACGCAGCATTATTCAATATTGTATGCATTAATTATTTGTTTGTTTGTTTGTGGATTCATTGTTATTTATCAGTCATTATTTTTTCAGCTGTTACTAGCATCCACAGCACCAATACAACAGTAACGCCAGAGACAACCTCAGCTGGTAATGTAGTTTGATGTTTCCTCTGTTTATGAATTCATATTTATCAGTCATTATTATGTATTAGGTAGAAGTGGGTGAAATGCCTTTCAATTTAAGACAACAGTTAACTGCAGTATACTTGGCAAATCTAATGGCACGGGATAATTCACATCCCAAAATATGAGTACTTTGGAAATGTCGGCAGCATGGAAAACAGGAATGTATCAGTTTTGGATGGATTATTGGAGATTTAGTGGAGGGATTAGATACACACAATTTAAGTTTTGTTAGAACAGTGACTTTATCATTAGTTCCTTTGTGGATTTTGCCTCAATCTACACTGTAAAATGTACAGTAAAAAATTGAAAGCTGATGTTGCCAAATTTCTACCGTAAGTCTTAACTCAAACTTAGTTAAATACCATAATTTTGTTAACTTATATAATGCTACTACACCAACCAATTAAATTACTGAAGTCTGTGTTGTACCTTTGAAATACATTGACATCAATCAAATTGCAGGTGGTGATAAGAAGTTCAAATGATGAATCTAAGCCCATCATATTCTGCTTTTTGATAATAATGTATACAGATGGTGCACACTGCCATTCACACAAGCACTAGATACCATCATAGTGAGACTCATTAAACTGAAATATGCTATAAACGTTAATTTAGCAACATTAGATGTAACATACAACCCCTAATTGTCACGGATGTGCAGGGGGTGCCAGGAACGAGGATACACGGAACTTCGTGAAACACTTTATTATAACAACACGGAGATCACAGAGATCGCTGGAGAACAGGTACACACCAAAATGACGTTAATACTGGACAAAGACACTGGGAACACTGAGGACTTATAAAGGGAAGGAAATGAAGGAGCAAACAAGATAATTAATAACACAGGGCTGGGGACTAATCAACTAAAGACACAGGGCTGGGAACTGATAATTACAAATGATGACAGGAACAGGAACTGACCAAATATGGGCACGAGAGGGGAAACACAAGAAACAGAGAGAGAGAGTCTGACATTACCCCCCCCTTCCAATAGGCGCGTCCCGCGCCGTATGACATCGAAAGGGGGGGGTGGGCGCTCTGGGGGCCTCAAGGGACACGGAGACAGGACAGGACAGGAGGCCTCCAGGGCGGCGCCCGTTCCGGGAGCCATGGCGGAGCGGGGAGCTCGGGCGGCCATGGCGGGTCAGGGGACTCAGGCGGCCATGGCGGATCCGGGGACTCAGGCGGCCATGGCGGATCCGGGGATTCTGGCGGCCATGGCGGATCAGGCGGCCACGGAGGGTCTGGGAACTGAGGAGGCCATGGCGGAGCGGGGTGCTCGGCGGCCATGGCGGAGCGGGTGCTCGGGCGGCCATGGAGGATCGGGGAGCTTAGGTGGCCATGGAGGGTAGCCCCCCCCCAAAATTTTCTTGGGGAAGCTCCCCATCCCAGGGGGGCGCTCAGGAGCCGTGGAAGGCGAGCTGGACAGGGCCAGCGGAGGGAAAATTGAGCTGGACGGGACCAGCGGAGCTAAGGGTGAGCTGGATGGGACCAGCGTGGGCCCAGGTGAGCTGGACAGGACCAGCGGAGGCCCAGGAAGCTGGACGGGACCAGCGGAGAAGCATGAGGTGAGCTGGACGGGACCAGCGGAGCTAAGGGTGAGCTGGACGGGACCAGCGTGGGCCCAGGTGAGCTGGACAGGACCAGCGAGGCCCAGGTGAGCTGGACGGACCAGCGTGGGCCCAGAGTGAGCTGGACGGGACCAGCGGAGGCAATGGTGAGCTGGACGGGACCAGCGGAGGCCCAGGTGAGCTGGACGGGACCAGCGGAGGCAATGGTGAGCTGGACGGGACCAGCGGAGGCCCAGGTGAGCTGGACGGGACCAGCGTGGGCCAAGGTGAGCTGGACGGGACCAGCGGAGGCAATGGTGAGCTGGACTGGACCAGCGGAGGCCCAGGTGAGCTGGACGGAACCAGCGTGGGCCAAGGTGAGCTGGACGGGACCAGCGGAGGCAATGGGGAGCTGGACGGGACCAGCGGAGGCCCAGGTGAGCTGGACGGGACCAGCGTGGGCCAAGGTGAGCTGGACGGGACCAGCAGGGGCTCTGGAGAGCTGGACGGGACCAGCAGGGGCTCTGGAGAGCTGGACGGAACCAGCAGGGGCTCTGGAGAGCTGGACGGAGCCAGCAGGGGCTCTGGAAGCTCTCGTGGGTGCTCGGGTGGCGCTGACTCTCGTGGGCGCTCGGGTGCCGCTGACTCTCGTTGGCGCTCGGGTGCCGCTGACTCTCGTTGGCGCTCGGGTGCCGCTGACTCTCGTTGGCGCTCGGGTGCCGCTGACTCTCGTTGGCGCTCGGGTGCTGCTGACTCTCGGGGGCGCTCTGAAGAGCTGGACGGAACCAGCGGAGGCATCGATGAGCTGGACGGAACCAGCGGAGGCATCGATGAGCACTTACGAGGAGCCGGCACTGGAGGGCGCTGGCGAGGAGCAGGCACTGGAGGGCACTGGCGAGGTGCAGGCACTGGAGGGCACTGGCGAGGTGCAGGCACTGGAGGGCACTGGCGAGGTGCAGGCACTGGAGGGCACTGGCGAGGTGCAGGCACTGGAGGGCACTGGCGAGGTGCAGGCACTGGAGGGCGCAGTCTCGGAGCAGGCACTGGAGGGCGCTGTCTCGGAGCAGGCACTGGAGGGTGCTGGCGAGGAGCAGTCACCGGAGGGCGCTGTCTCGGAGCAGGCACTGGAGGGTGCTGGCGAGGAGCAGTCACCGGAGGGCGCTGGCGAGGTGCAGGCACTGGAGGGCACTGGTGAGGTGCATGCACTGGAGGGCACTGGCGAGGTGCAGGCACTGGAGGGTGCTGGCGAGGAGCAGGCACCGGAGAATCTGAAGCCCCCTCAGGGCTGGACGGGACCAGCGGGGACGACGGAGGAAGGAGAGGGGGCATCTCGTACTCCAACTCAGTCTCCCAGTCAATTAAATCCTCCTCCATGTCCAGCAGTCCCAGGTATATTATCAGCTCCATCTCCGCCGTGGTGCAGGGGGCGGAGCTCCACTCCGCACTCACACCGTCCACGGCAGGCTCCCTCGTGGTGGGCATTGTCGCCGGCCCTCGCACCAGATCTGACGGGTTGGGCAGGACCAGCGACGACGAAGATGAGCTGGGCGGAGCCAGTAGAGACACCAGCGGGCTTACGTGAGCCTCGAATGGTCCGGGGCTTGAGGTGGCCGCGAATGGTGGCGGATCTCCCGCAAACAACCGGCTGGACGAGCCGCAGACGGCGGCGGAGATTCCCCGCGAACGGCGAGCAAGGACGAGCCGCGGCCGGCGGAGGTCCATTGCCGCGGGAGCAAAACCAGGAAACAAAAACTTTCAAAAACGGGAGGAAAACAAAACCGGGTGGAAGTGGCACAGAGGTCACTGTATTTTCTGGTCCAGTATTCTGTCACGGATGTGCAGGGGGTGCCAGGAACGAGGATACACGGAACTTCGTGAAACACTTTATTATAACAACACGGAGATCACAGAGATCGCTGGAGAACAGGTACACACCAAAATGACGTTAATACTGGACAAAGACACTGGGAACACTGAGGACTTATAAAGGGAAGGAAATGAAGGAGCAAACAAGATAATTAATAACACAGGGCTGGGGACTAATCAACTAAAGACACAGGGCTGGGAACTGATAATTACAAATGATGACAGGAACAGGAACTGACCAAATATGGGCACGAGAGGGGAAACACAAGAAACAGAGAGAGAGAGTCTGACACTAATAAACATAACTGATGAGAAAAAACTATGAAGAAACAGTTATTTCAAAGAAAAACATAAAATTCAAACAAAATTTGAAATGCAACGCAGGGAATTCTGGGAGCTTCAGTTTACGGGTTGCAAAATGTTTTTTTTTCCTATTTTAAATTTGGCAGTCACTGTGCATTGGCAAAGTGAAAGTGGCACGGTAATATAAGATTGGCTGTTGCGTTTGGATTATGTCACAATTTATGTCCACATTTGGAAAACACAACTAAAAATACAATTCGCAATTCCTTTTTAAATTAGTCTGAAATATCCTTTCACAGTACTTTGTTGCTTTCAGTTATGTTTTATGCATCAGATCAAATACATTAAACTCTTTGCATGCATTTGTAAAATACAAATAATTTTACTGTATATACATTTAAACTTTCATAGATATTTTGAAGTCATGTTCATCAGTCTTTTTTCCCCCAGCTGTTTTTGACATCAACCTTCCTTATACAACAGTCACACCAGAGATGAGCTCAGCTGGTAATGTAGTCTGATGTTTCCTTGGTTGAATTGCGTTTTAACTAAATGTTTGTGAATCTGCACACTGTACAAAATTGCTGCAAAAACAGCCATATGATGTAATAATCTTGTATAAAACAATGAACTCTGGGTATTATTTGTTGTTTTCGAGAGAGAGAGTAGCCTTCTGCAGTCCTGTGACGTAACAGCACTCAGATTGGGCACTCAGAGGCTGTTTCAAATCATACCCTACACCTCATTCACTATTACCTACATGAGTATACTAGTATAGTCCACCTGACAGAGAGAATAAACACTAATGAGTGAATTTAGCCAATGACGAATAGCTGCTGTTAACAAGCAGAATCACTGGAGAAAAGAGCAAGAAATGAAACTACAACTTGCTAAATGTTGTAGAAATAAACTGCAATAAACTTATTAAACAACTCCACAAACAGTATTACCAGCTTCACACATTACAGTCAGACTTCTGTCATATATCCACAAAAATATTTGAGAATTCATTGAAATTTAGATGATTTATAGAAAATGTTTCGCCTACAGGACCGGGCAGTTTTAGCATTGTGGTCTGAGAAATTCAGCTTATCATCAATCACAACCAAGGTTTCTGGCTGTTTTGAAGGAGTTATGGTTTATGAGCCTAATTGAAAGGTTAAATTGTGATGAAATTATGGGTTTGCTGAAACCACAAGCAGTTCTGTCTTAGCTAGGTTGAGTTGAAGGTGATGGTCCTTCATCCAGCTAGAAATGTCCGCTAGACATGCTGAGATGCGAGCAGCTATCGTCAGATCATCAGGATGAATGAGAGGTAGAGTTGAGTGTCATCAGCATAGCAGTGATATGAAAAGCCGTGTTTCTGAATGATAGAACCTAGTGAAGCCATGTAGACAGAGAAGAGAAGTGGTCCAAGAACTGAGCCCTGTGGCACCCCTGTAGCTAGATGTTGCGACTTGGATACCTCACCTCTCCAAGATACTTTGAAGGACCTATCTGAGAGGTAAGAGTCAAACCACTGGAGTGCGGTTCCTGAGATGCCCTTTCTCAATAAGGTTGACAGGAGGATCTGGTGGTTGACCGTATCAAAAGCAGCAGACAGATCCAGCTATATAAGTAATGAAGACTTGGAAGCCATTCTTGCAAGTCTTAGGTCTTCAACAACTGAGAGCAAGGCAGTTTCGGTGGAATGTCCACTTCTGAAGCCAGATTGGTTACTGTCCAGGAGGTTGTTCTGTGTGAGAAAGGCAGTGACTTGGTTAAACACAACTCATTCAAGTGTTTTTGCAATGAAAGAAGGAAGGAAACCAGTTTATAGTTGCCTAAACGAGTTATGTTTACATTTAGCAGATGCTTTTATCCAAAGCGACTTAAAGTGCATTCAGGGTATACATATTTTGGTCAGTACATGTGTTCCTGGGAATCGAACCCACAGCCTTTGTGCTGCTAACGCAATGCTCTACCACTGAGCCACAGGAACTAAGAGTTGGGTTAAGAGTGGGTTTTTAAGAAGTGGGGTTATACGAGCCTGTTTAAATGCTGAGGAAAAATTCCAGTGTGAAGGGATGTGTTAACGATGTGAGTGAGTGCAGGAACAACTGCAGGAGAAATAGCTTGAAGGAGATGACATGGAATAGGATCAAGCGGACAAGTAATAGGATGAGTTTAGAGACTTCTGCCTCAGAGAGTGGAGAGAAGTATGTGAACGAGTTTATGTTTGCTGGTAAGATGTGTTTGACAGATTGTGGTGTGGAAAATTGTGTAGTGAGGTTTGTAACTGTATTAATGAAGAATTCAAAGTTGTCAGCTGTTAGAGTTGATGAAGGAGGGGGAGGAGGAGGACAAAGGAGGGAGGAAAATGTTTTAAAGAGCAAGTGAGAGTTAGGTGAATTGTTAATTTTGTAATGATGGTATGTCCTATAAATATATATAATTATATATATTATATATACATAATTTTAAACAAAACAATAATGAAACAAAATATGCAACTAATATTTGAAGCAGTACCGCTCTGTGATACATCAACATCTACTTACATCTACATCAACATCTAAATCTACATACACCGATTGGTTTCATCACCCTGTCTCCTCTCCACCAATAAGCTGGTGTGTGGTGGGCATTCTGGCGCAATATGGCTGCCGTGGCATCATCCAGGTGGATGCTGCACATTGGTGGTGGTTGAGAAGATCCCCCTTCTATGTAAAGCGCTTTGAATACCTAGAAAAGTGCTGTAAAAAATGTAACAAATTAATAATTATTATTATTACTTAAATTTTGAAGCAGTAAAACTACTTTCCTATTTCTAGATTTTGGATAAGTATGGCTGTCAGAAAACACAAGCTATCTGCAAGTACAAATTCTTATTAGTGAGGTGAGGGTATTCCACCCACCAAATCACTGTCTTTTTGATGGCCCAAAATTAGAATTTCATGAAAGGCTTACCAAAATTGATGATCGACGACCCCCTGCAGGACCACAGAAGGCCATTCTTTGCAGTTAAAATAGTCAGCGTGGTTGTCTTCAGGAGAATACGAGTCCCAGCTATTGCTCCGGCACACTGAGGGAAACCCCATCTCTGTCGAAAGCCTTCTATGACTTCTTGCAGATGACCTCCTTGAGGCAGTATGGTCATGAATCTGGTTGCCACTCACTACAACTGCACCCATGGACTACATCTCCCATCATGCACTGCACACACACATTCCCGTCCACCATTACACCAATCACACAGCTGTCACCATTCACTCATTAGTCTTGATTGTCTCACCACACCTGTACCTCATTCACTCACACACATTTAAGCAGCACTCTCACATGCACTCACTGCGAAGTCTTATTTCCCCTGGCTAACATTTCGAGCGGTTTTCCTAGTTTGTCTTTCCGTGTACTACCTGGACTGTTGACTCCCTCTCCTGATCGTTTGCTGCCTGCCTCTCTGACCCCGCCTGTTTACTGGTAATCCTCTCTGTCTGCCGCCTGCCCTGACCCATTGCTCTGCCTCTGATTACGACTCTGCCTTGTCTACGTTGCCCTCGATACCACTGCTTGATTTTTGCCTGTTTGACCTTGTACTAATAAAGCTGCTAGTGGATCTACTCTCGCCTCTGACCTGTCATTCGTTACAAGTATAATGTACTCAGGCATGAGAACATGATGAACTGCTTTGCAAAATTCGTGGACTATCAAGCAAACAGTGGACTTTGCGATTCCAAACAGGTTAGATATTGGAGCCCAACTCCAACACGCTTGCTCACAGATATGGGTCGCCAGAGATGAGTGTCTTGCCGTTAAATGCTCAAAGAGAAGCGCTGACAGATACATTTCAAATGTTTTCCTTCTCATGCTGAAATATTTATAAACTCTGTGTCCATGAAGCCCCTCATATAAGAATCCCACCAGTCTTGGCTTCTGTACAGAGATAGCAGCCACAGCTCCACAAAAGGCCATAATCAAATATATTCTTAATATTAATCTTAATATTCTTCTTCTTATCACTTCATTATTTAAGCTCCGATTGCACATTAATTTAAAAATTGCTCAACACACACTAACACAAGCAGCATTCATTTGTATTTCCGCAAACACAGTGTACAGCGTCTTCTTCTGCGCATGCGGGTCACTTCAGGGCCGTATACAGTTCACACACCAGACTGATGCCAGTCTCATTTAACTGACAATGTGAACAACAGCGCAAAAAAATCTGATCTGAGCATTAAGACCTGCAGTGTAAACTAAGTCAAAGAGTAATACATATGACATATAGGCTATACAGCTGTCTCCCATGTTTTCCAAGTCATGTGTCCTTTATGTGATAAACAGATTTGTAATTATATGTTCTCATTATCTTATCCTTGTCCAATGATCTGGGATGGACTAAAACGTCATCTAGATTACAAAAAAAGTGTGTATATGAGCCACAATGACACATATATACAAGAAATTACTGATTTAAATATAATGTTGGAATTCATGTTTTGTACCACGGAGCAGGTTTATATACCCATTCTTGCTATATAGCATTTTTATTGGAAGAAAGCAAATATGTTCATATTGTTTTGATCTACATTTATCAAGCTAGTCTACTGCATGGGGTTCAGGTATGAAGTACTGGAACTTTCTTTTAAATTTTGTCTAAATTATTTGGTGCCCAATTTGCTGGGGCATTACTACATGTACCATTTTCAGTGCAGTTTTACATTTAAGTGTACCCTTTGCACGCAGCATTATTCAATATTGGATGCATTAATTATTTGTTTGTTTGTGGATTCATTGTTATTTATCAGTCATTATTTTTTCAGCTGTCACTAGCATCCACAGCACCAATACAACAGTAACGCCAGAGACAACCTCAGCTGGTAATGTAGTTTGATGTTTCCTCTGTTTATTAATTAATATTCATCAGTCATTATTATGTATTAGGTAGAAGTGGGTGAAATGCCTTTCAATTTAAGACAACAGTTAACTGCAGTATATTTGGCAAATCTAATGGCACGGGATAATTCACATCCCAAAATATGAGTACTTTGGAAATGTCTGCAGCATGGAAAACAGGAATGTATCAGTTTTGGATGGATTATTGGAGATTTAGTGGAGGGATTAGATACACACATTTTAAGTTTTGTTAGAAGAGTGACTTTATCATTAGTTCCTTTGTGGATTTTGCCTCAATCTACACTGTACAATGTACAGTAAAAAATTGAAAGCTGATGTTGCCAAATTTCTACCGTAAGTCTTAACTCAAACTTAGTTAAATACCATAATTTTGTTAACTTATATAATGCTACTACACCAACCAATTAAATTACTGAAGTCTGTGTTGTACCTTTGAAAGACATTGACATCAACCAAATGCAGGTGGTGATAAAAAAGTCAAATAATGAATCTGCTTTTCAATAATAATATATACAGATGGTGTACACTGCCATTCACATAAGCACTAGATACCATCATGGTGAGACTCATTAAACTGAAATATGCTATAAACATTAATTTAACAACATTAGATGTAACATACAACCCCTAATAAACATAACTGATGAGAAAAAACTATGAAGAAACAGTTATTTCAAAGAAAAACATAAAATTCAAACAAAATTTGAAATGCAACGCAGGGAATTCTGGGAGCTTCAGTTTACGGGTTGCAAAATGATTTTTTTTCTATTTTAAATTTGGCAGTCACTGTGCATTGGCGAAAGTGAAAACGCATACGGTAATATAAGATTGGCTGTTGCGTTTGGATTATGTCACAATTTATGTCCACATTTGGAAAACACAACTAAAAATACAATTCGCAATTCCTTTTTAAATTAGTCTGAAATATCCTTTCACAGTACTTTGTTGCTTTCAGTTATGTTTTATGCATCAGATCAAATACATTAAACTCTTTGCATGCATTTGTAAAATACAAATAATTTTACTGTATATACATTTAAACTTTCATAGATATTTTGAAGTCATGTTCATCAGTCTTTTTTCCCCCAGCTGTTTTTGACATCACCCTTCCTTATACAACAGTCACACCAGAGATGAGCTCAGCTGGTAATGTAGTCTGATGTTTCCTCTGTTGGATTGCGTTTTAACTAAATGTTTGTGAATCTGCACACTGTACAAAATTGCTGCAAAAACAGCCATATGATGTAATAATCTTGTATAAAAACAATGAACTCAGGGTATTATTTGTTGTTTTCGAGAGAGTAGCCTTCTGCAGTCCTGTGACGTAACAGCACTCAGATTGGGCACTCAGAGGCTGTTTCAAATCATACCCTACACCCTCATTCACTATTACCTACATGAGTATACTAGTATAGTCCACCTGACAGAGAGAATAAACACTAATGAGTGAATTCAGCCAATGACGAATAGCTGCTGTTAACAAGCAGAATCACTGGAGAAAAGAGCAAGAAATGAAACTACAACTTGCTAAATGTTGTAGAAATAAACTGCAATAAACTTATTTCAGCAACTGAAATAAAACAGCAGAGGATGATTAAACAACTCCACAAACAGTATTACCAGCTTCACACATTACAGTCGGACTTTGTTTCTGTCATATACAGTATCCACAAAAAATATTTGAGAATTCATTGAAATTTAGATGATTTATAGAAAACGTTTCGTTTGACCTCACCATTATGGTTGCTCAGCGTTTGCTTTAGTTGGGCTCTTGACGCTTGACTTTTTAATGTTAGATTTTTTGGGGGGTTGTTATAACTGTGTTTGTGAGACGCATTTGTTACAGCAATAAAAGCCAAACAAAAATTATAAGTAAATGTTTTTGGGTTGTAATCATCATGAAGTGGCCTGCTTATCTAGTCAAAAGCTTCATGCTGCAATGCATGCTGGGTAAAAGGACAGTACAAACATGTCAGCATGCATTATGGCATGAATAAATTATGCCACTGAAATGTCCATTTATTTTCTGTAAATGGTTCTATTCATTTGTATAATAGTTTTTGTTTTTGTGTTGAGTTTTAGTAGCATGTTTAGTGATTTCAAGAGTTGATCTGTTTATTTATTTTGGTTGAGAGTCACCATTGTTGAGACTCATACGCTGAATCTTGATGTATGTTTGATAATGTATAAGAGCAATTTATGTGTAATTATCAGGAAGTTTTTATTGACAAACTTACATAAGAAAACTGTGTTTATATTTCTATGTAAAAACAAGGAATATAAGAATGAAACTTTCAGTAGATAATAGCAGACATTTCCTTGTGTCCTTTTTTTGTTTTTGTTGATTTATTCTTTTTTTTTCAGCTGTTACTCACATCACCCTTCCTGATACAACAGTCACACCAGAGACGAGTTCAGCTGGTAATGTAGTCTCATGTTTCCTCTGTTGGATTGCATTTTGACTGAATGTTTGTGGATCTGTACAATTGAACAGATGTGAGAGTGTGCTTGTGTCTCTAGGTAAAATAAGTGAACACAGAAGTTTTGAGGCTTTTTTCCTACATTTTGAATGATTTAAATCAGATATTTGTGAAACATGGGCGAACTCAGAATGTAAGAGAGCATGATGTAATTGCAGTGTACTTTTAGTGATAACAACAAAAACATCAACAAATATATAGCCTACACGTGCAAGAACCAGGAAACAAGGGAAACACAAGGAAACAAAACTGTTTCTGTGCAGAGTTTTGTCTTAGAAATAAAAATAACACCTATTAATTTATAATTTGTCTTAAATCTTACTTTGTTACATAAAAAAAACAATTGTATTATGAAATCAGTATTGTGAATCATATCACAACATCATTTGAGTGAATCGTTACATCCCTATCAGACTACATCACCAGCTGAGCTCGTCTTTGGCATGACTGTTATATGGCTGCTGCTGAAACAGCTGGAGAAAAAAAAGATTACTGATGAATATTAATGAATAATAAGGTCCCACTTTATATTAGGTGGCCTTAACTACTATGTACTTACATTTAAATTAATACTTTGATACAGTGCACTTAATGTGTACATATATGTTTTTACATTCTACTTATATATATTTTTAAATACCTATATGTAGTTATATCTGTAATTAATGTCTGTAATTACATTTATAATTGCACTGTTGACCCATCTGTTACACCTTAACCCACCCTTAAACCTACCATACCACCAAACCTATCCCTAACCTTACCCATATCCCACCTCAATAACAGCAAAAGTGTTTTGCAATACAATATGACCACAATAAGTACATTGTACTTATGTTTTGATGTAAGTACATAGTAGTTAAGGCCACCTAATATAAGGTGTGGCCAATAATAATAATTATAAAATCAACTAAATAATAATAATATGTTAAAATAAGAAATCATAAAATGTGAAATAACAACAACTTTGCCTGAACAAGCCTTACACATGAAAATTGTACTGGAAATCATAACTGTAATAATTATCTAGCAAATCTACTGCCAATTGGGCAACATATAATTCTGAACAATTTAAAAGGCCAGTTCCAGTACTTCAGGCTTGAACCCCATACAACTTTTTATATACATATATGTTTTTAATTAACTTAGATAATGAATAATTTTGAAGCAAAAACCGAATGGCCTGACTTCCTTTGTGAAATTATTCTACATAAAACTTATGAACGAAACAAAAACAGCGGATGGGCTAAATGAGAACACAAAATGCTGTGACACAGCATCTACTTGTTTACCTCTGTAAACAAAGCATACTTTAATATGCGTTATACGGAGGCAAGATAAAAAAAAACGCCATCGAAACATTTCTGAAGACAGACAGTTCCCCTCAGAGATACATTCATATAAACTCCTACCCCTAATTGCACACAATTCATTTAACATTTCAACCAACTGAATAAAACGAAAGCACAGAGAACAGACAGAACATGACATATTTGATCAATATACAAATTCAATACTTTTAAATCTGTGCCAGTGCTCTGGTGGTCTGCTCAAGTTTACATGACTGTAATTTTGAAACATGACCCTCCATAATAATTGTCTTCATAAAGAACACAGCATCTGAGTTTGATTTAACAGTTTTCTATATGTTGTTGTTTCAGTAACTTTACATTTGGAGAATTCCACAACATTTACTAGTTCCGCTTCCAGATGTCGAGATGAAGCTTTAAGATTGGTTCACAAAAGTGTTAATTTCTGGAGGCTTCATTTGCTCACAATACCACCTGGTGGCTAAAGAGTGTAAAATAAGCAGATATATACATATGGACAGAGCATTTACAGTGTCCAGACAGTGCAAAAAAACAACAACAGCAATTACATATGGACAGACAGTGCAAAAAGCAACAGCAATTTACATATGGACAGTACATATTTACAGACTGTACAGAAGACAATGTGCAAAATACATACATATACTCAGTACACATAGTGTACTATAAAGACACACTCAATTATCAGCGACACATTATATCATGGGCACATCTGCATTATGTACAGTATCTATACATAATGTAGTCTATGCATAGTAATACAAATGAGTAATAAACAAATGAGTTTATACTTTCTGCTTTTAAATTACTTAAATGAACATCATGAAGGTGTTTCTCTTCGGTTTATTGACTAACATTCAGCTACTGCAATACAAATCATAATAAACAAATGTCCTTCATATAGCATAAATATTGGAAGAAACTTAGAGTAACATCTCTCAGGCTTTTAGACATGAACACTTATCATAGGATCCTCAACAATGGTGACAATAATTATTCATGCTGCAGTGCATGATGGGAGTTTTTACTATGGTGTTTCCCTAGCATGAATTGCAGCATGAAGCATTTTGTTTGATTGTCACCTTTGTTGAGATTCATATGCTGGTTTTTGATGTCTGTGTATGTCTAAATAACATTGCAG
>CM050416.1:35823551-35949295 GCA_027564155.1 Gymnocypris eckloni scoliostomus
AATTATGGAGCTGAATTGACAAGCCATGAGCGTTTTCCAAGATACCTCGTCGTGGCTGTTTTCAGCCAGCATCACTAACCTTTCTCATATCACACTGTATAACAATTCTGTGTCACATCTGAATGGATCAAGCGTCCGCGCTGTTTATCTCTTATAATCGAGGCAGAAGCGCGGCTGTGCGGGAGACTGATGGCCAGGCGAAGCGCGCCCCCTCAGACCTCTGGGCCCTGTGCACCCTGTCACCCTCCCCCCACTAGAGACGCCCCTGTGTACATGCATATACAATAAGAGTCAGGAGAAGGGAGGAAGTAGAGAGAAAGACAGACAGGCAAACTCACATAAAAAATCACGAAATGGTCTCAAACTAAAAGTAGATATAATTGCTTTTTATTGAAGTGTGCAAGCAAAGCAGGACACGTGCAAAAAGCAGAAAAAGTAATCCACAAAAGGATCATGCAAAACAGAAAACAAGAGAACAGAAGTCAATACAGCAACAACAAAAGTCAACTAGATTACAAGAGCTAACAAGACTAATCACACACAGTTGGAAACAATGAGATCGGCTAAAGTAGCTTAGGCTACTTTACACACCCTCACAAAGATTTAACAATAGTGAATTCTAACGCTTGTTATTTGTCATTTGGAGGCTTTTTGAGTTGCTCTTGTGTGGTTGAGATGGTGTCGCACATATCCAGGAAGAGGAAGACAAATATTTTTAACTCATGTTTTAATGTTTTGTCGTTTGGGTGTGGACACTGAGACATTGACTGCAGCGGTAAGACCGTTTTACCAGTGTTAGATAAAATAATTCTGTGTGTCTGCAACTGATATTTGTGAAAATGTGGTGATGAGTTGATATTAAATCCAGAAGCTCCAAATGTGTTATAGATACTTTTGTAAATATTGTGTGACTCTTTAGACACAAGGCCTGACCGAGAAACATCATCAGCGTCCATCAAGACTTTAATGAGCAGAGAATTACTCTGAAATCTTCATGATCTCTGATTATCAAGATAATAGAGTTTGTTATGCCGTATAGATGATGCTCATAATGTTATATGTGTTGGTTTTATGATTGCAGAACTCACTATGTGGACGTCACTGTAACGTCTCTTCCTCTGATCTTGGTGATCATGACTGCGTGTGAGTCTTCAGTCACTAAACAGACACTTTAACACTCGTGAAAAACTGATAGAGATCCTCACACTTGTAGCTCTTAAACTGACACGAGTGTTTTGCTCTCAGCAAACATATAGAAATGGTTAAAATTAAAAAGCAGTATTGGTTCAAAACACCTGAAACACAAACTTTATTTTCTTCATTTCTGTTTTCAGGGGTTGATGGTCTGCAGGATTGGGCAGTGAATAATGGCCCTTCATATGTTTGTGCATTAAAGGGAACAACAGTGAAATTATCCTGTGTTTTAAACTATCCACACGATCAAGAGATCACAACAGTCTTCTGGAGCAAAACTGCTGTAACTGATGGAGAAACATCAAACCTATCTTTAGACCCAGAATACAGAGGAAGAGTTCAGTGTGACAGTGAATATAAAGACACTTACAGTCTCACGTTGACGGATATAACAGAAGATGATAAACACATGTACTACTGCAGATTCACTACAAACAGAGGAACATGGACAGGGATCCCTGGAGCTCAGCTGGACGTCACAGGTAGAGCTAATGATCTATCAGAAACACACACACACACACACACACACACACACACACACACACACACACACACACACACACACACACACACACACACGTTGGTTTTATGGTTTCTGAGGGACTCTCCATAGGCGTAATGGTTTTATACTGTACAAACTGTGTGCTATTGCCCTACACCTACCCTACACCTAAACTTAGCCCTCACAGGAGACGGTGCATTTCAACTTTCCCCAAAAAGCACACTGTATGATTTATAAGCATTTTAAATTAAAGGACACTGAAAATGTCCTCATAAATCACCTTCTCCTTGTAATACCTATGTCATACCCATGTCATTATACAAATTTGTGTCCTCATAAACCACATAAACATGCCCACACACACACACACACACACACACACACACACACACACACACACACACACACACACACACACACACACCAAGCACTTTATCATGTAACTCCATCAGGCATATGATATTCTTTCTTTTGAATACAAAAAGAGAAATGTTAAATAAAATGTCCTGAGTACTCATTTATATAATGGGCCTCATTCATGAAACATGAGCAGAACTAATTTTTGTGTAAATCGTTCGTAAAGCTGTTCTGACGTCAATTTTTGGATTCATGAAAATGTTCGTATTTTCAAAACGCTAGTTGGTACGAAATAAATCTACACCTGCTCCCTGCCCGGTGTGAATGGTGCGTAAAACGTTCTTTTTATCAAACTGATGACACTGAATTTTGATGCACTGCCATTATAATATTTTTACAAGCTGATAAACTGTTTAGTTCCGGTTAAGCTTTGGTGCTTGTCACTGTCGCTTTTTAGCCAGCCGTCCTATCAATGGAGGAAGAGCGGGACAAATACTACACCGACCAATCATCCTGTGTTTACAACAACTAAACGACAGTAGAGAAGTTAATATTGCTGGTTACTGCATTTTTATATTCAGTAATATTCTTCAAAATGAGATACTAGTAATACTGCCGTGGATATTCCACATCATAGCAACCAACTCAACAGCTGGAAAAAACTTTTTTACAGTCTATGGAAAAAATGATGTGCCACCAGCTGGCCGTTTCCAAAAGAGCACCTGACATTCTTCTTCTTCTCGTTTGAGACAGCATTATATAATATCCCCTAGTAGCCGTAACCACTCCCTTGTGGAGGGCCCAGGATGACAAAGGTTCAAGTCCACAGGTGGACAGAGGTTGGGGCACTCATCCATCAGGTGTTGGGCGGTCTGTTCAGGAGCACCGCATTGGCAGGTAGCTGACTGCCGCAGTCCCCAGCGGTACATGAATACACCAAAGCGACCAACACCAGTTCGCAGACGATTCAAGGACACCATATGAAGAGCTCTTTTCCAAAACGCTATAAATCCATTTTAATAGTTTTCATGAAAATGACATTTTTTTACCTAGAGCCATACATTTTGTTAATATTCAATTTATCATGTTAAAATGGTCTGTTGGCTCAGTCTGAACATGTTAAACAATGATTGTTAACCCCCCCCGGGTCCGCACCATCACACCAAGCGGGTCTCGAACCCGGGTTCTGTTGGCGGGCGCTATAACAATGAACGCCAAAGGCTACAGCTTTTAGCGTCAGTCGCTAGAGCGCCTCTTTGTGAGCTCAGGAGAGTAAGGTACATTTTAACAAGGAAATATAGCAATTTGGCATGAAACATTGATGGAGCAGTGAATAGGTTCAGTACACAGCAAAATGGCATGACCAACTCATTTTTTTTTTTATTTGCCGTTTATCGCGTTTTGGAAAAGAGCTCTTCAATTCTTTCCTTGGTAGCTCAGCGGCAGGTGGTAGGGCTGTGTTGGGGCTATGTTCAGACGTGCAGGCCGAGACACCTGTTGCCAGGCGGTAATTCATGATTCACAGATTTCAAACTGTGAATACAGAAGCCTAGCTGCATGTCGGGAGAAGGGATGACGTAATTTAAAGCGTTGCTGACCCAGAAGATTCGACTGCTCCATTAAATCATGGAGAAGATGGCTTGGAGATGTTAAGGCCTTGGTGACAATAGTTTGAGTGTGGTGTTCTCTGTGAAGAGGTGCTGGGCAATGCTTGAGAGCACTGGGAAGAGTTCAGTTGGTGTTGGGTGAAGGCATCCCATAATAAGCCTCATGGTGTCATTCAGTGTTACATCCAGTTTCTTAACATGGGAGCTCCTGCACCATGCAGGGATGCATATCCCTCAGCGCTGTAGACCAGTGCTAGTGTGCTGGATCGTGAGGTGGAAGTACTGGCGCCCCGTGATGATCCGGCCAGACGGCGTAGCAGGTTGTTTCTAGCAGACGCGATTGCACATAGTGCCTTGAGATGTGCTTTACATGTAAGATAGCAAAAGTCATCAACACATTATTTCAGGGGGCTAAAATGCTTTGGTGGACACATGTTATTGAATATTTCTTGTTAGCCATATGGCTTATTAGTCTAATAGCAATATACTGGAGCCAAACCTGAGAAAGTAGATCAGAATATTCCACTGCGTTCCTGGACACAAAGTGTGTGTAGCTGTAGTCATAAGTGGGGATTATGCTAATAGTGAATGAGCGTGCATGAGCGCCCTATTTACGAATTATTGGAATTCATTAACATACAAATCGGACATTTACGAAGCGTTTGTCAATCTGGAGGAGAGTTTTTGGGAAGGTCTGTTTTACATGGAAATTACTAATAATTTACTCATATATTTACAAATGCTTCATGAATGAGGCCCAATGACTGTAAAAGGTGACCGTCTTCATTCTTTAAAAAAAGTTGCAAAACTGTAGTAACATGTTTTTGACTTACATTCCCAAGTGTTCTGAAGGTGTGTGATAGGGTTCATCAAGAAATAAAGTAGCAAACTGAAATGTAATTTATTATTTCACAAAAATCTTGACCTCGCAGCAGTTCTTGTCATTGCATACATTTGCGTATAATGTGGAGTTGTTGGATCCAAATGCAGGCTTTATAAAGAGTAACGTGGTCAAACAGGCAGGATGGAAAACCAGCATACAATATAATCCAAGGCAGAGACAAAAGAGTTACAAAACAGGCAAAGGTCAGGGCAGGCAGCAAACAATCACAGGTAACCAGTCAAAGGATGAAAACCGCAGGAAAGGGAGAAAACACAAAGGCGTTACAGGCTATCAATACTCAGCAATCTGTGTGTGTATCTTAAGCTGGCTGCACACTAGACAACTTTAAAACCACGGGAGACCACAGACATGAAGACAGTTCAACTGATTTTTAGCCTTATAATTCTCTGAACGCACGCACATGAAGATTTCACAGTGACATGGGATCTCATGGAGACTCGAGATCAAAGCATTGACTAGAGAAGAAAAACAAATAGAGGACAATCGGCTGCTGTCAGCTGGCTCTCCAGGCATGCGTTCTGTTTCACAGTGAAAAACAAAGTATACAAACGAATATGTTCTCTGCTTTCGTGGCATGTTTGTGGCTGCCAGGTTTCAGCTAAAGAAGCACGCAGCATCCGGTGAGTGACGATTGCTCGCTCTCATTGGCTATCGCATGTATCACGTCAGAGGCAGCCTGATCAAGAGTCGTAAATATTAAACATGTTTGATATTTACGATGTGAGTTCAGCGACGCTCCGTCTCGATCGGGAGCAGATAAATAATCGTAATAACACCACACACTAGAGGAATATTGGACAAAACATTGTTTGGGACAAGCTGCGAATCGGGAGACATACAAACAGTGCAGGGAGGGGGGTCTCCAGGACAGGTTTGGGAACCACTGATTTAAATCTATTACATTACAGTTTCTTTCTCATCAAAACCAGTCGTATGCCACTTGGAATATACAATATGAGTGGCATGGGAGAGTTTTTTATTCTTTTGCGTCCTGTTTTTAAAGTCTGTCACCATTCACATATCATTTCATCTGTGTAACTGAACATGTGACTTGAATTATCTTAGAGTTGTATTTTTCTGTTATCTGAAATTATAATTTTGAACAAGAGATTTTTGTCTTGACACGTTCACTTGTGATTGGAAGAAACTAAAGGAAGATATTATAGGAAGTAGTGTTAGATTCACTGTTCATTTGGGCCCAAAGACATTGTTTTATTGAAACATGCATTGGCTGTAAATCTGCCTTAAAATGATTTTGTGTTGTGAAAAGTGCTACACATATAAACAAGAATTCAACTGCTATTAAACAGACAATCAAGCAGGACATTTGTTAACGTCTTCTGAAAAAGAAAGGAGGTCATGAATGATTTTAGAACAACAGTGAAATATAATGACTGAATTTTGAGTTTTGAGTGAACTGTCACTTTAAGCCTCCCCCTCTGTGGAACTAATGGGTGGAGTTATGTTTAGCGATATGGTAAACAGGGGTAGGGTTAGGGTGTGGTTAGGTGTCTAGCTCCACCCCTAGAGCCCCAGCTCCTCCCATCTGGCTCTGCAGCGAGCAAACTCTCCTTAAACTGATGAATCAGTGAGCTGTTGTTCTGTCAGATCTGCAGGTGGAGACACAGCAGAGTGTGAAAGAGAGAGATTCAGTCACTCTGACGTGTAAAAGCAGCTGCTCTCTGCCTCAACAAACATTCATCTGGTACAGAAACACAGAGATAGTAACTGACAGAGATCATGGAAGAGTGAATAATCTTACCTGCGGTCAGTCAGTCTTCATGATTCAGGAAACTATCAGTGTGCTGTTTCAGGATATCCACGTCTGATCTCTCCACCTGTTTATCTCAAAGTAGGATGTGAGTAAAACTGATTCATTACATTAGTGAATTATTTCACACTTTGTATTTTATTTCTAGAATGAGTTTGTGTCTAGACACAAGTAAAATATTTCATAGTGTGTTGTAAAAGGTGCATACAGTGGCTGGAGCTCAACGCTGCAAATTAAGAAATCATCTTCATCAATTTGAAAACACACATGCTGCAAACTCACAACACAAACAAAGAAGTTACAGAAACACTGCAAATACACACAGACCACATCGAATGTTTCAGGGAACGCAAAGTGACAAACTGACAACTTCCCTTACAAAATTAACCATGGTTTATTAAAAATTAATTTATTAATTATATATAACAATAAAATGTACTGTGTTAAACCCTGGCAACCACAAATTAACCGTGGTTTCTACTAGCATTGTTTAACCATGGTATTTGTCCAACTGTGGTCATACAAATGGCAAAAAAGAAAGCAAGATCACTACACTTTTAATAAATAATTTCACCTTTAATTGGGGTAATTTTATCATATTGGGGTCGTGGTACGTTCTTGCAGTGTTTCTGTAGTTAGTTGTGTTGTGAGTATTTGCTGTACATGTAAAACTGATAAAGATGTTTTCTTAATTTGCTGGCAAGATTTCTGTGTTTGTTGCTGGAGGTCTCTTGAATTATTTTCTTCATTTCTGTGTTTCAGGGGTTGATGGTCAGCAGGATTGTCAACAGTGATAATGTCATGTACCTCAACATTTACTGGTTATCATAATCTCTTCTGGACCAAAACTGCTGTAACTGATGGAGAACCACTGAACCTGTGTTTAGACCCAGAAAACAGAGGAAGAGTTAATATAAAGACAGCTGATAAACACATCTACTACTGCAGATTTAGAGATACTCGACTTGATGTTACAGGTAAAACTGGTGAACTCTCAGAAACACACCACAGACACACTGTTATCTCAGTTTGATCAGATTGGGAATCAGGACATGATTCAGTGAGTTGTTGTTCTGTCAGATCTGCAGGTGGAGACACAGCAGAGTGTGAAAGAGAGAGATTCAGTCACTCTGACATGTAAAAGCAGCTGCTCTCTGCCTCAACAAACATTCATCTGGTACAGAAACAGACAGATTAACTACAGGAATCATGAACGTGAATAATCTTCAGCTGCGGTCAGTCAGTCGTCATGATTCAGGAAACTATCAGTGTGCTGTTTCAGGATATCCACATCTGATCTCTCCACCTGTTTATCTCAAAGTAGGATGTGAGTAAAACTGATTCATTACATTAGTGAATTATTTCACTCATTATTGAGATTAACTTACTCAGAATGTGTTTCAGGCCCAGTAATATAGGATGCATTATATTTTTGTTTACAAGACAGGATTGATTTTTAATAAAATATCAAATGAACGTGAATCAGGAATCTGTGTTTAGAGACACTCTTTATGACTCATGGGTTGATAAATCAATAAATGTGATACTGTTTTATTTACTGTGCACCAGTTCAGATGTAGATTTTGTCTTTGGATCTCATCACTGAAATAAAGTCTCTTTATTTCAGTAATTGTTAATAATGATAATGGAAAGTCATGGCATAAATAACATAATGATGTTGATATTTGAAATACATTTAATAGATCCTCCAAAGAGTGTCTCGGTGTCCATCAGTGCGTCTGGTGAAATAAAGGAGGGAGATTCAGTGACTCTGAACTGTAACAGTGACTCAGATCCTCCTGCTCTGAACTTCAGCTGGTTTAAAGAGAATCAAAGCTCAGCTGTTGGATCTGGACAGAGTTTCATCATCTCCAGCTTTAACTCCAGTCACAGTGGACGCTACTATTGTGAGGCTCAGAATCAATATGGATCTCAGAGATCAGCGTCTGTCTCTGTTAAAGGTATTCACTATAAACAGACACTCTTTGAGTTTCATCTGTCTCTATTGTGAAATGATCTTCATGAACATCTTGTTTCAGGGGTTCAGAGAGCTGCTCTGCACACACTTACTGGGATTGTGACGGGATGTGGAGCATTGATCTTCATCATCATCATCATCATAATTGTGTTTATGAAGTGAGCTCCTGCATTACAAAGTCATGTTAATCACAAATACAGAATTTGTTAAACTTATTGTTAAATGTTAAATGTTACTTACTGTTCAGTATTTTGTAACAAAATTTCCAGGAAGAAAAGGAGAGACGGTGGAGCTGAAGTTATCAGACAAAATCAGGCAAGTTTGATAATACATACCTCAATCTACAAAAGCAGCAGGATCACGATGTACATATTATATTTGACTGTAAAAATGAAGACTTAAAAAGTAATGTACTGTTGCTTGACTAACATTTGATCAAATATTTCAGATTGATCTTACGATAACTGTGTGATTATTATTTTATGAAACAGCAGGATGATCGTGTGGGCAGATCAGCAGAAACGTCTCCGACCAATGACGTCCCAGTGTATTCTCTAGTATCAGCCAATCACAGGGATGATCTGTATGCCAACATTAAAGTGAAGAAAGCCAAACGCTCTGGGAGAGAACAAACAGAGAAAGACTCTGGAGATGCTGAAGAGATTCAGTATGCCAGTGTCCATCACTTCAAAAACAAAGACATGAACAAGACTGAAGAGACCGTTGAGATGCAGCATCCGTCTGATGCCAACAGGTGAGAAATGATTCATCTGAACCCAAAGAAACATATTCAATTCTTAATCAGACCTCTTGCTTTGTTTTGTCGAAATGATGGATTGTCACCTGCTGGTGCCATATTAACATATTCATTTACTTCCTCCCCAGATCTGAGGACGTGATCTACAGCTCAGTCAAATGAAGAACATGTGTTCGATCCGTGTCACTGATGCTCGTGTGAGACCTGGATTTGAGTTCAGCATAAGTCATGTTCCAGCTCCCTCTCTGCTTGATTTCATCCATTTACACATTTATGGGACTGTTCTGCTGTTTAGACATGAATGTCTTTCCATTTAAAATCTGCTTGTTTATTATGATCTTAATTGATTGTGAATATCACACACACTGTCTTCACTCTACTCTCACACATGGACACCACTCAGACATGTACTAGTCAAAGGCCTTTTAGCTCTCGCTTTTTACAATCAATGTATACCAGATATTTTCTTTTGTGTGTTCATACTGTGTGCTTTTATTGCTAAATACATTACGTTTTTACATTGTCAGAAAGTCTTTGTTTTCATTATGACAACATTATGACAATGTACCTGCTCTGGTCTATTTGCCTATAAATAGCAGAACCAAGTTATAATAATTATCAGCTACCTGCTCATAAGATGTCGTTAGTGACATTCACACAAAGGCACTTGTAACTATAATTTTAACAATTTAAAATGAGTTAAAGTTACCAAAAAATGACAATGGAAGGCAACAAGCTTTACACTGATGAGTTGATTTACCTGCCTCTGGTCAAAGAGGCTTTAGATGGATGATGAGGTTTTTTAGGTCGGTCAGAATCTGCAATCTCTGACCAAGTCTGGTTACTGGGTTCCACACCAAGTGTTGTATTTGACTGAGCTTCTTGTCTTCCCTGCCACTCCAGCTCTACAGCACGATTTCACCATCCAGCTGGGTTCTTCTACAATTGCCCCATCAAGTACAGTCAGAAATCTTGGTGTAATCTTTGATGATCAGCTGACCTTCAAAGACCACATTCCACAGATTGCTCGATCTTGCAGGTTTGCATTACACAACATCAGAAAGATCAGGCCCTTTGTAATGGAGCATGCTGTACAACTTCTAGTCCAGGTCCTTGTCATTTCAAGGCTGGACTACTGCAATGCTCTTCTGGCTGGACTTCCATCAAACACAATCAAACCTCTACAAATGATTCAGAATGCAGCGGCACGACTGGTCTTCAACGAGCCCAAAAGAGCCCATGTTACACCTCTCTTTGTCTCCTTGCACTGGCTCCCAGTTGCAGCTCGCATCAAGTTCAAGACACTGATGCTTGCATATAGAACAACCACAGGCTCAGCACCCTCCTACTTCCACTCACTTATTACGACAATTTACATTTCCTCCAGAAGTCTGAGATCTGCTAGTGAGCAACGCCTCGTGGTACCATCACAGAGAGGTTCAAAATCACTCTCCAGAACATTCTCGTTCACTGTTCCTAACTGGTGTTATTATCTTCCCATCCCTATCCTTCAAGCAAGAACTGAAAACTCTTTCGACACTACTGTCTTTCGACACTACTTGACTTCATCTTAAGTTAAAAAGAAAAAAAATCTGTCTTTCTCCTTGTAATCCTTCTCTTTTTAGCATGTACTGATTTGAAAAATGGCTGTAACTTGGTACCACGAGCCCTTACTGTGACCGTTTGCCTCGTTAAGAAGAATCGCTCTGTCTTCCCCAATTGTAAGTCGCTTTTGATAAAAGTGTCTGCAAAATGACTAAATTTAAACAGTCGTTTCAGTATTTTATGGAAACGCTGCAGCTACTAACATAACCTCGGGTTTCCTGAAATAACGGGAATGAGCATTGTGTATACATGCTAGAGGGAAAACTCGGTTTTCTCAGATAACTGAAGCCTGATTTGTTAATGTTCTTGTAGCTACAAAAAAAAATGGAATTCAGCTCGGCAGAACGAGCAGGGCTGACTGCCTATATAAGTCAGCACTGAGTGCCATTTCATCAGAATCTTTAGCATGACAATCAACTGCATCCACTCATTTACAGCTTTTTTGGCATTTGGTCCTCTATAACAGCGGTATTTTGCATGTGTGCGTGCAAAGTAGGTGGAACGAGCTAAGCATTTATAGTACAAACAGTGCCACCAACACCCAGAGCTGAACAGAAAATTGAAAGGCAAGTGCGAGACATCTTTGAGGGAGGTCCAGCCATGGCAGGACTTAGTCCTCTCCTTGTCTTTCCTGTTGCATCAGGATGGATTCTGCAGCTCCGTGTCCAGTGTCACTTTAACCTTGGTGCTTGGGGAAGGGATATCGCTTTTCAGTCTGAGGGTGCTGTCGGAGCTCAAGCTTTGGCTTGGACTGAGGCTGAGAAGGTGATGGATTTGCAGACTGTTGAGTCAGCGGAGCCTTCTGGTGACATGAAACAGGAAGTGATGCATAACTTGCAATGACTTCTACAATGCTGTGAAGTGCACCCCCAAGATGGAGCAAGTGTAGCAAGGTGAGACTCATGCTCTCATAATGAGTGCTGCCTCTGCATGGATGAAGCCCAGGCAAGTGACGCACTCAGTGTGCTCGTCCCAGGCATGCAGGGGTGAAGTAGCAGGTTTCTTCATTCTTCTTTCTTTGCAGTCCAGTGAGGAGATGATCTTGGTGCTGTAGGAGAAAGATTCTGATTGTGAAAAATTATGACTTATATGGGCAGTCGTCCCCTCCTTTTTTGCAGGCTAACATGGCATTTGTTTGTGCATCTACAGGAATGTTAACAAATCAGGCTTCAGTATTTGGAACAAAACTGAGTTTCCCCCCTAGTTTGGTAAACACAATGTGAGTGAACTGTATAAATGTGAGGGAACGCATCAGTTTGAATGAAGAATAGTTTTATTCTTACCTTTTGTAGTCTGAAAAGTTCATTCAGAAAGAAAAAAAACTAAAACGTTATGTACAGCTGGCAATGTGTAACATGAGGACGAGCAATTTTGAGGAGGTTGCATATTGCGTTCGTCCAATTAATGGCACTGATATTGCAAATATGTAAATAAGAACGTTAACCCATATAATTTACAGTGTGAAACAGCAGCTTATGAATAATACCCAGGATTATTTTTTATCCATAGATATATTATAAGCAATGTGATACAAGAAGCAAGATAACCCAGGATTCATTTAGGATGAAAATCCTTATTGTGTGTGAACAAGGATATTTTTGTCTCGTGAAAGTTGAGACGTATTTACACAGAGACAGGAAATGTTATCATCTATACCCCGCTGCTTAACACGCCTGTTTTGTCGTCAAACTTACCATTTACACTTGGACTACTAGTGAAGACAGCTACTGCGAACAAGGTATGAGAGTTTTATTTGATAAAGAGTTTGTGAAATGCAGTGCTGTGAAAGAGAAGAAACTGATAGCTTTTGGTACAAAATGTTTGTGGGTGGGTCACTTCTTAAATTAGCGTGTTATGCCAAACAGGACCTTAGAGGACCTTTATATCACAGGGCCTGAGGACGCTGCTCTAAGCTTGGAGACTACATTGATTCATTTAAAGTAAGCAAATATGTAGATATTTATTATGATGTATATGATTTGGTAGTAGGTCAGCTAGGCAATGTACAAAGCTTTGAGATCTCATTCCTTTTTGAGTCCTTTGACTTTTACTATTACGTAGTGCCTACCCCAGACGTGAGCAATGTGACACGGCAAAAGCCAATCAAACCCATTATAATCAGTGATATTTTCCACACTAGACGCAGCTCAAAGCGATGTGACATGACAAATCCTCGACAGTAAACTGATGCTATCCAGTGTAAACACAGTGTTAGATGGTTTAAACAAAATAATCTGATGTTGTAAAAAGAAAAGACAAATGGAAATGCTGAAGGAAAAGGCTTAAGCTTGTTTGAGACTCATTTTAATCATGTATAGGTTCTTTATTATTTGTCACATACACAATCATACAGGGTATAATAAGTAGTGAAATGTTAGTATAAGTAGTGAAATGTTAAATGTATAAGCAATGTAATCACAGTTAACAGTGCAAAACGTCCTCGTCATCCCTGATCTTATCAGTCGTTTGGGTGATGGTTTCTGAGTAGCACTTATGCTATTAAGAATTGTTCCTTTGTACTTAACATGATAAACCCTTTTCAAAAGCTTGATTGCTAACCATGGTGTTTATAAAGTGGATGTGTGTATTTTTGTGTTTATTTATAGAGCTGTGGTGGTTCAAGTGGTGATGAGTGTTAGAATGACTCTTCTTTCTCTGAATTTTCTGCTCTTGGTGTCTGGTGAGTCACAGTTGTTATAATGATGTATTGCATTAGTAAAGCATGCACTTCAAAAGCACTCTCAGCCTGTCAGTCATTTTCCTGACGTGGGGTTGGCTGATATGTAGAGGGCAGGGCTTGAATTCAGCACCTTTAAATGATTGACGTGCTGAATTCTGTGATCACTTCTGCTTTTCTGCAACACCCTCCTGCAGTACTTTTTAAACTATTCACACTTTTCACTCCAGCAACAAATTATTTGTATTCAGCTACATGTATAAATAAGCTTTGCTGCTCTGTGTTTTGTGTTTCAGGAGTTTTTGGAGAAGACTGGAATGTGATTTATGAAACTGAATCAATATGTGCTCTTAAAGGATCCACAGTAAACATGTCATGCTCGTATAGATACCCTCAGCAGTATGAATTGAACGATACTTTCTGGATAAATAGGACAGATAAGCAGTTCAAAAGTTTAAAAGAATATCCCGAGTATAAAGACAGGGTTGAATACATTGAAGACAAACAGAAAAAAACTGCCGTTCTCAGACTGCACAACATCACTGAAAATGACGAGATCGAGTATTGTTTCAGATTAATAACTGATAATGAAAATACAAAAATGGACTGGTGAACCAGGAATTCAGCTTCAAGTTTCTGGTAATCCACTTCACTCCTTCATTTCTATTAATAATTTCATTTCTTGGTCCTGGTTAGACAGATGTGTTTCTCCAGCTCTTCAGGTAAAGGCACCACAGCTGGTGATGGAGAAAGAAGCAGTCAATCTGACCTGTGAAACCACATGCAGTCTAACAGACGGATTCATCTGGTATAAAAACGGCCAGACTTTACAGATCCAGAGCGAAACACTCCAGCTTCAGTCAGAGCGCAGTGATTCTGGCCGTTACAGCTGCGCCGTCAGAGGACATCCACACCTGCCCTCTCCTGCTGTCAGCATCACTGTCATGTGTGAGTAGATACTTCATCCAGACAACCAATCACTAAATCTCTCTGCATCACTGTCATGTGTGAGTAGATACTTCATCCAGACAACCAATCACTAAATCTCTCTGCATCACTGTCATGTGTGATACTTCATCCAGACAACCAATCACTAAATCTCTCAGCATCACTGTCATGTGTGAGTAGATACTTCAACCAGACAACCAATCACTAAATCTCTCAGCGTCACTGTCATGTGTGAGTAGATACTTCAACCAGACAACCAATCACTAAATCTCTCAGCGTCACTGTCATGTGTGAGTAGATACTTCATCCAGACAACCAATCACTAAATCTCTCAGCGTCACTGTCATGTGTGAGTAGATACTTCATCCAGACAACCAATCACTAAATCTCTCAGCATCACTGTCATGTGTGAGTAGGTTTTCTTTTAATTTATTCTCTGCCTAGACTCTGTAAACTGCAATAAAGAGTTGGTATAATGGCCTTCATAACTTCAATCTAAAAACCCAACCAATCAGAGACTCTCTTTGTCTGTGAATCAAATGTCTTTGGCTGGTCAAGGCTTCATCAGTCCCCTGCTGGTAGATCCTGTAACTACACAATCTGACTGCTCTTTCTCAGTTGAAGTACATTTTTCCCCGTTCTTTAACCATGCATTCTGACTGAAGAAATACCTTGATATTGCAAATAATGTATTATTGTATAGATGTTTTACCAGAGTCAGACTATTCTTTAAGTGCTTTTAAAAGCAAGAAAACAGAGGTGTATTTCTTTCTCCAGGTCTTGGGTGTGAATCAGGGCATGTGGCTGAAGTAACAAAAAAGTAACTAATATCGCTTAGTTACATTTAAAGTCTAATTCTAAACTGTTTTGTAGCTTAAATATAATCATTAGTTGTTGCAATACCAGATGAAGATACATAGTTTGACCATTTTTCTTAAAGTGTAAAATGTAACTGCAATATTTATTGTTTCCATTTTTATTCAACAAACAAATAAAGATATATGATGTATTAATAAAAAACATGTTTAACCTCTAGATCCTCCAAAGAGTGTCTCGGTGTCCATCAGTGCGTCTGCTGAAATAAAGGAGGGAGATTCAGTGACTCTGAACTGTAACAGTGACTCAAATCCTCCTGCTCTGAACTTCAGCTGGTTTAAAGAGAATCAAAGCTCAGCTGTTGGATCTGGACAGAGTTTCATCATCTCCAGCTTTAACTCCAGTCACAGTGGACGCTACTATTGTGAGGCTCAGAATCAATATGGATCTCAGAGATCAGCGTCTGTCTCTGTTAAAGGTATTCACTATAAACAGACACTCTTTGAGTTTCATCTGTCTCTATTGTGAAATGATCTTCATGAAATCTTGTTTCAGGGTTCAGAGAGCTGCTCTACACACACTTACTGGGATTGTGACGGGATGTGGAGCATTGATCTTCATCATCATCGTCATCATCATCATTGTGCTCATATGGTCAGTGAAGTTTGTCTGGACACTAAAAATAAGTATTTTCAGTGAATGTAAAACATCTAAAAACTTGATCTCACATCTAGAGTACATTAACTTTTTCTTTCTTATATATTTGATGTATTTGAACACATGTTTATAGTTTTCTCCTGTTTTTAGTAAGAAGAAGAGGCGAGAGAGTGAAAGTGAAGATGTGAATCAAAAGCAGGCGAGTCAGCAAACACACACTTCATCTGAAACTGTAACATTTGATGAAGTATAAATAAAATGCTGTATCTGAAATCTTTCTCTACAGACGGCTGACTCGAGTGATGATACATACACAGCTCTGGATCCAGTGTCCAGAACATCTGCTGACATTTACAGCACGATCAGAGTCAGTGAACGTCTCAAACACTCTTTACTCTCACATGCAGCAGACCCATATTAACACAGGCTGTTTTGTTCATCTGTCTCTCACAGTCTGGTGATGAAACCTACACGGCTCTGGAGCTTCAGTCCAGATCTTCTGAATACGAGACTCTAGCAGGAGCTTCAGCAGATCCTCGTTAAACTCTCCTCGCAGTGTTACTGCTCACATGGACATACTCAGAAACTCATGATTATCATATTTGATGCTTATTTCATTATCAACAACTTTCTCAAACCTTCTTGAAGTAACTGTGTATACTGTAATCGAGCTTATAACATTCTGCAGAATTTTTATTTTTTCAGTCTTTCAAATTAATTTTGTACATTTCACATTTTCATTATATTTGTGCTTTACTTGCAAATACATTTTAACTTCTATATTTCTAATTATGTCATTTCATCACACAACTAACAGCATTTTCATGTTAAACTCAATATCATTAATGAATAACTACACAAAAACACACGAGTAACGCAATATTGGCACTCTAGTAACTACTAGTAACTAACAAGAAACTCAGATTAATTAATTAGTTAGTGATAGTACTTAGTTGAATGTAGTAGTTCACTATTAGCTAATAAGTAACTATTATTTTTTCATAACTCCCTAAGAACTACTAAGAACTACTGTATACAGGTTCATAATTAATATGAATAATACATAATGCATAGATAATTCTAAATTAAACGTCATGGTAACCCATTAGTAACGACTCAATTATTACCAAATTCTTCAGAGGGAGTTACTAATTATTTGGATCAGTATTATAAAGTTAAGATTGTGATAACTCCACAGTAATTACTGAAGTCATTTTAAACTTTTGAGGTTTTTGTAAGGTTTTGGTAAGTAATTAATTTTGCTAGATTTGGTAACTCTTAAATCATTACTACACTCTTAAAACAAATGTGTTAAAAACAACACAATCTGTGTTATATATTAACACACATGTTTGTCAATTTAGGGACAACACAGCAAAGTCTCCGGTGTTAAATTATCACTGCTGGGTGTTTATATGGGTACGTCCTACAGAGTGTTCAAAGTAACACTGAAGCAGTGTTAAAGTTAATGAGATAATTAAGAGATGCGTTGAGTGATGATTGACGATTATTGAAGACACCTGATGTTAACAAGAAGAATCTCCAAAATAAAAAAATAGCTGTTTTTGAAGTCACCATTATAGTGTAGTGTTTACTTTAGTTGTGATCTTGACCTTTGACTTACTATCATGGCAATGTTTCTGGCTGCTATAACTGAATTATAAGACGAAAACTTTATTAAAAGAGCAAGAATAACCAAGATGTGATGAATGTTCTGGTGTAATCAGTTTCAGATCAGAATCACTGAAATTCATAAAGTCTATCAGTATAGATTTTTATTTATTAATTTCAACAGCCTCGTGTTTCTGACCGCAAAAAATTCTGTAAAATCTGTACATTTTGAAATGAGTTTTTACAAGCCGTTTTGGGTATAAAATATTTACATTAATTTAATTATACACAGATTACAATAATCGGATTATAAATTTCGGCAGCGCTGACAAACAACACAGGTCAGGTTTCAAATTACTTATAAACATCATGACAATTTGCATGATTTAGACGCAAACATCAAGAATCTGCATATGAATCTCAGCGATGGTAACAATAAACAAAGCGCTTCATGCAGCAGTGCATTCTGGGTGCACCAATCAAAACTCATTCATGGCTCCCAGAATGCATTGCAACATGAATACATTATGCACATGAACTATCATAGTATTTTCTTTTATTCTTACTATTTGCTTTAATTTTAGCTATTTTTGTTGTGATTTTATTGCAGCTTGTTTTGTGATTATCAAAGATCTGTTTATCTGAATATGTTGTTGATTGTCGCCAGTGTTCAGAATCATATGCTGATTCTTAATTTCTATGTGTGCCTTAAACAATAACTCAATGGGCATAGTGTGAAGAGACACTGTTAAAATAAAATCTGCCAAAATAAAGCACTTCTATCTTCAAAAGCATTAAACTTAATGATTATTATCAACATCAAGCAAACAACATCACATGGTCACATTACTGTGGCTTCTTTACTATAATAATCTACTGTGGAAACAGTATTGTATCCGAATGAAACATAAGACGATGTTATAAATGTAAGCAGAGATGGAAAGAGTACCATTACATTACTGAAATTTTACTTAAGTACAAGTAAAAATACCAGTCTAAAAATATAATCAAGTAAAAGTAAAAAGTAGCTCATTTAAAATTAGAGTAAAAATTACTTAGTTACATTTTATCAGTGGGAGAGACGAAAAAATGAAATAGACCAAAGGTGTCAAACTCAGTACCTGGAGGGGCCACAGCCCTACACAGTGTAGATATTACCCTAATTAAACACATCTGATACAGCTAAACTAATCATTTAGGCTTATTTGAAAACTACATGTATGTGTGTTGGAGCAGGGTTGGAACTAAACTCTTTAGGGCTCTGCAGTTTGACACACCTGGGATATGGGCCTATACATCTCAAACTAGGTGTTTTAATTAAAGGAATCGGTTAATTAGAATAATAAGACATTTGGGCTGTTACCAGGCAAATTAAATCAGTATCAACTAAATTCATCTTTGCAATGCAGAGGAAACGCAGAAGCTTCATCTGAAGTGGCATAGATGTATTACACACTGACACTAATGCATTTAGCCTGCAGTTACAAATGCAGAAATAATGTTTTGATAAGGCATAAAATGTGACCCTGAACCACAAAACCATAAGGGTCCATTTAACTAAATTGCGATTTATACATCATCTGAAAGCTGAATAAATAATATTTCCATTGATGTATGGTTTGTTATGATCGGACAATATTTGAACATCTGGAATCTGAGGGTGCAAAAAAAATCCAAATATTGAGAAAATCTCCTTTAAAGTTGTTCAAATTAAGCTCTTAGTTTTGATATATTTATAGTAGGAAATTTACAAAATATATTAATGGAACATGATCTTTACTTAATATGCTAATGATTTTTGGCATAAAAGAAAAATGTATAATTTTGACCCATACAATGTATTGTTGGCTATTGCTACAAATATACTCCAGCGACTTAAGACTGGTTTTGTGCTCCATGCCAGGATCACAGATGTTAAATAGTCATTTGAAATTATAAAATAAATAAATCAAAAGATACTTTAAATGTTAAATTAGAACCACCAGTAGGTGTCAGCAAGTCACTCATAAGAGAGTCATTGCGATCGAACAGAATCATTTAAACGGTTAATTCATTCAGGAACAAAACACGTCATTGCTCAGAGTCAGAGACGCAAAACTGTGTATGGAATTATTTTTGTTGTCGAAATAGAGCAAAAACAGGCGATATGTTGTCTAAAACTTAAGTCTCTTAATTAACTTCTTGTTTTTTTTCTTGTTGTAAAAAAAACAAACAAAAAAAAACTACAGGCCTATGTAATCATGCTGATTTTCGGAGAAAAAACGGCATTCTTCATGTGATGTTGACTTACTACATGAAATTATATAAATATATATCTGCAGGCTGCAGCCGGGTTTACTTGCCTGTAGCTGGTGTGTGGTGAGCGCATACACTTGATTGTCTCTATGACTCTCTCTCTCTCTCCACCTGTAGCTGGTGTGTGGTGGCGCATACACTTGATTGTCTCTATGACTCTCTCCTCTCCACCTGTAGCTGGTGTGTGGTGAGAGCATACATGATTGTCTCTATGACTCTCTCTCTCCACCTGTAGCAGGTGTGTGGTGAGCGCATACACTTGATTGTCTCTATGACTCTCTCTCCTCTCCACCTGTAGCTGGTGTGTGGTGAGCGCATACACTTGATTGTCTCTATGACTCTCTCTCCTCTCCACCTGTAGCTGGTGTGTGATGAGCGCATACACTTGATTGGCTCTATGACTCTCTCCTCTCCACCTGTAGCAGGTGTGTGGTGAGAGCATACACTTGATTGTCTCTGTGACTCTCTCTCCTCTCCACCTGTAGCAGGTGTGTGGTGAGAGCATACACTTGATTGGCTCTATGACTCTCTCTCCTCTCCACCTGTAGCTGGTGTGTGGTGAGCGCATACATGATCGTCTCTATGATTCTCTCTCCTCTCCACCTGTAGCTGGTGTGTGGTTGATACACTTGTTTGTCTCTATATCTCTCTCTCCTCTCCACCTGTAGCTGGTGTGTGGTGAGCGCATACACTTGATTGTCTCTATATCTCTCTCTCCTCTGCACCTGTAGCTGGTGTGTGGTGAGCGCGTACACTTGATTGTCTCTATGACTCTCTCTCCTCTCCACCTGTAGCTGGTGTGTGGTGAGCGCATACACTTGATTGTCTCTATGACTCTCTCTCCTCTCCACCTGTAGCTGGTGTGTGGTGAGCGCACTGGCGCCGCAGTCCTTTGGCTGCCGTCGCATCATCCAAGTGGATGCTGCACACTGGTGGTGGTTGAGGAGAAACGTCATGATTGTTAAAGCGATTTGGGTTTACAACAATACACAATAAAAGAGAATAGAAAAAAAATCAATTTCCAAAGCGTACACATATATTTTGAATAGTTGTAATTACTGTAGCCAAACATGTACAGTTTTATTTATCATGTGTTCTTTTGTTGATTTTTATGAATTTTTGTAAAGCCATAATATTTTTGATATGTTTACTATTTGCAATAGTTACTATTGACTTTTTTCATGGTGTGATTTTTGGTTAATTCTATAAAAAAATCTAGGGTAAGTTTGATCCTCAAACATCACTATAATTATCAATCATAATATTAATATATGGATTATATTGATACAATTAAAAACACAAACGAACAAAAATATATTATCCCTGTTTTTTAATTAATACATAACCACTACCAAGATTTCAGTGATACTTTGATCTGAACTAGGAAACGTTCTTGGCTTTCATTTCAGAAAAGTGGTCACCTTACTGTTGATAATTCTGGCTCTTGATCTTTCGATGCAGTCAGAACATTCTCAGTCCCTCTAACATTCTTGAATGCAGGGGTCCACGGCAAGAGTCATGAACATGGAGCTCATTCTCTGTACACCAGCGTCTTAGTTTACTATTACATCAGTAGATTATATAGATACATTGTGAGGGGTGGTGTAGTGGTTTATCTAATAGAAATGATACATTACATCATATAGGAGTGTAAGGGGGGAAGCAAGTGCATATAAGGAACGCATTTGACAAACAAGGGATTTTCTTCCAGCTACACCTCTACATCCAGACGGGCCGGTCCAACTCAATGAACCCTCTTTCCCTCAATCAACCTCCTGCTCGTCTTGAACACCACAAAGACCCATCGCTAGGAATTCTGGGAGAGTCTTTCCTCTTGCCCAGCATGTGATTGTTGAGCCTGTGTATGTGTGTTGGTTGACTGTTGTGAGGGTATCTTTTACTAACCAATCTATCTGTGTATAGTCTGACTCTGTTGAATTGTATCATACAAGTTCCTTTGTCTGTTTTTACTTTTGGAAGCCGTAGAGAGGTGGACGCCATTTTCTTTTGCTAATTGTGTTTTCTCCTGTTTTTGGTCAGATAGGGAGTGAGGTAAAAGTTATGTTGTTTATTTGCCTTTTCTTTATTCAGGTAAGATAGTTTGATCCTCCAGCACCTCTTTGTTTGTTGTTTTGGCCTGGTCCCCTCTTGAAGATTATTGCTTCCACTTGTATTTCTTCTATAAGTTTTAAATGAAAGATTTCAAATCTATTTTAACTCTGTGTGGTGATTGCTGGCTGGGACAGGAGTGAACTTGTTTTCTTGTTACCCTAGACGGAGAAGGAATGTAACAATTTTGCAATCGTAAAATGTAAAATAAAGTTCAGGGGTGGGGGCTGGACACTGGGGTTAAAATGTGGCCCTGGACAAATCGAGCCCATCCAGCCCAAATAATCCCCCCTTGAATGTTTTGATGGGTCATAGGGCCTTAAATCTGAGTAAATAAATGAATAAATAAAACAGGACAGAAATGAATACTGATCAAAATGACTGAATTCTCGACAAATGCAACAAACTTAATAATGCATTTTTGTCACATAGAAAAACACTTGACAGTAAAGCATTGATTTTGACCTAGACTGCTGGAAAGTTACATGATAATAAATACTGTCATAATTTCATTCCAAACGACTCTCTTCTGTTGAACACAAAAGAAGATGTTTTAGAATGTTACCAAACCATTTTGATTACCTTTGATTTCCATGGACCAACATTTCTTGAATATATCAAATTATGTTCCACAGAAGAAAGAAATTCATACAGCTTTGGAATGACATGATGTTGAGTAAATGATGTCAATTTCATGTTTTGGGTTTATCTCCCTTTAAGAACATTATTATTTATAAATAATAAGCACCTAATTTACATGTATCTTTAATCGGGCCTTTATTGAATTAACATTTTGCTTCAATAAAAAATGGAACTAAGCTCATTAGGACTAAACATCTAACGAGAAAGAAGTTGTTGCTTAGAATCCAGAGTTTATCTGACTAGTATCTATTAGATGGTGGTCACAAGAAGTACAACCATGGTCCTCATTACCATAGTTACATGCACTGTAAAAAATGAATCCTGGGTCTTGTAATTTTCACAAAAAAAAATTAAGGTGATACTTAATAATAGTGTGTGTATTTCATTAAAGAAATTGTGATTCATTGTTGTATAGAATATATTGAGGAATTTATACTAATGAAACCAAGAGGTGTGTTTTTAAAGGAAACTTCAGCAGTTTTGAGAATTGAATTGAGAAACTGATTAAACTAAATAAATCAAGGAAAGAAGAAGAGAATTAGCTCAATTTTGTGGTTTTATTTTAGAGGTGATTGTTAGTTCCCAGCATGCTTTGCATATAGCTGGATGGAGAGTATAATTTGAAATTAAATGCTATTTTATGTGTTTTTGAGTGAAGGGGAAACGTCTATTAATGTTTAATGTTCAGTTATGTTTGATATTTGAAAGAGTTTCTGTTGAAGTTTCCATTGCACAGTGCAATAGTTACCATTGTGCAGAAGAATAGTGCTTATGATTATCCATACTACTCATACTAGATTTCAAGCCTTGTTCGAAGAGAGGTAGCTTTAGAGCTAAACTAGTGTAGTACTTACCAGTATTGATGAAGTATTTTCCTATTTGAATTGTTAGGCTGTATATCATCTTTAAAATGTACAAAATAACTCAAATATTACAAACAGGCCTTGCTCAAATTCACAGACCTTTGAGAATCAGGATAAAATAGGCTAAATGAGCACATTTCACTAATTATATTAAATTCATTGTGTCATAGATGAGTTAATTTAGGAGATTTTACATGATTTTTTCAGGTAGACTCCATTTAAAAAATCAAGTCGAAAAACTGCTCAAAAATAAATGTAATATTGTTACCATAATTTTAAATAGCCGTTCCATTTATAATAAGTTGCCTAATAATAAACTATACAATTTGTAGTAAAAAAAAAAATACTGTGAAAACTGCAAAATACCTTCTATAAAATTAAAATATTCCCCAAAATGTAATTACAGTAACATTTATAATGAATAGATTCTGCCAACACAGGCTATTTGTGTTAATAACTTAAAGTTCAATTATGGAGCTGAATTGACAAGCCATGAGCGTTTTCCAAGATACCTCGTCGTGGCTGTTTTCAGCCAGCATCACTAATCTTTCTCATATCACACGACTGTATAACAACTCTGTGTCACATCTGAATGGATCAAGCGTCCTGCGCTGTTTATCTCTTATGAATCGAGGCAGAAGCGCGCTGTGCGGGAGACTGATGGCCAGGCGATCGCGGGGCGGCCCCCCCCCAGACCTCTGGGCCCTGTGCACTCTGTCACCCTTTCCCCACTAGACGCCCCTGTGTACATGCATATACAATAAGAGTCAGGGAGAAGGGAGGAAGTAGAGAGAAAGACAGACAGGCAAACTCACATAAAAAAAATCACGAAATGGTCTCAAACAAAAAGTAGATATAATTGCTTTTTATTGAAGTGTGCAATACAACCAACATCGGGGCAAAAGCAGAAAACATGCAAAAAGTAATCCACAAAAGGATCCGGCAAAAACAGAGAACAAGAGAAAAGAAGTCAATACAGCAACAACAAAAGACACACAGAACACGTATATATATACAGAGGAGCTAACAAGACTAATCACACACAGTAGGAAACAATGAGATCGATTGAGAGAGCAAAGGCTGATGGGAAATGAAGTCCAATACAAAACAAACAATAATCCAGAAGAATGCCGTCTGGTGGCTGTCAAGGCATACCAGCTGTTGGCTGTGACAGAAATATCTGGCAGAGAGTGCATAATCTAACACTTAGCCTACTTTACACAGTCTCACAAAGATTGAACAATAGTGAATTCTAACGCTTCTTATTTGTTATCTGGAGGCTTTTTGAGTTGCTCTTGTTTGCTTGAGATGGTGTCACACATATCCAGGAAGAGGAAGACAAATATTTTTAGCTCCATATTTAAGTGTGAAAACGGCAGGCGTTTGACACTTTAAGCTGAGGATGTTTTTGTCGTTTGGGTGTGGACACTGAGACATTAACTGCAGCGCGGTAAGACCGTTTTTACCAGTGTTAGATAAAATAATTCTGTGTGTCTGCAACTGATATTTGTGAAAATGTGGTGATGAGTTGATATTAAATCCAGAAGCTCAAAATGTGTTATAGATACTTTTGTAAATATTGTGTGACGCTCTTTAGACACAAGGCCTGACCCGAGAAACATCATCAGCGTCCATCAAGACTTTAATGAGCAGAGAATTACTCTGAAATCTTCATGATCTCTGATTATCAAGATAATAGAGTTTGTTATGCCGTGTATAGATGATGCTCATAATGTTATATGTGTTGGTTTTATGATTGCAGAACTCACTATGTGGACATCACTCGTAACGTCTCTTCCTCTGATCTTGGTGATCATGACTGCGTGTGAGTCTTCAGTCACTAAACAGACACTTTAACACTCGTGAAAAACTGATAGAGATCCTCACACTTGTAGCTCTTAAACTGACACGAGTGTTTTGCTCTCAGCAAACATATAGAAATGGTTAAAATTAAAAGACAGTATTGGCTCAAAACACCTGAAACACAAATTTTATTTTCTTCATTTCTGTTTTTCAGGGGTTGATGGTCAGCAGAATTGGGCGGTGAATAATGGCCCTTCATACGTTTGTGCATTAAAGGGAACAACAGTGAAATTATCCTGTGTTTTAAACTATCCACACGATCAAGAGATCACAACAGTCTTCTGGAGCAAAACTGCTGTAACTGATGGAGAAACATCAAACCTGTGTTTAGACCCAGAAAACAGAGGAAGAGTTCAGTGTGACAGTGAATATAAAGACACTTACAGTCTCACGTTGACGAGTGTAACAGAAGCTGATAAACACATGTACTACTGCAGATTCACTACAAACAGAGGAACATGGACAGGGATCCCTGGAGCTCAACTGGACGTCACAGGTAGAGCTAATGATCTATCAGAAACACACACACGCACGCGCGCGCGCGCACACACACACACACACACACGCACGCACGCACGCACAGACACGCACACGCACACGCACACGCACACGCACACACACACACACACATACACACCAACCAAGCACTTTATCATGTAACTCCATCAGGCATATGATATTCTTTCTTTTGAATACAAAAAGAGAAATGTTAAAAAAAATGTCCTGAGTACTCATTTATATAATGGGCCTCATTCATGAAACATGAGCAGAATACATTTTTGTGTAAATCGTTCATAAAGCTGTTCTGACGTAAGTTTTTGGATTCATGAAAATGCACCTGCTCCCTGCCCGGTGTGAATGGTGCATAAAATGTTCTGTGTTATTTTTATCAAACTGATGACACTGAATTTTGATGCACTGCCATTATATAATACTACAAGTTCGTTTGCTGTTTTATTTATATTTATTTTATTTATTTTTTTTGTAGCTGAGAGCTGATAAACTGTTTAGCTCCAGTTTAGCTTTGGCGCTTCTCACTGTCACTTTTTAGCCAGCCGTCCAATCAATGGAGGAAGAGCGGGACAAATATTTACGCCCTATTTACGAATTATTGGAAGTCATTAACATACAAATCGGACATTTACGAAGCGTTTGTCAATCTGGAGGAGAGTTTTTGGGAAGGTCTGTTTTACATGGAAATTACTAATAATTTACTCATATATTTACAAATGTTTCATGAATGAGGCCCAATGACTGTAAAAGGTGACCGTCTTCATTCTTTAAAAAAGTTGCAAAACTGTAGTAACATGTTTTTGACTTACATTCCCAAGTCTTCTGAAGGTGTGTGATAGGGTTCATCAAGAAACAAAGTAGCAAACTGAAATGTAATTTATCATTTCACAAAAATCTTGACCTCGCAGCAGTTCTTGTCATTGCATACATTTGTGTATAATGTGGAGTTGGTGGATCCAAATGCAGGCTTTATATAAAAACATGGTCAAACAGGCAGGATCGAAAACCAGCATACAATATAATCCAAGGCAGAGGCAAAAGAGTAATTCACAAAACAGGCAACGGTCAGGGCAGGCAGCAAACAATCACAGGTAACCAGTCAAAGGATGAAAACCACAGGAAAGGCAGAAAACACAAAGACGTTACAGGCTATCAATACTCAGCAATCTGTGTGTGTATCTTAAGCTGGCTGCACACTAGACGACTTTAAAACCACGGGAGACCACAGACATGAAGACAGTTCAACTGATTTTTAGTCTTATAATTCTCTGAACGCGCACACTTGAAGATTTCACAGTGACACGGGATCTCACGGAGACTCGAGATCAAACGTGACTAGAGAAGAAAAACAAATAGAGGACAATCGACGTTGTCAGCTGGCTCTCCAGGCATGCGTTCTGTTTCACAGTGAAAAACAAAGTATACAAACGAATATGTTCTCTGCTTTCATGGTATGTTTGTGGCTGCCAAGTTTCAGCTATAAATGGACGCTACATCCGGTGAGTGACGCTTGCTCGCTCTCATTAGCTATCGCGGGTATCACGTCAGAGACAGCCTGATCAAGAGTCGTAAATATTAAACATGTTTGATATTTACGATGTGAGTTCAGCGATGCTCTGTCTCGATCGGGAGCAGATAAATAATCGTAATAACACCACACACTAGAGGAATATTGGACAAAACATTGTTTGGGACAAGCTGCGAATCGGGAGACATACAAACGGTGCAGGGAGGGGGGTCTCCAGGACAGCGAGCAAACTCTCCTTAAACTGATGAATCAGTGAGCTGTTGTTCTGTCAGATCTGCAGGTGGAGACACAGCAGAGTGTGAAAGAGAGAGATTCAGTCACTCTGACATGTAAAAGCAGCTGCTCTCTGCCTCAACAAACATTCATCTGGTACAGAAACAGAGAGATAGTAACTACAGGAATCATGAACGTGAATAATCTTCAGCTGCGGTCAGTCAGTCTTCATGATTCAGGAAACTATCGGTGTGCTGTTTCAGGATATCAACATCTGATCTCTCCACCTGTTTATCTCAAAGTAGGATGTGAGTAAAACTGATTCAATACATTAGTGAATTATTCGCAATTGTATTATTTTTATATTTCTATTGAATTGAGTTTGTAAAGTTATACATCAGCTGAAATCTAAAAGAAAATGAAAGATTCATGTGTTTGAAAGCATAATTATATTTCTCATTTATGTGTTTCAGGGGCTGATGGTCTGCAGGATTGGGGAGTGAATTACAGCCCTTCATATGTTTGTGCATTAAAGGGAACAACAGTGAAAATGTCCTGTACTTTAAAATATCCTCGTAATCATGAGATCACAACAGTCTTCTGGACCAAATCTGCTGTAACTGATGGAGAAACACCGAAGCTGTGTTTAGTTCCACAATACAGAGGAAGAGTTCAGTGTGTCAGTGAATATAAAGACACTTACAGTCTCACTTTGACGAATATAACAGAAGATGATAAACACATCTACTACTGCAGATTCACTACAAACAGAGAGGATGGAAAATGGACGGGGATTCCTGGAGCTCAGCTGGACGTCACAGGTAGTGAACTCTCAGAAACACACCACAGACACACAAACACACATTATCCCCCGGTTTAACAGACAAGACTTCAGCCTAGTCCTAGAATCAAATGTAAGTCTGAGCTGTTTCAAGTGAAATAAACTTGCACTGACTGATCTTAAAACATGTCGGTGCCTTTGTTTAATCTCAAGATGTACCCCAGTAATGTTTTTTTTTCTGAGCATGTTTCTAAAAATGACTTAAATATCCTAATTGAACTATGATCTAATCCTGACTTCGTCTAAGCCCTGTCTGTGAAACCGGGACACCATCACCTGTTATTCCAGGAGCTCAAACAGTAGAGCACAGCACTAGTAATGCCAAAGTCACGGGTTCAGATCCCGGGAATACATGCACTGATGCAATGTTTAGTCACTTTGGATAAAAGCAAATGTTTAAACGTAAATGCTTTATTTTTTAGTACTTTCATCCTCTTAAAGTTTCAATTATTATAATATTAAATTATGTACTTTTAATCTGAATGTGAATCAGTGAGTTGTTGTTCTGTCAGATCTGCAGGTGGAGACACAGCAGAGTGTGAAAGAGAGAGATTCAGTCACTCTGACATGTAAAAGCAGCTGCTCTCTGCCTCAACAAACATTCATCTGGTACAGAAACACAGAGATAGTAACTACAGGAATCATGAAAGTGAATAATCTTCAGCTGTGGTCAGTCAGTCGTCATGATTCAGGAAACTATCAGTGTGCTGTTTCAGGATATCAACATCTGATCTCTCCACCTGTTTATCTCAAAGTAGGATGTGAGTAAAACTGATTCATTAACATTAGTGAAATATTTCAGTCATTATTGAGATTAACTTACTCAGAATGTGTTTCAGGTCCAGTAATATAGGATGCATTATATTTTTGTTTACAAGACAGGATTGATTTTTAATAATGTAATAATATATAAAATTAACGTGAATCAGGAATCTGTTTAGAGACACTCTTTATGACTCATGGGTTGATAAATCAGTAAATGTGATGCTGTTTTATTTACTGTGCACCTGTTCAGATGTAGATTTTATCTTTGGATCTCATCACTGAAATAAAGTCTCTTGACTTCAGTAATTGTTAATAATTATATTAATTAATGTTAATATGATAATGGAAAGTCATGGCATAAATAACATAATGATGTTGATATTTGAAATACATTTAATAGATCCTCCAAAGAGTGTCTCGGTGTCCATCAGTGCGTCTGCTGAAATAAAGGAGGGAGATTCAGTGACTCTGAACTGTAACAGTGACTCAAATCCTCCTGCTCTGAACTTCAGCTGGTTTAAAGAGAATCAAAGCTCAGCTGTTGGATCTGGACAGAGTTTCATCATCTCCAGCTTTAACTCCAGTCACAGTGGACGCTACTATTGTGAGGCTCAGAATCAATATGGATCTCAGAGATCAGCGTCTGTCTCTGTTAAAGGTATTCACTATAAACAGACACTCTTTGAGTTTCATCTGTCTCTATTGTGAAATGATCTTCATGAACATCTTGTTTCAGGGGTTCAGAGAGCTGCTCTGCACACACTTACTGGGATTGTGACGGGATGTGGAGCATTGATCTTCATCATCATCATCATCATCATCATTGTGCTCATATGGTCAGTGAAGTTTGTCTGGACACTAAAAATAAGTAATTTCAGTGACTGTAAAACATCTAAAAACTTGATCTCACATCTAGAGTACATCAACTTTTTCTTTCTTATATATTTGATGTGTTTGAACACATGTTTATAGTTTTCTTCTGTTTTTAGTAGGAAGAAGAGACGAGAGAGTGAAAGTGAAGATGTGAATCAAAAGCAGAGTCAGCAAACACACACTTCATCTGAAACTGTAACATTTGATGAAGTATAAATAAAATGCTGTATCTGAAATCTTTCTCTACAGACGGCTGACTCGAGTGATGATACATACACAGCTCTGGATCCAGTGTCCAGAACATCTGCTGACATTTACAGCACGATCAGAGTCAGTGAACATCTCAAACACTCTTTACTCTCACATGCAGCAGACCGTATTAACACAGGCTGTTTTGTTCATCTGTCTCTCACAGTCTGGTGATGAAACCTACACGGCTCTGGAGCTTCAGTCCAGATCTTCTGAATACGAGACTCTAGCAGGAGCTTCAGCAGATCCTCGTTAAACTCTCCTCGCAGTGTTACTGCTCACATGGACATACTCAGAACTCATGCATATCATATTTGATGCTTATTTCATTATCAACAACTTTCTTTTAGCATTCTTGAAGTAACTGTGTATACTGTAATCGAGCTTATAACATTCGGCAGAATTTTTATTTTTTCAGTTTTTCAAATGAATTTTGTACATTTCACATTTTCATTATATTTGTGCTTTACTTGCAAATACATTTTAACTTCTATATTTCTAATTATGTTATTTCATAACACAGCTAACAGCATTTTCATGTTAAACTCAATTGCATTAATGAATAACTACACAAAAACACATGAGTAACACAATATTAGCACTCTAGTAACTACTAGTAACTAACAAGAAACTCAGATTAATGAATTAGTAAGTGATGGTACTTAGTCGAATGTAGTAGTTCACTATTAGCTAATAAGTAACTATTACTTTTTCATAACTCCCTAAGAACTTCTGTATATAGGTTCATAATAAATATGAATAATACATACTGCATAATTCATTCTAAATTAAACGTCATGGTAACCCACTAGTAACAGGGGCGCGGGAACAGGGGGTGCTGTTTTTTTCTGTGGGCAACTGTAAACTGTTGTGAATTAAAAAAAAAAATTGGCTAAATTTGTTATAATAAAGATTCATTTAAACATTTCTATGGTTGCTCCGATGTTTATAACATTTGGTTTACATTGAAAATATCATGGATGTACTGGAAGAAATTTTTTTTTTTTTTTTTTGTTCTCAGCGATATGAGTCTTTCCCTTCTCCCAAAACAGCTTATAGTTACCTATTAAAATAGTTCAGTTTTGTATGTAATGGAAAAGTGATTAGACTATGTTTCGTTTTTTTTTTTTCATAAAGTTAATTTAGAAAACCTTGGAGCATTTTTGTTCGTTAAATGTTTTTTTTCTTTTAAGCAACGACCAAGCGGCCAGCATCAGAGTTGATCGCCTATGTTTGATTAATTTAGCCTTATCAAATCATCACGACTTGACTAAAATAAAATCGATAGATAGGCCTATAAACAGTTCAAGCATATCACAATGTTAGTTTAAATGTTTAACCTATATAAATGTGCAATATCCAACAGTTTGTGTGGAGAGTGGAAGCTGAAGCGAGCTTTACAGGACATGTGTCATGAATCAGACCTCTGTGACTCTCTCCGAGGGCCACCAGAGGGCACCCTCACCGGAGTTCTGACTCCCTCACGGACTTCATTCCCCATAATCCCCTCTGCTGCTGATTACCTGCCCAGGTGTGGCTCATCACCTGGCCTATTTAACAGCATCTTCAGTCACAATCATTGTCTTGTTGGCTGACATTTCTGAGCGTTTACCAGTCCCTCTGATTGCTACTTCTGTGTTTGACCCGGACTGCCTTACCTTGGAACTCTGAACCTGTGCCTGCCTGGTATTGTTTACGTCTCTGCTCTGCCTCTGATATTCCTGTTATTGCCCGCTGACCATTGCCTGTTTGATTCTGCCTCTGTCTAATAAATATTACTGCAAATGGATCCACTCGCCTCTGACCATTCGTTACAACATGGCGGCTCCAGCATGGTATCTTGGTTTTCCTACAGTAAAATTTTTTTTTTCATAAAGGTAAGAGTAATATATCATTTGGAACTGTAAAGGGTCTACTTTGTCTGCATTCACAATATCAACATTGTGCTTTTATAAAATAGGAAAACAGAGAATGCACTTTCTGCGGTTTTGAACAAGAGCGCTTCAATGATGAACGAAACTCGCAACTCGAAACTGGCTCAGAGAAATGATATATATATCTATAGAAAGCTTTAAAATACTACTTTAAACGAAATAATTCAAAGCAAAGCAAAACTCTTCATTAGCCTATGTAATCCATTAAGATGCATATATTTCTCTGCGTCCAATGAGGAGATGGCGAGTCATTTCTCCCGCCACCTCACCATCTAAAATATAAAAAAGGAAAGCCTAAAACAGGCCCGATTATAATTTTATGCTTTTATTTTATAATTGTATTCAATAATAAAAAAAAAGTATGTAAATCTTTGTCCTTGAAATTTAAAAGATTTGCTGCAATGCAATTTTGTCTGACTGATAGGTCTATAAATAATTCACATAGACCTATCTTTTTAATCCATGCAGCAAGTGCTTTAAAAACAGCTTTAAAATTACTTTATTGCATTCCAGGTGCTTTTAAAAGAACTTTTCACTATACATTTTAAGGGTTTTAAGCTTGAATGTAGCTTGAATGTAAAACATTGTTATGAATTAATTGTAGCCTGTTCCCATTTGTAAAATAGCTAATTGTTGTCTAACACGATCTCATGAAAGTGCGTATAGGATATAGCACGATTTTCTGTTTCTATTTGGCATAATATTTATATGCAGAAATTGACTACCCACCCACAGCACCCCCTACATACAACACCTTCCCGCGCCCCTGATTAGTAATGATTTAAGTATTACCAAATTCTTCAGAGGGAATTACTAAATATTTGGATCAGTATCACTGAAGCGGTGTTAAAGTTAATGAGGTCATTAAGAGATTAATTGTGTGATGATTGATCATCAAAGACACCTGATGTAAACAAGCAAAATCACCAAAGAAAAAACTAACAATTTTATAAAACACCATTATACAGATCTACGTCTACTTGCGCTCTTGACCTTTGCCTTTTCATAATGTGTTTGACTGTTATGACTTAAGTATAAGAATTTTTTTTTTTAGTAGTGCATAATTAATCAAGTTATGTAGATAGTTCTAACCTAACTTCTCTTTTCAGTGATATAACTGATTCACAGATGTCTGTACAGGTTCTAACTTTCCCTTAATGAAAGTCTGGATTTAAAACTATTTCACATGTAGAGCTTTTTAAGCAGTGGCATAAATCAGCATATGAATCTCAGCGATGGTGATATATCTCTCTCTCTCCTCTCCACCTGTAGCTGGTCTGTGGTTAGCGTATACACTTGATTGTCTCTATATCTCTCTCTTCTCTCCACCTGTAGCTGGTGTGTGGTGAGCGCATACACTTGATTGTCTCTATGACTCTCTCTCCTCTCCACCTGTAGCTGGTCTGTGGTTAGCGTATACACTTGATTGTCTCTATGTCTCTCTCTCTCCACCTGTAGCTGGTGTGTGGTGAGCGCATACTTGATTGTCTCTATGTCTCTCTCTCCTCTCCACCTGTAGCTGGTGTGTGTTGAGCGCATACACTTGATCGTCTCTATATCTCTCTCTCCTCTCCACCTGTAGCTGGTGTGTGTTGAGCGCATACACTTGATCGTCTCTATATCTCTCTCTCCTCTCCACCTGTAGCTGGTGTGTGGTGAGCGCACTGGAGCCGTTGTCCTTTGGCTGCCGTCGCATCATCCAAGTGGATGCTGCACACTGGTGGTGGTTGAGGAGAAACGTCATGATTGTTAAAGCGATTTGGGTTTACAACAATACACAATAAAAGAGAATAGAAAAAAAATCAATTTCCAAAGCATACACATATATTTTGAATAGTTGTAATTACTGTAGCCAAACATGTACAGTTTTATTTATCATATGTTCTTTTGTTGATTTTTTATGAATTTTTGTAAAGCCATAATATTTTTTATATGTTTACTATTTGCAATAGTTACTATTGACTTTTTTCATGGTGTGATTTTTGGTGAAATCTATAAAAAAGGTAAGTTTGATCCTCAAACATCACTATAATTATCAATCATAATATTAATATATGGATTATATTGATACAATTAAAAACACAAACGAACAAAAATATATTATCCCTGTTTTTTAATTAATACATAACCACTACCAAGATTTCAGTGATACTTTGATCTGAACTAGGAAACGTTCCTGGCTTTCATTTCAGAAAAGTGGTCACCTTACTGTTGATAATTCTGGCTCTTGATCTTTCGATGCAGTCAGAACATTCTCAGTCCCTCTACCATTCTTGAATGCAGGGGTCCACGGCAAGAGTCATGAACATGGAGCTCATTCTCTGTACACCAGCTCTTAGTTTACTATTACATCAGTAGATTATATAGATACATTGTGAGGGGTGGTGTAGTGGTTTATCCAATAGAAATGATACATTACATCATATAGGAGTGTAAGGGGGGAAACAAGTGCATATAAGGAATGCATTTGACAAACAAGGGATTTTCTTCCAGCTACACCTCTACATCCAGACGGGCCGGTCCAACTCAATGAACCCTCTTTCCCTCAATCAACCTCCTGCTCGTCTTGAACACCACAAAGACCCGTCGCTAGGAATTCTGGGAGAGTCTTTCCTCTTGCCCCAGCATGTGATTGTTGAGCCTGTGTAGGTGTGTTGGTTGACTGTTGTGAGGGTATCTTTTACTAACCAATCTAATCTGTGTATAGTCTGACTCTGTTGAACTGTATCATTCAAGTTCCTTTGTCTGGACGCCATTTTCTTTTGTTAATTGTGTTTTCTCCTGTTTCTGCTCAGATAGAGAGTAAGGTAAAAGTTATGTTGTTTATTTGCCTTTTCTTTATTCAGATAAGATAGTTTGATCCTCCAGCACCTCTTTGTTTGTTGTTTTGGCCTGGTCCCTCTTGAAGATTCTTGCTTCCACTTTTTCTTTTAATGAAGTTTTAAATTAAAGATTGAAAAACTATTTTAACTCTGTGTGGTGATTGCTGGCTGGGACAGGAGTTAACACACTTAATAATGTATTTTTGTCACGTAGAAAAACACTTGACAGTAAAGCATTGATTTTGACCTAGACTGCTGGAAAGTTACATGATAATAAATACTGTCATCATTTCATTCCAAACGACTCTCTTCTGTTGAACACAAAAGAAGATGTTTTAGAAGGTTACCAAACCATTTTGATTACCTTTGATTTCTATCGACCAACATTTATTGAATTTATCAAATTATGTTCCACAGAAGAAAGAAATTCATACAGCTTTGGATTTGACTTGATGTTGAATAAATTATGTCAATTTTCATGTTTTGGGTTAATCTCCGCTTATCAACATTAATATTTGCAAATAATAAGCACCCAATTTATATGTATCTTTAATCGGGCCTTTATTGAATCAACATTTTGCTTCAATTAAAAATGGAACTAAACTCATTAGAACTAAACATCTAAAGAGAAAGAATCCAGAGTTTATCTGACTAGTATCTATTAGATGGTGGTCACAAGAAGTACAACCATGGTCCTCATTACCATAGTTATGTGTGTTGGGAGTAACGCATTACAAGTAACGTGAGTTACGTAATAATATTACTTCTTTTCAAGTAACTAGTAAAGTAACACATGCATTTTTAATTTACAAGAAAATATTAGTTACTTTTTTCCCATTTATTGATGACAGTGCGCCGTGTGAACATGTTACTGTAGATCTAATCTAGACTAAATATGAATGTGTATTAATTCATCCCACTCGCAAAAAACAGATTCAGTATTCATCAAAATTAATTAAAACAGTGAAACAGTGAAATGCAAACTCAGAATATGACACAAACCTGCAATAATTAAATATGTTAAACAACACAAATATATCTAATCTTATTTTATTAACCGATGTGTTTGCTGCTGATCTTTGATGATCAGTTCAATCATACTAATAATCAAAAATTACTTTATATAAACTAACATTGTTTATTATTGCTGAAGAGTTGAACTTCTTCTCCTGTGTTCTTCTGTACAGACGTGATTTACTCTTCTTCAGTCTGAGGTTTATTCATGACACTTTTTGGTGTGAAAGGCTTTTATATTCACTATAAATATAAATTCTTGTATTAAAAACAAACAATCAAGCCCTGCTCATATTTAAAAAGTAACGCGAAAGTAACGCAAAAGTAATGTAACGTATTACTTTCCATAAAAAGTAACTAAGTAACGTAATTAGTTACTTTTTTAGGGAGTAACGCAATATTGTAACGCATTACTTTTAAAAGTAACTTTCCCCAACACTGTATATATATACTGTAAAAAATTAATTATGGGTCTTGTAATTTTCACAAAAAAATGAAGGTTATACTTAAAAATAGTGTGTATATTTCATTAAAGAAATTGTGATTCATTGTTGTATAGAATATATTGAGGAATTTTTACTAATGAAACCAAGAGGTGTGTTTTTAAAGGAAACTTCAGCAGTTTTGAAACTTGAATTGAGGAACTGATTAAACTAAATAAATCAAGGAAAGAAGAAGAGAATTAGCTCAATTTTGGTTTTATTTTAGAGGTGATTGTTAGTTCCCAGCATGCTTTGCATATAGCTGGATAAAGAGTATTTTGAGTGAAGGGAAACATCTATTAATGTTTAATGTTCAATTATGTTTGATATTTGAAAGAGTTTCTGTTATGTTGAAGTATCCGTTGCACAGTGCAATCGTTACCATTGTGGAGAAGAGTAGCGCTTATGATTATGGATACTACTCCTCTAAAATATTCAGTCTTGTTTAAAGAGCAGTCGCTTTGTTTCGTGCTAGACAAGTGTATTACTTTCCAGTATTGATGAAGTATTTTCCTCTTTGAGCTGATCAGCTCGTCTTTTAAATGTACAAAATAACTCAAAGTCAAATATTACAAACAGGCCTCACTTAAAATCACAGACTTAGAGAATCAACTTAAAATAGGCTAAATGAGCACATTTCACTAATTATGTTAAATTCATTATGTCATAGATTAATTAGTTTAGGAGATTTAATTTACCTGATTTTTTTCAGGTAGATTCCATTAAAAAAATCAAGTCATAAAAACTACTCAAAAATAAATGTAATATTGTTACCATAATTTTAAATAGCTGTTCCATTTATAATGAGTTGTGTAATACTATACAATAAACTATACAATTTGTAGTAAAAAAAAAAAAACGCAACATGAAGAAACTGCAAAATATCTTCTATAAAATTAAAATATTCCCCAAAATGTAATTACAGTAACATTTATAATGAATAGATTCTGCCAACACAGGCTATTTGTGTTAATAACTTAAAGTTAAATTATGGAGCTGAATTGACAAGCCATGAGCGTTTTCCAAGATACCTCGTTGTCGTGACTGTTTTCAGCCAGCATCACTAACCTTTCTCATATCACACGACTGTATAACAATTCTGTGTCACATCTGAATGGATCAAGCGTCCGGCGCTGTTTATCTCTTATGAATCGTGGCAGAAGCGCGGCGCTGTGCGGGAGACTGATGGCCAGGCGATCGCGGGGCGGCCCCCCCCTCAGACCTCTGGGCCCTGTGCACTCTGTCACCCTTTCCCCCCACTAGAGACGCCCCTGTGTACACGCATATACAATAAGAGTCAGGGAGAAGGGAGGAAGTAGAGAGAAAGACAGACAGGCAAACTCACATAAAAAAAATCACGAAATGGTCTCAAACAAAAAGTAGATATAATTGCTTTTTATTGAAGAGTGCAATACAGCCAACATTGGGGCAAAAGCAGAAAACATGCAAAAAGGAATCCACAAAATGATCATGCAAAAACAGAGAACAAGAGAAAAGAAGTCAATACAGCAACAACAAAAGACACACAGAACACATATATATATAAAGGAGCTAACAAGAATAATCACACACAGTAGGAAACAATGAGATCGATTGAGAGAGAGCAAAGGCTGATGGGAAATGAAGTCCAATTCAAAACAAACAATAATCCAGAAGAATGCCCTCTGGTGGCGGTCAAGGCATACCAGCTGTTGGCTGTGACAGAAATATCTGGCAGAGAGTGCATAATCTAACACTTAGGATACTTTACACACTCTCACAAAGATTGAACAATAGTGAATTCTAACGCTTGTTATTTGTTATCTGGAGGCTTTTTGAGTTGCTCTTGTGTGGTTGAGATGGTGTAACACACATCCAGGAAGAGGAAGACAAATATTTTTAACTCATGTTTTAATGTTTTTGTCATTTGGGTGTAGACACTGAGACATTGACTGCAGCGCGGTAAGACCGTTTTTACCAGTGTTAGATAAATTAATTCTGTGTGTCTGCAACTGATATTTGTGAAAAGGTTGTGATGAGTTGATATTAAATCCAGAAGCTCCAAATGTGTTATAGATACTTTTGTAAATATTGTGTGACGCTCTTTAGACACAAGGCCTGACCCGAGAAACATCATCAGCACACATCAAGACTTTAATGAGCAGAGAATTACTCTGAAATCTTCATGATCTCTGATTATCAAGATAATAGAGTTTGTTATGCCGTGTATAGATGATGCTCATAATGTTATATGTGTTGGTTTTATGATTGCAGAACTCATTATGTGGACGTCACTCGTAACGTCTCTTCCTCTGATCTTGGTGATCATGACTGCGTGTGAGTCTTCAGTCACTAAACAGACACTTTAACACTCGTGAAAAACTGATAGAGATCCTCACACTTGTAGCTCTTAAACTGACAAGAGTGATTTGCTCTCAGCAAACATATAGAAATGGTTAAAATTAAAAGACAGTATTGGCTCAAAACACCTGAAACACAAATTTTATTTTCTTCATTTCTGTTTTTCAGGGGTTGATGGTCAGCAGTACAAACTACAAACAGAGGAACATGGACAGGGATCCCTGGAGCTCAGCTGGACGTCACAGGTAGAGCTAATGATCTATCAGAAACACACACACACACACACGCACGCACGCACACACACACACGCACACTCACACACGCACACACGCACACACACACACACACACACACACATGCACACACACACACACACACACACACACACACACACACACACACACACACACGCACACACACACACACACACACACGCACGCACGCACGCACACGCACGCACACACACACACACACACACACCAAGCACTTTATCATGTAACTCCATCAGGCATATGATATTCTTTCTTTTGAATACAAAAAGAGAAATGTTAAATAAAATGTCCTGAGTACTCATTCATATAATGGGCCTCATTCATGAAACATTAGCAGAATGAATTTTTGTGTAAATCGTTCATAAAGCTGTTCTGACGTTAATTCTTGGATTCATGAAAATGCACCTGCTCCCTACCCGGTGTGAACGGTGCGTAAAATGTTCTGTGTTCTTTTTGGCAAACTAATTACTCTGAATTTTGATGCACTGCCATTATAATATACTACAAGTTCATTTGCTGTTTTATTTATATTTATTTTATTATTATTTTTGTAGCTGAGTGCTGATAAACTGTTTAGTTCCGGTTAAGCTTTGGTGCTTGTCACTGTCACTTTTTAGCCAGCCGTCCAATCAATGGAGGAAGAGCGGGACAAATACTACACCGACCAATCATCTTGTGTTTACAACAACTGAACGACAGTAGAGAAGTTAATATTGCTGGTTACTGCATTTTTATATTCAGTAATTGTCAAGTTATTCATAAAAGAGGTTCGTACAACAACGTATTCGGAGCTTGTCTTTATTTTTCAACCAGGTACAGCAGCAAGCGACCAGTCCTTTTTCCCCCCCTTCAAAATAAAAGCATTCCTCACACTATTATTCTATAATACCACAGTAATATTCTTCAAAATTAGATACTAGTATTACTGCCGTGGATATTCCACATCATAGCAACCAACTCAACAGCTGGAAAAAACTTTTTTACAGTCTATGGGAAAAACACTGTGCCTCCAGCTGGCCGTTTCCAAAAGAGCACCTGACATTCTTCTTCTTCTTCTCGTATGAGACAGCATTATATACTATCCCCTAGTAGCCGTAACCACTCCCTTGTGGAGGGCCCAGGATGACAAAGGTTCAAGTCCACAGGTGGACAGAGGTTGGGGCACTCATCCATCAGGTGTCGGGCGGTCTGTTCAGGAGCACCGCATTGGCAGGTAGCTGACTGCCGCAGTCCCCAGCGGTACTTGAATACACTAAAGCGACCAACACCAGTTCGCAGACGATTCAAGGACACCAATTCTTTCCTTGGTAGCTCAGCGGCAGGTGGTAGGGCTGTGTTGGGGCTATGTTCAGACGTGCAGGCCGAGACACCTGTTGCCAGGCGGTAATTCATGATTCACAGATTTCAAACTGTGAATACAGAAGCCAGGCTGCATGTCGGGAGAAGGGATGACGTGACTTAAAGCGTTGCTGACCCAGAAGATTCGACTGCTCCACTAAATCATGGAGAAGATGGCTTGGAGATGTTAAGGCCTTGGTGACAATAGTATGAGTGTGGTGTTCTCTGTGAAGAGGTGCTGGGCAATGCTTGAGAGCACTGGGAGGAGTTCAGTTGGTGTTGGGCGAAGGCATCCCATAATAAGCCTCATGGTGTCATTCAGTGTTACATCCAATTTCTTTACATGGGAGCTCCTGCACCATGCAGGGGATGCATATCCCTCAGCGCTGTAGACCAGTGCTAGTGTGCTGGATCGTGAGGTGGAAGTACTGGCGCCCCGTGATGATCCGGCCAGACGGCGTAGCAGGTTGTTTCTAGCAGACGCGTTTGCACATAGTGCCTTGAGATGTGCTTTATATGTAAGATAGCAAAAGTCATCAACACATTATTTCAGGTGGCTAAAACGCTTTGGTGGACACATGTTATTGAATATTTCTTGTTAGCCATATGGCTTATTAGTCTAATAGCAATATACTGGAGCCAAACCTGAGAAAGTAGATCAGAATATTCCACTGCGTTCCTGGACACAAAGTGTGTGTAGCTGTAGTCATAAGCAGTGATTATGCTAATAGTGAATGAGCGTGCACGAGCGCCCTATTTACGAATTATTGGAAGTCATTAACATACAAATCGGACATTTACGAAGCGTTTGTCAATCTGGAGGAGAGTTTTTGGGAAGGTCTGTTTTACATGGAAATGACTAATAATTTACTCATATATTTACAAATGCTTCATGAATGAGGCCCAATGACTGTAAAAGGTGACCGTCTTCATTCTTTAAAAAAAGTAGCAAAACTGTAGTAACATGTTTTTGACACATTCCCAAGTGTTCTGAAGGTGTGTGATAGGGATCATCAAGAAATAAAGCAGCAAACTGAAATATAATTTATCATTTCACAAAAATCTTGACCTCGCAGCAGTTCTTGTCATTGCATACATTTGTGTATAATGTGGAGTTGGTGGATCCAAATGCAGGCTTTATAAACAAAAACATGGTCAAACAGGCAGGATCGAAAACCAGCATACAATATAATCCAAGGCAGAGACAAAAGAGTAATTCACAAAACAGGCACAGGTCAGGGCAGGCAGCAAACAATCACAGGTAACCAGTCAAAGGATGAAAACCACAGGAAAGGCAGAAAACACAAAGACGTTACAGGCTATCAATACTCAGCAATCTGTGTGTGCATCTTAAGCTGGCTGCACACTTGACAACTTTAAAACCACGGGAGACCACAGACATGAAGACAGTTCAACCGATTTTTAGCCTTATAATTCTCTGAACGTGTCATATACAATGTGTGTGTGTGTATATGTGCTGCATTTTAATTGCTGTTGTTGCACTAGATATATGCTAATACATGTTTGACCTGTGCCATTGCATTTTGTTTCGTTTACTTCCTTTAACCAAACTTGTATGTCTGTCAGAAAAAAAAGTGCGTCTACTTTCTTAATACTTGAGTACAAATTAAAGTTGAACTTTTTTTTACTTTTACTCAAGTATGTTTTTGGCCAGATACTTGTACTTTAATTGAGTAAAATGTTCACTGAGTATCTTTACCTTCACTTGAGTAAAAGTTTTGAGTACTTTTTACACCTCTGCTCATTGGCTATCGCGTCAGAGACAGCCTGATCAAGAGTAGTAAATATTAAACATTTTTGTCTTGACACATTCACATGTGATTTGAAGAAACTAAAGGAAGATATTAGAGGAAGTAATGCTAGATTCACTGTTCATTTGGGCCCAAAGACATTGTTTTATTGAAACATGCATTGGCTGTAAATCTGCTTTAAAATGATTTTGTGTTGTGAACAGTGCTACACATATAAACAAGAATTCAACTGCTATTAAACAGACAATCAAGCAGGACATTTGTTAACGTCTTCTGAAAAAGAAAGGAGGTTATGAATGGCTTTAGAACAACAGTGAAATATAATGACTGAATTTTCAGTTTTGAGTGAACTATCACTTTAAGCCTCCCCCTCTGTGGAACTAAAGGGTGGAGTAATGTTTAGCGATATGGTAAACAGGGGTAAGGTTAGGGTGTGGTTAGGTGTCTAGCTCCACCCCTAGAGCCCCAGCTCCTCCCATCTGGCTCTGCAGCGAGCAAACTCTCCTTAAACTGATGAATCAGTGAGCTGTTGTTCTGTCAGATCTGCAGGTGGAGAGTGTGAAAGAGAGAGATTCAGTCACTCTGACATGTAAAAGCAGCTGCTCTCTGCCTCAACAAACATTCATCTGGTACAGAAACACAGAGATAGTAACTACAGGAATCATGAACGTGAATAATCTTCAGCTGTGGTCAGTCAGTCTTCATGATTCAGGAAACTATCAGTGTGCTGTTTCAGGATATCAACATCTGATCTCTCCACCTGTTTATCTCAAAGGTGAGTACAAAATGATTTATTACATTAGTGAATTATTCACAATTGTATTATTTTTATATTTCTATTGAATTGAGTTTGTAAAGTTATACATCAGCTGAAATCTAAAAGAAAATGATAGACTCGTGTGTTTGAAAGCATAATTATATTTCTCATTGATGTGTTTTGTGTTTCAGGGGCTGATGGTCAGCAGGATTGGGGAGTGAATTACAGCCCTTCATATGTTTGTGCATTAAAGGGAACAACAGTGAAAATGTCCTGTACTTTAAAATATCCTCGTAATCATGAGATCACAACAGTCTTCTGGACCAAACCTGCTGTAACTGATGGAGAAACACCAAACCTGTGTTTAGACCCAGAAAACAGAGGAAGAGTTCAGTGTGACAGTGAATATAAAGACACTTACAGAATCACGTTGACGAGTGTAACAGAAGCTGATAAACACATGTACTACTGCAGATTCACTACAAACATAGAGAATGGAAAATGGACGGGGATTCCTGGAGCTCAGCTGGACGTCACAGGTAGTGAACTCTCAGAAATACACCACAGACACATAAACACACATTATCCCCCGGTTTAACAGACAAGACTTCAGCCTAGTCCTAGAATCAAATGTAAGTCTGAGCTGTATCAATTGGAATAAACTTGCACTCAAGGATCTTAAAACACATCAGTGTCTTTGTTTAATCTCAAGATGTACCCCAGTAATATTTTTTTCTGAGCATGTTTATAAAAATGACTTAAATGTCCTAATTGAACTATGATCTAATCCTGACTTCGTCTAAGCCCTGTCTGTGAAACCGGGACACCATCACCTGTTATTCCAGGAGCTCAAACAGCAGAGCACAGCACTAGTAATGCCAAAGTCACGGGTTCAGATCCCGGGGATACATGCACTGATGCAATGTTTAGTCACTTTGGATAAAAGCAAATACATAAACGTAAATGCTTGATTTTTTTATTAGTTTCATCCTCTAAAAATTTCAATTATTATAATATTAAATGATGTACTTTATAATCTGAATGTGAATCAGTGAGTTGTTCTGTCAGATCTGCAGGTGGAGACACAGCAGAGTGTGAAAGAGAGAGATTCAGTCACTCTGACATGTAAAAGCAGCTGCTCTCTGCCTCAACAAACATTCATCTGGTACAGAAACACACAGAGATTAACTACAGGAATCATGAAAGTGAATAATCTTCAGCTGCGGTCAGTCAGTCTTCATGATTCAGGAAACTATCAGTGTGCTGTTTCAGGATATCAACATCTGATCTCTCCACCTGTTTCATGCTGCAAACTCACAACACAAACAAAGAAGTTACAGAAACACTGCAAATACACACAGACCACATCGGGAATGTTTCAGGGAACCGCAAAGTGACAAACTGACAACTTCCCTTACAAAAATTAACCATGGTTTATTAAAAATTAATTCATTAATTATATATAAAAATAAAATGTACTGTAGTTAAACCCTGGCAACCACAAATTAACCATGGTTTCTACGCTAGCATTGTTTAACCATTGTATTTGTCCAACTGTGGTCATACAAATGGCAAAAAGAAAAGAAAGCAAGATCACTACACTTTTAATAAATCATTTCATTTAATTGGGGTAATTTTAGCATCTTGGGGTCGTGGTACGTTCTTGCAGTGTTTCTGTATTTAGTTGTGTTGTGAGTATTTGCTGCACATGTAAAACTGATAAAAATGTTTTCTTAATTTGCTGGCGTTTTTTTATTTGCATATGTTTTCTTATGTTTCAGCATTTGAGCTCTTTTGGCGACCACAGGTGCAGAAGAGAATAAAAGATTTCTGTGTTTGTTGCTGGATGTCTCTTTATTTATTTTCTTCATTTCTGTGTTTCAGGGGTTGATGGACAGCAGGATTGGGGAGTGAATTACAGCCCTTCATATGTTTGTGCATTAAAGGGATCAACAGTGAAAATGTCCTGTACCTCAACATTTACTGGTTATCATGAGCTCACAACAGCCTTCTGGACCACAACTGCTGTAACTGATGGAGAAACACTGAACCTGTGTTTAGACTCCAGAAAACAGAGGAGGAGTTCAGTGTGACAGTGAATATAAAGACACTTACAATCTCACTTTGACGAATATAACAGAAGCTGATAAACACATCTACTACTGCAGATTTAGAGATACACAGAGTAAAATATGGACAGTGATTCCTGGAGCTCGACTTGATGTTACAGGTAAAACTGGTGAACTCTCAGAAACACACCACAGACACACTGTTATCTCAGTTTTATCAGATTAGACACGAGGGAATCAGGACATGATTCAGGTTGGACTCAAAGTCGGGTCTGAACGAGCACAGCAGCTCGTGATGCATCAATATCTGTGCCACAGAAACATCAATCTGTTTGTCATGTAACTGCTGTCAGAAGTGCTTCAGTTCAGTGTTTAATATGATTGATATGATGGTGAAATAGAGTTGTTGTTCTGTCAGATCTGCAGGTGGAGACACAGCAGAGTGTGAAAGAGAGAGATTCAGTCACTCTGACATGTAAAAGCAGCTGCTCTCTGCCTCAACACACATTCATCTGGTACAGAAACACAGAGATAGTAACTACAGGAATCATGAACGTGAATAATCTTCAGCTGCGGTCAGTCAGTCTTCATGATTCAGGAAACTATCAGTGTGCTGTTTCAGGATATCCACATCTGATCTCTCCACCTGTTTATCTCAAAGTAGGATGTGAGTAAAACTGATTCAATACATTAGTGAATTATTTCACTCATTATTGAGATTAACTTACTCAGAATGTGTTTCAGGCCCAGTAATATAGGATGCATTATATTTTTGTTTACAAGACAGGATTGATTTTTAATAATGTAATAATATACAAAATTAACGTGAATCAGGAATCTGTGTTTAGAGACACTCTTTATGACTCATGGGTTGATAAATCAGTAAATGTGATGCTGTTTTATTTACTGTGCCCCAGTTCAGATGTAGATTTTATCTTTGGATCTCATCACTGAAATAAAGTCTCTTGACTTCAGTAATTGTTAATAATTATATTAATTAATGTTAATATGATAATGGAAAGTCATGGCATAAATAAAATAATGATGTTGATATATTAAATACATTTAATAGATCCTCCAAAGAGTGTCTCGGTGTCCATCAGTGCGTCTGCTGAAATAAAGGAGGGAGATTCAGTGACTCTGAACTGCAACAGTGACTCAAATCCTCCTGCTCTGAACTTCAGCTGGTTTAAAGAAGGAACATTTGTGAAATCTGGTGACACCTACAGCATCACTAACATTAAGTCTGAAGCCAGTGGAAACTTTCACTGCTCTGCTACAAATGAACATGGATCTAATGTCTCTGCGGCTGTGACTGTGAATGTCATGTGTAAGTCTATCTTTATTTCTGGTCAGATCTGGCTGATTATTTTTGTAATTATTTTTCTTAATGTATGTCATTTTACACTTTTGTTTTTTTAGATCCCCCAAAGAGTGTCTCGGTGTCCATCAGTGCGTCTGCTGAAATAAAGGAGGGAGATTCAGTGACTCTGAACTGTAACAGTGACTCAAATCCTCCTGCTCTGAACTTCAGCTGGTTTAAAGAGAATCAAAGATCAGCTGTTGGATCTGGACAGAGTTTCATCATCTCCAGCTTTAACTCCAGTCACAGTGGACGCTACTATTGTGAGGCTCAGAATCAATATGGATCTCAGAGATCAGCGTCTGTCTCTGTTAAAGGTATTCACTATAAACAGACACTCTTTGAGTTTCATCTGTCTCTATTGTGAAATGATCTTCATGAACATCTTGTTTCAGGGATTCAGAGAGCTGCTCTACACACACTTACTGGGATTGTGACGGGATGTGGAGCATTGATCTTCATCATCATCATCATCATCATCATCATTGTGTTTATGAAGTGAGCTCCTGCATTACAAAGTCATTTCACAAGTTAACACAAATACAGGATTTGTTAAACTTATTGTAAAATGTTAAATGTTACTTACTGTTCAGTATTTTGTAACACAATTTCCAGGAAGAAAAGGAGAGACGGCGGAGCTGAAGTTGTCAGACAAAATCAGGCAAGTTTGATAATACATATTATATTTAACTGTAAAAATTAAGACTTACAAAGTAATGTACTGTTGCTTGACTAATATTTGATAAAATATTTAGATTGATATTATGATAACTGTGTGATTATTAATTTTATGAAACAGCAGGATGATCGTGTGGGCAGATCAGCAGAAACGTCCGACCAATGACGCGTCCCAGTGTATTCTCTAGTATCAGCCAATCACAGGGATGATCTGTATGCCAACATTAAAGTGAAGAAAGCCAAACGCTCTGGGAGAGAACAAACAGAGAAAGACTCTGGAGATGCTGAAGAGATTCAGTATGCCAGTGTCCATCACTTCAAAAACAAAGACATGAACAAGACTGAAGAGACCGTTGAGATGCAGCATCCGTCTGATGCCAACAGGTGAGAAACGATTCATGTGAACCCAAAAGAAACATATTCAATTCTTAATCAGACCTCTTGCTTTGTTTTGTCTGTCACGGTTCAGGGTGCCTTCTCGGCTCCCCCTGTTATCTTGTTATGTTGACAGCTCGTGGATTGGGCAATCTGTGCCGATCGTGCAGCAGGTGTGCACTCATCACGAGCTGACTCTCCCCCACCTGTCGCTCATTCCCCATCTCCCATATATGTCTCTGTGTCTACTACTCGTTGTGAGTAGATTGTCTTGTCTTTGCACGTATTGTCACTTACCTGTCTATCTGCCCCCTTCTGCGGCAGACCTGAACGCTCGGTGATCCAGCAGCTCGTGTGGCCCGCAGAGACTGCCAGCCGGCTCTGGAATCTTGACGCCCTAGGCAGCATTAAATATTGTTTACGTTATTTTGTGTTTTGGAGGCAAAGAATAAAGTTTTCTCCTTCTTCCGCACTCTGCTTCTGAGTCCTTCAGCACCATCACCTGACAGAATCTACTCACCACGTTATGGATTCAGCAGAGGAGAGTTGCGCCGAGCCCTCTCGCAGCAAGGCGCTTTTACTGGGTCAGCAGGAAGAACTAGCGGCTTCTCGCGCTTATGCGGAGGTTTCTCTCCAACTCAACCAGCTGGTGGAACGGCTGGACCAGCTGCAGGCCAGCCCGTCCGTAGATCGGGCTTCCACATCAGCCCCGGGTCCCGAAGGCGCGATTCCTCGCCACGCAGAACCGCGGCTTAATCCGCCAGCTCCATACTCGGGTGAACCCAATTCCTGTCGATCATTCCTGTCTCAATGCTCGCTAATTTTTGCTCTCCAGCCTTCCTGCTTCCCCACGGAGCTATCCAGGGTGGCGTACGTCATCACGCTCTTGGTGGGGCAAGCGAGGGAGTGGGGCACAGCCATGTGGGATGGCGAGCAGGCCTGCTGCAGTCTTTGAGGCATTCTCGGTGGAGCTGCGCAAGGTCTTGATCGCCGGCCCGGGAATTGAGGCGGCACGAGCCTTGTCGGTGCTTCAACAGGGCGAACAGTCCGTGTCCGCTTACTCGATTGAGTTCCGCACGCTCGCCGTGTCCTGTGGCTGGAACGAGAAGGCGCTCTGGGATCACTTCCTCCACGGACTGTCTGAGAACGTGAAGGACGAGATCTATTCCCTGGAGCTTCCAGTGGGCTTGGATAAGCTGGTCGACCTCGCCATCAGGGTCGACGACCGGATTGCTCTCCGTTCACGGCACCGAAGAGGGGGATTTCCCCGAGAGCGCACCATGGGGGCGGAGTCAGTGGCCACTAGTGACACACGGTTCCAACGCCTCGTCATCCCGGAGGAGGAGCCCATGCAGATTGGAGGAGCACGACTGACGGCGGGGGAGCGACGGCGTCGTCTAGCCAACCAGCTGTGTCTGTACTGCGGTGGGGCGGGGCATGTGGCAGCTGCGTGCCCTGTGGTGGGGCGCTCATCACGCTCGCTCAAGGGGGAGCACATGGTGAGCATTACCTCGACTCGACTGCCATCTGGTGGCCGGGCCGAGTTTCTAGCTTCAGTAAGGGTTGGGGGAGCTGCTTTCCGGATCTCGGCATTAATCGACTCTGGAGCAGAGGGCGATTTTATGGATTTTGAATTAGCCACACGCTTGGGGATTTCGTCCGTTGCCCTGACCGAACCCATCTCAGCTAAGACACTGTGTGGCACCTTACTCACAAAGATTACCCGTGTCACCCAATGTGTCACATTGATTTTGTCTGGTAATCATGCTGAGGAGATCCAATTCTTCCTTATTCACTCCCCCTCCGCTCCAGTCGTGTTGGGTCACACCTGGCTGGTTAAACATAACCCCCATATTGATTGGGCTCACAAGTCCATCTTGGCTTGGAGCCCTTTCTGTTTAGCCCAATGTTTGGGTGCTGCTTTTTCCCCGGTTGTGTCTTGTTCTGTGTTGCAGGAGGAGCCGGTGAGCCTGGCGGATGTACCGGAGGCTTACCATGACTCGAGAGCGGTGTTCAGTAAGTCCCGAGCTTCGTCTCTGCCTCCGCACCGCCCGTACGACTGTGCGATTGACTTGCTGCCAGGCACTTCTCCACCTAAAGGGCGCCTTTACTCCCTATCCCGACCAGAGAGGAGGCCATGGAGAGGTATAGCCACGATTCTCTGGTAGCAGGCATCATTCGTCCTCTTCCTCTCCAGCTGGGGCGGGTTCTTCTTCGTGGAGAAGAAGGATGGTTCGCCTGCGTCCCTGTATAGACTATCGGGGTTGAACGACATCACGGTAAAGAATCGTTATCCTTTGCCGTTGATGTCCTCGGCCTCGAACTCTTGCAGGGGCAACCATCTTTACTAAGTTGGACCTCCAGTGCTTATCACTTGGTTCGGATTAGGAGGGGGACGAATGGAAGACCGCCTTTAACACCCATACCGGGCATTTTGAATACTTGGTCATGCCGTTTGGCCTTTCAAACTCCCCGGCGGTCTTCCAGGCACTCGTCAACGATGTGCTCAGAGACATGGTCGACCGGTTTGTGTTTGTTTACCTAGACGATATCCTGATCTTCTCCCAGAACGAGCGCGACCATGTCCAGCACGTCAGACGAGTGCTCCAGCGACTGCTGGAGAATCGTTTATTCGCCAAGGTGGAGAAGTGTCAGTTTCACGCACGGTCGGTTCCGTTCCTGGGTTTTATTCTCTCGCCCGACGGTATCCGAATGGATCCCACCAAAGTAAAAGCTGTTGCGGATTGGCCCACCCCAGACAGTCGTAGAGCGGTCCAGCGTTTTCTGGGGTTTGCCAATTTTTACAGGCGGTTCATTCGGAATTTTAGTCAGGTCGCCCTTCCTCTGACGGATCTCACCTCCACTAAGAAACGATTCTGTTGGTCATCGCAGGCCCAGACTGCGTTTGAGAGTCTGAAGAGTCGTTTCATTTCGGCTCCCATTTTAAATACTCCTGACCCGTCTCGGCAGTTCATTGTGGAGGTGGATGCGTCCGAGGTGGGGGTTGGGGCCATTTTGTCTCAGAGATCATCTGCGGACGAGAGAATACATCCCTGCGCCTTTTTTTCTCATCGTTTAACCCTCACGGAACGGAACTACGACATTGGGAATAGGGAGTTACTAGCAGTCAAGCTGGCGCTGGAGGAGTGGCGTCACTGGTTAGAAGGCGCGGCTTTCCTTTTATGGTTTGGACTGACCATAAAACCTAGAGTACATCCGCACCGCCAAGAGAATAAACTCCAGGCAGGCTCGCTGGGCGTTATTTTTCGACGTTCAGGTTTACCATTTCCTATCGCCTGGCTCTAAGAATGGTAAACCTGATGCGCTGTCGCGGATCTTTGAGGCTACGGCTAGTCCCACTCCCCCGGTGGCAATCCTTCAACCCGAACGGGTTGTGGCGGTGGTGACCTGGGGAGTGGAGTCCAAGGTCCGTGACGCGCTACGCGACATCATTGTTCCCGCGGGGTGCCCAGAAAGCCTGCTGTTCGTGCCCGAGTCAGTTCGAACTAGCGTTCTACAGTGGGGCCACTCTTCTAGCCTAGCTTGTCACCCTGGAGCTACTCGTACTCATAGGCTAATCAAGCAGCGGTTTTGGTGGCCGTCCATGGTGAGGGACGCTCGTCGGTTCGTGGCGGCCTGTCCCATTTGTGCTGCGGGTAAGGGCTCCAATCGTCCCCCAGCAGGGCTACTCCAGCCGCTGTCGGTGCCTTCGACCCTGGTCACACATAGCGATGGATTTCGTAACTGGCTTGCCCTTTGCGATGGCAAGACGGTAGTCCTCACTGTGGTGGACAGGTTCTCGGCGACCCACTTTATTCCCTCCCAAATTGCCTTCAGCGAGGGAGACAGCGACTATTGTCTTGGACCACGTTTTCCGCATTCATGGCCTCCCGGTGGACGTGGTCTCTGACAGGGTCCCCAGTTTGTGTCAAAGTTTTGGACAGAGTTCTGTCGACAGCTGGGAGCGACCGCGAGCCTGTCCTCTGGATATCACCCGCAGACTAATGGTCAGGCTGAGCGGCTAACCAAGATTTGGAGAGGTTCTTCGCTGTGTGGCGTCTGCCGAACCGTCATCTTGTAGTTCCAGGTTAACCATGGTCGAGTACGCGCATAACTCCCTCCCGGTCTCGTTCACGGGTTTATCTCCTTCCAGTGCTGTTTAGGCTACCAGCCACCCTTATTTCCTCCCAAGAATCCGATGCCGTTGTTCCATCCGCGCATGCGTTATTCAGAGATGCCTCCGTACTTGGAGGATCGCCAGAGAAGCGCTCACCCGGACTGGCGAGAGGAACAAGGCATCGGCGGACCGTCATCAAAGCCCCCACTTTACGTGTGGGGTCAGAAGGTCTGGTTGTCTGCCAAGGACATTAACTTCAGACTTCCCACACGTAAACTGGGACCCAAATTTATTGGACCGTTTATTGTGGCCAAGGTGCTCAGTCCGGTGACGGTGCGACTCAAATTAACCCCCCAATTTAATAAGATCCACCCGGTTTTTCATGTATCCAAGATAAAGCCCGTTTTTCGCTCCCCCCTTCAGCCCCTAATCTCTGCCCCTCCACCTCCCAGACTCATTGAGGGGTCGACAGCCTATTCTGTGCGGCGGCTCATTGACGTTAGGCGTAGGGGCAGAGGTTATCAATACCTGGTAGACTGGGAGGGGTATGGTCCGGAGGAGAGATGCTGGATTCCAGCTCGCGACATTCTGGACCGCGCTCTCATTGACCAGTTCCATCAGCGCCATGGTGAGTCCTCCGGGGACGCCAGGAGGCGTCCCTGAGGTTGGGGGTACTGTCACGGTTCAGGTGCCTTCTCGGCTCCCCTGTTATCTTGTTATGTTGACAGCTCGTGGATTGGGCAATCTGTGCCGATCGTGCAGCAGGTGTGCACTCATCACGAGCTGACTCTCCCCCACCTGTCGCTCATTCCCCATCTCCCATATATGTCTCTGTGTCTACTACTCGTTGTGAGTAGATTGTCTTGTCTTTGCGTATTGTCACTTACCTGTCTATCTGCCCCTTCTGCGGCAGACCTGAACGCCGGTGATCCAGCAGCTCGTGTGGCCGCAGAGACTGCCGGCCGGCTCTGGAATCTTGACGTCTCTAGGCAGCATTAAATATTGTTTACGTTATTTTGTGTTTTGGAGGCAAAGAATAAAGTTTTCTCCTTCTTCCGCACTCTGCTTCTGAGTCCTTCAGCACCATCACCTGACATTGTCGAAATGATGGATTGTCACCTGCTGGTGCCATATTAACATATTCATTTACTTCCTCCCCAGATCTGAGGACGTGATCTACAGCTCAGTCAAATGAAGAACATGTGGTTGATCTGCGTCACTGATGCTCGTGTGAGACCTGGATTTAGTTCAGCCCAGGTCATGTTCCAGCTCCCTCTCTGCTTGATTTCATCCATTTACACATTTATGGGACTGTTCTGCTGTTTAGACATGAATGTCTTTCCATTTAAAATCTGCTTGTTTATTATGATCTTAATTGATTGTGAACATCACACACACTGTCTTCACTCTACTCTCACACATGGACACCACTCAGACATGTACTAGTCAAAGGCCTTTTAGCTCTCGCTTTTTACAATCAATGTAGAACAGATATTTAAATTTGTGTGTTCATACTGTGTGCTTTTATTGCTAAATACATTACGTTTTTACAGTCAGAAAGTCTTTGTTTTCATTATGACAACATTATGACAATGTACCTACTCTGGTCTATTTGCCTATAAATAGCAGAACCAAGTTATAATAATTATCAGCTACCTGCTCATAAGATGATGTTAGTGACATTCACACAAAGGTACTTCCACTATAATTTTAATAATTTAAAATTATTTAAAGTTACCATAAAAATGACAATGGAAGGCAACAAGCTTTACACTGATGAGTTGATTGAGTTGGTCAAAGAGGCTTGTACTAAACCAGCAGAGGGAGCCCTCACCCCAGTACTGACTGTGCTCCACCCTCTACTTCTACACTCATTTCCTGTTTGTAGCATATATAAGCATGTTAGCCATTTGGGCCTGTGTGAAGTATTGCCAGTTTACCTGCCTTACTTCCTGATCTTTTCTGCCTGACTACTGTGTATGATTCTGCCTAGCTCTCTGTTTATCGATTACCTGGATTATCCCCTTTGTTTTGGTTACCTGATCGGACTGATGTTTTTGCTTAGACCTATTGCCTGCCTACTCACTCTTGCCTTTTGGATATCCCCTTTGTATGTTGACAGATTCGACTGCTACTCTGGTTTTGACCCTCTGCCTGCCTTCTCGTATGTGTTTGTGGTAACTGCCTTTAATAAACTTCCGACATGGATTCTCACTCAGCCTCAGCGTCCTCGTTACAAGGCTTTAGATGGATAATGAGGTTTTTAGGTCGGTCAGAATCTGCAATCTCTGACCCATTGTGGTTACTGGGTTCCACGGCTGCACGCTGTTGTATTTGAGCTTCTTGTCTTCCCTGCCACTCCAGCTCTACAGCACGATTTCACCATCCAGCTGGGTTCTTCTACAATTGCCCCATCAAGTTCAGTCAGAAATCTTGGTGTAATCTTTGATGATCAGCTGACCTTCAAAGAGCACATTCCACAGACTGCTCGATCCTGCAGGTTTGCACTACACAACATCAGAAAGATCAGGCCCTTTGTAATGGAGCATGCTGCACAACTTCTTATCCAGGCCTTTGTCTGCCTCACCTGGAGCAAGGTTTGGGGCAGTCGTGGCCTAATGGATAGAGCGTTGGACTTGAAACGTAAGGGTAACCCAAGGTTGTGGGTTCAAATCCCGGCTCTGGCAGGAAGAAACCACGACTGAGGTGAGACCCTTGGGCAAGGCACCGAACCTTCTCCCCGGGCGCCGCTATGTCGGCTGCCCACTGCTCCAGGTGTGTGCACTTGGATGGGTTAAATGCAGAGAACACATTTCACTCCTCATTATACTCTGTATAATTGTGTATGTGACAAATAAAGCTCATCTGAGCTTAATTTGTATTTGTTATCATTTCAGTAGTCTAGCTGGACTACTGCAATGCTCTTCTGGTTGGACTTCCATCAAGCACAATCAAACCTCTACAAATGATTCAGAATGCAGCACGACTGGTCTTCAGCGAGCCCAAAAGAGCCCATGTTACACCTCTCTATATCTCCTGCATTGGCTCCCAGTTGCAGCTCGCATCAAGTTCAAGACACTGATGCTTGCATATAGAACAACAACAGGGTCAGCACCCTCCTACTTCCTCTCACTATTACGAATTTACATCCTCCAGAAGTCTGAGATCTGCTAGTGAGCGATGCCTCGTGGTACCATCACAGAGAGGCTCAAAATCACTCTCCAGAACATTCTCGTTCACCGCTTCCTAACTGGTGGAATGATCTTCCCATCCCTATCCTTCAAGCAAGAACTGAAAACTCATCTCTTTCGACACTACTTGACTTCATCTTATGTTAAAAAAGTAAAACAAATCTGTCTTTCTCTTTGTAATCCTTCTCTTTTTAGCATGCACTGATTTGAAAAATGCCTGTAACTTGGTACCACGAGCACTTCTTGTGACTGTTTGCCTCGTTAAGAAAAATCGCTCTGTCTTCCCCAATTGTAAGTCGCTTTTGATAAAAGCGTCTGCAAAATAACTAAATGTAAATGTATTTAAACAGTCGTTTCAGTATTTTATGGAAACGCTGCAGCTACTAACATAACCTTGGATTTCCTGAAATAACGGGAATAAGCATTGTGTATACATGCTAGAGGGAAAACTCGGTTTTCTCAGATAACTGAAGCCTGATTTGTTAATGTTCTTGTAGCTACACAAACAAATGGAATTCAGCTCGGCAAGTCAGCACTGAGTGCCATTTCATCAGAATCTTTAGCATGACAATCAACTGCATCCACTCATTTACAGCTTTTTGGCATTTGGTCCACTATAACAGTGGTATTTTGCATGTGTGCAAAGTAGGTGAAACGAGCTAAGCATTTATAGTGCAAACAGTGCCACCAACACCCAGAGCTGAACGGAAAATTGAAAGGCAAGCGAGACTTTTGAGGGAGGTCCAGCCATGGCAGGACTTAGTTATCTCCTTGTCTTTCCTGTTGCATCAGGATGGATTCTGCAGCTCAGTGTCCAGTGTCACTTTAACCTTGGTGCTTGGGGAAGGGATATTGCTTTTCAGTCTGAGGGTGCTGTCGGAGCTCAAGCTTTGGCTTGGACTGAGGCTGAGAAGGTGACGGATTTGCAGACTGTTGAGTCAGCGGAGCCTTTTGGCGACATGAAACAGGAAGTGATGCATAACTTGCAATGACTTCTACAGTGCTGTGAAGTGCACCACCAAGATGAAGCAAGTGTAGCAATGCGAGTCTCATGCTCTCACAATGAGTGCTGCCTCTGCATGGATGAAGCCCAGGCAAGTGACGCACTCAGTGTGCTCGTCCCAGGCATGCAGGGGTGAAGTAACAGGTTTCTTCATTCTTCTTTCTTTGCAGTCCAGTGAGGAGATTATCTTGGTGCTGTAGGAGAAAGATTGTGATTGTGAAAAATTGTGACTTATATGGGCAGTCGTCCCCACCTTTTTTGCAGGCTAAAATGCCATTTGTTTGTGCATCTACAGGAATGTTAACAAATCAGGCTTCAGTATTTGGGAAAAAACTGAGTTTCCCCCCTAGTGTGGTAAACGCATTGTGAGTGAACTTTATAAATGTGAGGGAACGCATCAGTTTGAATAGTTTCATTCTTACCTTTTGTAGCCTGAAGTTACATGAGGCAATGTGTAACATGAGGACAAGCAATTTTTGAGGAGGTTGCATATTGCGTTCATCCAATTAATGGCACTGACATTGAAAATATGCAAAGAAGAACGTTAACCCATATACGTGTGTGGTCAGAAGGTCTGGTTGTCTGCCAAGGACATTAACTTCAGACTTCCCACACGTAAACTGGGACCCAAATTTATTGGACCGTTTATTGTGGCCAAGGTGCTCAGTCCGGTGACGGTGCGACTCAAATTAACCCCCCAATTTAATAAGATCCACCCGGTTTTTCATGTATCCAAGATAAAGCCCGTTTTTCGCTCCCCCCTTCAGCCCCTAATCTCTGCCCCTCCACCTCCCAGACTCATTGAGGGGTCGACAGCCTATTCTGTGCGGCGGCTCATTGACGTTAGGCGTAGGGGCAGAGGTTATCAATACCTGGTAGACTGGGAGGGGTATGGTCCGGAGGAGAGATGCTGGATTCCAGCTCGCGACATTCTGGACCGCGCTCTCATTGACCAGTTCCATCAGCGCCATGGTGAGTCCTCCGGGGACGCCAGGAGGCGTCCCTGAGGTGGGGGGTACTGTCACGGTTCAGGGTGCCTTCTCGGCTCCCCCTGTTATCTTGTTATGTTGACAGCTCGTGGATTGGGCAATCTGTGCCGATCGTGCAGCAGGTGTGCACTCATCACGAGCTGACTCTCCCCCACCTGTCGCTCATTCCCCATCTCCCATATATGTCTCTGTGTCTACTACTCGTTGTGAGTAGATTGTCTTGTCTTTGCACGTATTGTCACTTACCTGTCTATCTGCCCCTTCTGCGGCAGACCTGAAGCGTGATCCAGCAGCTCGTGTGGCCCAGAGACTGCCGGCCGGCTCTGGAATCTTGGCGTCCTAGGCAGCATTAAATATTGTTTACGTTATTTTGTGTTTTGGAGGCAAAGAATAAAGTTTTCTCCTTCTTCCGCACTCTGCTTCTGAGTCCTTCAGCACCATCACCTGACATTGTCGAAATGATGGATTGTCACCTGCTGGTGCCATATTAACATATTCATTTACTTCCTCCCCAGATCTGAGGACGTGATCTACAGCTCAGTCAAATGAAGAACATGTGGTTGATCTCGTCACTGATGCTCGTGTGAGACCTGGATTTAGTTCAGCCCAGGTCATGTTCCAGCTCCCTCTCTGCTTGATTTCATCCATTTACACATTTATGGGACTGTTCTGCTGTTTAGACATGAATGTCTTTCCATTTAAAATCTGCTTGTTTATTATGATCTTAATTGATTGTGAACATCACACACACTGTCTTCACTCTACTCTCACACATGGACACCACTCAGACATGTACTAGTCAAAGGCCTTTTAGCTCTCGCTTTTTACAATCAATGTAGAACAGATATTTTAATTTGTGTGTTCATACTGTGTGCTTTTATTGCTAAATACATTACGTTTTTACAGTCAGAAAGTCTTTGTTTTCATTATGACAACATTATGACAATGTACCTACTCTGGTCTATTTGCCTATAAATAGCAGAACCAAGTTATAATAATTATCAGCTACCTGCTCATAAGATGATGTTAGTGACATTCACACAAAGGTACTTCCACTATAATTTTAATAATTTAAAATTATTTAAAGTTACCATAAAAATGACAATGGAAGGCAACAAGCTTTACACTGATGAGTTGATTGAGTTGGTCAAAGAGGCTTGTACTGTTAAACCAGCAGAGGGAGCCCTCACCCCAGTACTGACTGTGCTCCACTCCCTCTACTTCTACACTCATTTCCTGTTTGTAGCATATATAAGCATGTTAGCCATTTGGGCCTGTGTGAAGTATTGCCAGTTTACCTGCCTTACTTCCTGATCTTTTCTGCCTGACTACTGTGTATGATTCTGCCTAGCTCTCTGTTTATCGATTACCTGGATTATCCCCTTTGTTTTGGTTACCTGATCGGACTGATGTTTTGCTTAGACCTATTGCCTGCCTACTCACTCTTGCCTTTTGGATATCCCTTTGTATGTTGACAGATTCGACTGCTACTCTGGTTTTGACCCTCTGCCTGCCTTCTCGTATGTGTTTGTGGTAACTGCCTTTAATAAACTTCCGCACATGGATTCTCACTCAGCCTCAGCGTCCTCGTTACAAGGCTTTAGATGGATAATGAGGTTTTTAGGTCGGTCAGAATCTGCAATCTCTGACCCATTGTGGTTACTGGGTTCCACGGCTGCAATACGCTGTTGTATTTGAGCTTCTTGTCTTCCCTGCCACTCCAGCTCTACAGCACGATTTCACCATCCAGCTGGGTTCTTCTACAATTGCCCCATCAAGTTCAGTCAGAAATCTTGGTGTAATCTTTGATGATCAGCTGACCTTCAAAGAGCACATTCCACAGACTGCTCGATCCTGCAGGTTTGCACTACACAACATCAGAAAGATCAGGCCCTTTGTAATGGAGCATGCTGCACAACTTCTTATCCAGGCCTTTGTCTGCCTCACCTGGAGCAAGGTTTGGGGCAGTCGTGGCCTAATGGATAGAGCGTTGGACTTGAAACGTAAGGGTAACCCAAGGTTGTGGGTTCAAATCCCGGCTCTGGCAGGAAGAAACCACGACTGAGGTGAGACCCTTGGGCAAGGCACCGAACCCCCAACTTCTCCCCGGGCGCCGCTATGTCGGCTGCCCACTGCTCCAGGTGTGTGCACTTGGATGGGTTAAATGCAGAGAACACATTTCACTCCTCATTATACTCTGTATAATTGTGTATGTGACAAATAAAGCTCATCTGAGCTTAATTTGTATTTGTATTTGTTATCATTTCAGTAGTCTAGCTGGACTACTGCAATGCTCTTCTGGTTGGACTTCCATCAAGCACAATCAAACCTCTACAAATGATTCAGAATGCAGCGGCACGACTGGTCTTCAGCGAGCCCAAAAGAGCCCATGTTACACCTCTCTATATCTCCCTGCATTGACTACCAGTTGCAGCTCGCATCAAGTTCAAGACACTGATGCTTGCATATAGAACAACAACAGGGTCAGCACCCTCCTACTTCCTCTCACTATTACGAATTTACATCCCCTCCAGAAGTCTGAGATCTGCTAGTGAGCGATGCCTCGTGGTACCATCACAGAGAGGCTCAAAATCACTCTCCAGAACATTCTCGTTCACCGTTCCTAACTGGTGGAATGATCTTCCCATCCCTATCCTTCAAGCAAGAACTGAAAACTCATCTCTTTCGACACTACTTGACTTCATCTTATGTTAAAAAAGTAAAACAAATCTGTCTTTCTCTTTGTAATCCTTCTCTTTTTAGCATGCACTGATTTGAAAAATGCCTGTAACTTGGTACCACGAGCACTTCTTGTGACTGTTTGCCTCGTTAAGAAAAATCGCTCTGTCTTCCCCAATTGTAAGTCGCTTTTGATAAAAGCGTCTGCAAAATAACTAAATGTAAATGTATTTAAACAGTCGTTTCAGTATTTTATGGAAACGCTGCAGCTACTAACATAACCTTGGATTTCCTGAAATAACGGGAATAAGCATTGTGTATACATGCTAGAGGGAAAACTCGGTTTTCTCAGATAACTGAAGCCTGATTTGTTAATGTTCTTGTAGCTACACAAACAAATGGAATTCAGCTCGGCAAGTCAGCACTGAGTGCCATTTCATCAGAATCTTTAGCATGACAATCAACTGCATCCACTCATTTACAGCTTTTTTTGGCATTTGGTCCACTATAACAGTGGTATTTTGCATGTGTGCGTGCAAAGTAGGTGAAACGAGCTAAGCATTTATAGTGCAAACAGTGCCACCAACACCCAGAGCTGAACGGAAAATTGAAAGGCAAGCGAGACTTCTTTGAGGGAGGTCCAGCCATGGCAGGACTTAGTTATCTCCTTGTCTTTCCTGTTGCATCAGGATGGATTCTGCAGCTCAGTGTCCAGTGTCACTTTAACCTTGATGCTTGGGAAGGGATATTGCTTTTCAGTCTGAGGGTGCTGTCGGAGCTCAAGCTTTGGCTTGGACTGAGGCTGAGAAGGTGACGGATTTGCAGACTGTTGAGTCAGCGGAGCCTTTTGGCGACATGAAACAGGAAGTGATGCATAACTTGCAATGACTTCTACAGTGCTGTGAAGTGCACCACCAAGATGAAGCAAGTGTAGCAATGCGAGTCTCATGCTCTCATAATGAGTGCTGCCTCTGCATGGATGCAGCCCAGGCAAGTGACGCACTCAGTGTGCTCGTCCCAGGCATGCAGGGGTGAGGTAGCAGGTTTCTTCATTCTTCTTTCTTTGCAGTCCAGTGAGGAGATGATCTTGGTCCTGTAGGAGAAAGATTGTGATTGTGAAAATTGTGACTTATATGGGCAGTCGTCCCCACCTTTTTGCAGGCTAAAATGCCATTTGTTTGTGCATCTACAGGAATGTTAACAAACCAGGCTTCAATATTTGGGAAAAAACTGAGTTTCCCCCCTAGTGTGGTAAACGCATTGTGAGTGAACTTTATAAATGTGAGGGAACGCATCAGTTTGAATAGTTTCATTCTTACCTTTTGTAGCCTGAAGTTACATGAGGCAATGTGTAACATGAGGACAAGCAATTTTTGAGGAGGTTGCATATTGCGTTCATCCAATTAATGGCACTGACATTGAAAATATGCAAAGAAGAACGTTAACCCATATACGTGTGTGGTCAGAAGGTCTGGTTGTCTGCCAAGGACATTAACTTCAGACTTCCCACACGTAAACTGGGACCCAAATTTATTGGACCGTTTATTGTGGCCAAGGTGCTCAGTCCGGTGACGGTGCGACTCAAATTAACCCCCCAATTTAATAAGATCCACCCGGTTTTTCATGTATCCAAGATAAAGCCCGTTTTTCGCTCCCCTTCAGGCCCTCCACCTCCCAGACTCATTGAGGGGTCGACAGCCTATTCTGTGCGGCGGCTCATTGACGTTAGCGTGAGGGGCAGAGGTTATCAATACCTGGTAGACTGGGAGGGGTATGGTCCGGAGGAGAGATGCTGGATTCCAGCTCGCGACATTCTGGACCGCGCTCTCATTGACCAGTTCCATCAGCGCCATGGTGAGTCCTCCGGGGACGCCAGGAGGCGTCCCTGAGGTGGGGGGTACTGTCACGGTTCAGGGTGCCTTCTCGGCTCCCCCTGTTATCTTGTTATGTTGACAGCTCGTGGATTGGGCAATCTGTGCCGATCGTGCAGCAGGTGTGCACTCATCACGAGCTGACTCTCCCCCACCTGTCGCTCATTCCCCATCTCCCATATATGTCTCTGTGTCTACTACTCGTTGTGAGTAGATTGTCTTGTCTTTGCACGTATTGTCACTTACCTGTCTATCTGCCCCCTTCTGCGGCAGACCTGAACGCTCGGTGATCCAGCAGCTCGTGTGGCCCGCAGAGACTGCCGGCCGGCTCTGGAATCTTGACGTCCTAGGCAGCATTAAATATTGTTTACGTTATTTTGTGTTTTGGAGGCAAAGAATAAAGTTTTCTCCTTCTTCCGCACTCTGCTTCTGAGTCCTTCAGCACCATCACCTGACATTGTCGAAATGATGGATTGTCACCTGCTGGTGCCATATTAACATATTCATTTACTTCCTCCCCAGATCTGAGGACGTGATCTACAGCTCAGTCAAATGAAGAACATGTGGTTGATCTGCGTCACTGATGCTCGTGTGAGACCTGGATTTAGTTCAGCCCAGGTCATGTTCCAGCTCCCTCTGCTTGATTTCATCCATTTACACATTTATGGGACTGTTCTGCTGTTTAGACATGAATGTCTTTCCATTTAAAATCTGCTTGTTTATTATGATCTTAATTGATTGTGAACATCACACACACTGTCTTCACTCTACTCTCACACATGGACACCACTCAGACATGTACTAGTCAAAGGCCTTTTAGCTCTCGCTTTTTACAATCAATGTAGAACAGATATTTTAATTTGTGTGTTCATACTGTGTGCTTTTATTGCTAAATACATTACGTTTTTACAGTCAGAAAGTCTTTGTTTTCATTATGACAACATTATGACAATGTACCTACTCTGGTCTATTTGCCTATAAATAGCAGAACCAAGTTATAATAATTATCAGCTACCTGCTCATAAGATGATGTTAGTGACATTCACACAAAGGTACTTCCACTATAATTTTAATAATTTAAAATTATTTAAAGTTACCATAAAAATGACAATGGAAGGCAACAAGCTTTACACTGATGAGTTGATTGAGTTGGTCAAAGAGGCTTGTACTGCCAAACCAGCAGAGGGAGCCCTCACCCCAGTACTGACTGTGCTCCACTCCCTCTACTTCTACACTCATTTCCTGTTTGTAGCATATATAAGCATGTTAGCCATTTGGGCCTGTGTGAAGTATTGCCAGTTTACCTGCCTTACTTCCTGATCTTTTCTGCCTGACTACTGTGTATGATTCTGCCTAGCTCTCTGTTTATCGATTACCTGGATTATCCCCTTTGTTTTGGTTACCTGATCGGACTGATGTTTTTGCTTAGACCTATTGCCTGCCTACTCACTCTTGCCTTTTGGATATCCCCTTTGTATGTTGACAGATTCGACTGCTACTCTGGTTTTGACCCTCTGCCTGCCTTCTCGTATGTGTTTGTGGTAACTGCCTTTAATAAACTTCCGCACATGGATTCTCACTCAGCCTCAGCGTCCTCGTTACAAGGCTTTAGATGGATAATGAGGTTTTTTAGGTCGGTCAGAATCTGCAATCTCTGACCCATTGTGGTTACTGGGTTCCACGGCTGCAATACGCTGTTGTATTTGAGCTTCTTGTCTTCCCTGCCACTCCAGCTCTACAGCACGATATCACCATCCAGCTGGGTTCTTCTACAATTGCCCCATCAAGTTCAGTCAGAAATCTTGGTGTAATCTTTGATGATCAGCTGACCTTCAAAGAGCACATTCCACAGACTGCTCGATCCTGCAGGTTTGCACTACACAACATCAGAAAGATCAGGCCCTTTGTAATGGAGCATGCTGCACAACTTCTTATCCAGGCCTTTGTCTGCCCTCACCTGGAGCAAGGTTTGGGGCAGTCGTGGCCTAATGGATAGAGCGTTGGACTTGAAACGTAAGGGTAACCCAAGGTTGTGGGTTCAAATCCCGGCTCTGGCAGGAAGAAACCACGACTGAGGTGAGACCTGGGCAAGGCAACCGAACCCCAACTTCTCCCGGCGCGCTATGTCGGCTGCCCACTGCTCCAGGTGTGTGCACTTGGATGGGTTAAATGCAGAGAACACATTTCACTCCTCATTATACTCTGTATAATTGTGTATGTGACAAATAAAGCTCATCTGAGCTTAATTTGTATTTGTATTTGTTATCATTTCAGTAGTCTAGCTGGACTACTGCAATGCTCTTCTGGTTGGACTTCCATCAAGCACAATCAAACCTCTACAAATGATTCAGAATGCAGCGGCACGACTGGTCTTCAGCGAGCCCAAAAGAGCCCATGTTACACCTCTCTATATCTCCCTGCATTGACTACCAGTTGCAGCTCGCATCAAGTTCAAGACACTGATGCTTGCATATAGAACAACAACAGGGTCAGCACCCTCCTACTTCCTCTCACTATTACGAATCTACATCCCTTCCAGAAGTCTGAGATCTGCTAGTGAGCGATGCCTCGTGGTACCATCACAGAGAGGCTCAAAATCACTCTCCAGAACATTCTCGTTCACCGTTCCTAACTGGTGGAATGATCTTCCCATCCCTATCCTTCAAGCAAGAACTGAAAACTCATCTCTTTCGACACTACTTGACTTCATCTTATGTTAAAAAGTAAAACAAATCTGTCTTTCTCTTTGTAATCCTTCTCTTTTAGCATGCACTGATTTGAAAATGCCTGTAACTTGGTACCACGAGCACTTCTTGTGACTGTTTGCCTCGTTAAGAAAAATCGCTCTGTCTTCCCCAATTGTAAGTCGCTTTTGATAAAAGCGCCTGCAAAATAACTAAATGTAAATGTATTTAAACAGTCGTTTCAGTATTTTATGGAAACGCTGCAGCTACTAACATAACCTTGGATTTCCTGAAATAACGGAATAAGCATTGTGTATACATGCTAGAGGAAAACTCGGTTTTCTCAGATAACTGAAGCCTGATTTGTTAATGTTCTTGTAGCTACACAAACAAATGGAATTCAGCTCGGCAAGTCAGCACTGAGTGCCATTTCATCAGAATCTTTAGCATGACAATCAACTGCATCCACTCATTTACAGCTTTTTTTGGCATTTGGTCCACTATAACAGTGGTATTTTGCATGTGTGCGTGCAAAGTAGGTGAAACGAGCTAAGCATTTATAGTGCAAACAGTGCCACCAACACCCAGAGCTGAACGGAAAATTGAAAGGCAAGCGCGAGACTTCTTTGAGGGAGGTCCAGCCATGGCAGGACTTAGTTATCTCCTTGTCTTTCCTGTTGCATCAGGATGGATTCTGCAGCTCAGTGTCCAGTGTCACTTTAACCTTGGTGCTTGGGGAAGGGATATTGCTTTTCAGTCTGAGGGTGCTGTCGGAGCTCAAGCTTTGGCTTGGACTGAGGCTGAGAAGGTGACGGATTTGCAGACTGTTGAGTCAGCGGAGCCTTTTGGCGACATGAAACAGGAAGTGATGCATAACTTGCAATGACTTCTACAGTGCTGTGAAGTGCACCACCAAGATGAAGCAAGTGTAGCAATGCGAGTCTCATGCTCACAATGAGTGCTGCCTCTGCATGGATGAAGCCCAGGCAAGTGACGCACTCAGTGTGCTCGTCCCAGGCATGCAGGGGTGAAGTAACAGGTTTCTTCATTCTTTTTTCTTTGCAGTCCAGTGAGGAGATTATCTTGGTGCTGTAGGAGAAAGATTGTGATTGTGAAAAATTGTGACTTATATGGGCAGTCGTCCCCACCTTTTTTGCAGGCTAAAATGCCATTTGTTTGTGCATCTACAGGAATGTTAACAAATCAGGCTTCAGTATTTGGGAAAAAACTGAGTTTCCCCAGTGTGGTAAACGCATTGTGAGTGAACTTTATAAATGTGAGGAACGCATCAGTTTGAATAGTTTCATTCTTACCTTTTGTAGCCTGAAGTTACATGAGGCAATGTGTAACATGAGGACAAGCAATTTTTGAGGAGGTTGCATATTGCGTTCATCCAATTAATGGCACTGACATTGAAAATATGCAAAGAAGAACGTTAACCCATATAATTTACAGTGTGAAACAGCATCTTATGAATACCCAGGATTAATTGTTAACCAAATATATATTATAAGCAATGTGAAACAACGAGCAAGATAACCCAGGATTTATTTAGGATGAAAATCTCTATTGTGTGTGAACAAGGTTATTTTTTTCTCGTAACAGGAACGGTGGCACCTGCAGGTGTACGGCTGTACGCATTGTGCGTACCATGAGCGCTCAGATCTGAGATCTGCCTCGCAAACATTTCAGCAATTAGTAGACATGTGCCCTGTATCTCTGTCGACTGAACAGCCATGCCTTTGATTAGTCTTTTGCACGTCAAAGTCAATTTCTATATGATTATCAAGCCAAATAAAAAACAGAAATTCGTGCTATACGCACCTTTATCTATATGCTATACGCACCAATGCATTCAGCAGATAATTGAGTGTTAAATCCTGTCATTTTACATTATTGACAAATTTGCCTATTTTGATATTGTGCAGTGCTTTGTTACAATTTGTATTGTTAAAGGCGCTATATAAATAAAGGTGACTTGACTTGACTTGACTTTATCATAAGGGTTAGCCTACAATAATTAATTAGGCTAGCTATTTTACAAATTGGAATACAATGAATTCATGACAATGTTTTACATTCAAGCTGGCTACCCATAAAATTGATAGTGAAAAGTTATTTAAAAGCATATGGAATGCAATAAAGTTATTTTTAAAGCTGTTTTTAAAGCTTTTGCTGCATGGATTTAAAAATATTATAGGCTAAATAATTCACATCAGACAAAATTGCGTTGCAGCATATCTTTGACATTTTAAGCTATTCAGAACAGATTAATAAAATCTGAAAATATAAGCAGCTATACAATTATAGGCTTAACTTGTTGATTTTTATGAAGTAAATACCGTTATGGGACTATTCACAAGCTGTTTTAATTACAGTGTAAATGCTTGCAAATGATATTTAATGTTTTCAAGTCCATTCATTGCATGCAATCAACCCAATAATCGCAATAAGCTTTGTTTTTGTTTTTTTATTATAACACAAAGTCTCATCTTTTTGTAAATTTTGAGATCGAATACAAACAATAAATGTGTTTAGCATTTTTTTATTTGTAGTGAGGTAACTACATACATTTGCCTCAGTTCAAGCTGCATTGGAATCAATGATATTTTACTCTTTAATATTTGCATCATAATATGTATGTAGAAAGTAAGTATGGCGCAGAGTATGGCCGCTGTGTTGCGAGCTCCGAGCCAAACTGGCAGCTTTTTGTTTGTTTTGTATGTAATTTGGATGTGTCTTTCTCTGGATGTTGTCTACTTAATTGTTTACAACAGACAAACACTCCTGGAAATCGGTTCTACAGTTACTCACCGCAAACCGGACTTTAAATTCCTCAACAACGACCCATTGTTAACAAACAACACTGCGGAGCCCTTTGTTTGGGCTGCCCGACCACGACGCCGAAAACAGAGCCGGATGAGAGGAAAGAGAACCGGCGTTCTCGTCAGATTAAGACGCCGAGCAGACCGACCACCGCTACATGTATCCTACTGGCTAACGTCCAGTCCCTGGACAATAAACTCTGTGAACTGAGAGCTCGGATTTCTTTCCAGCGTGAGATCAGGGATTGCTCTATTATTTGCCTCACAGAAACCTGGAAGTCTAGAGAGGTACCAAACTTTGCCATCGAACCCACGGGTTTCTCCGTGCATCGCACGGATAGAATAACGGATCTCTCAGGGAAGAGCAAAGGAGGTGGTGTATGCTTCATGATCAACTCATGGTGCGATCGAAAGAATGCGCATCCTATACAATCTCTTTGTTCTCCTGACCTGGAATACTTCACACTGCTGTGCCGGCCATTTTGGTTACCGAGGAATTCACAGCGGTCATCATTAAAAGCTGTTTACATCCCCTCAATCCGACACAGATGCAGTACTCAAGGAACTGTATGGGCATTTATGCAAACAGGAGACCGTGCACGCTGATGCTGCGTTTATTATAACCAGGGATTTCAACAAAGCCGATCTTAGGAGGATCGCACCAAAATTCTTCCAGCATATATCATGCAACACATGTAGAGAACGGACTCTACACCACTGTTACTCCCCTTTCTGGAATGCTTTCAAGTCCCTCCCCCGCCCACCTCTAGGAAAATCAGATTACTCTTCCGTTCTGCTCCTGCCTGCTTACCGGCAGAAGTTGAAATGGGAAACACCAGCCCTCAGGACGATTTAGCTTTGGTCAGACCAATCGGATTCTATGTTACAGGACTGTTTTGATTACGTCAACTGGGATATGTTCCGGGCTCTGTATAATATAATCATTAGTTGTTGCAATACCAGATGAAGATACATTATTTGACTATTTTGTTTAAAGTGCAAAATTAGACTGCAATATACTTATTTTTTTCCATTTTTATATTTAACAAACAAATAAAGATATATGATATATTAATAAAAACCTTGTTTAACCTCTAGATCCTCCAGAGAGTGTCTCGGTGTCCATCAGTGCGTCTGCTGAAATAAAGGAGGGAGATTCAGTGACTCTGAACTGTAACAGTGACTCAAATCCTCCTGCTCTGTACTTCAGCTGGTTTAAAGAGAATCAAAGCTCAGCTGTTGGATCTGGACAGAGTTTCATCATCTCCAGCTTTAACTCCAGTCACAGTGGACGCTACTATTGTGAGGCTCAGAATCAATATGGATCTCAGAGATCAGCGTCTGTCTCTGTTAAAGGTATTCACTATAAACAGACACTCTTTGAGTTTCATCTGTCTCTATTGTGAAATGATCTTCATGAACATCTTGTTTCAGGGGTTCAGAGAGCTGCTCTGCACACACTTACTGGGATTGTGACGGGATGTGGAGCATTGATCTTCATCATCATCGTCATCATCATCGTGCTCTTATGGTCAGTGAAGTTTGTCTGGACACTAAAAATAAGTATTTTCAGTGATTGTAAAACATCTACAAACTTGGCCTCACATCTAGAGTACATTAACTTTTTCTTTCTTATATATTTGATGCATTTGAACACATGTTTATAGTTTTCTCCTGTTTTTAGTAGGAAGAAGAGACGAGAGAGTGAAAGTGAAGATGTGAATCCAAAGCAGGCGAGTCAGCAAACACACACTTCATCTGAAACTGTAACATTTGATGAAGTATAAATAAAATGCTGTATCTGAAATCTTTCTCTACAGACGGCTGACTCGAGTGATGATACATACACGGCTCTGGATCCAGTGTCCAGAACATCTGCTGACATTTACAGCACGATCAGAGTCAGTGAATGTCTCAAACATTCTTTACTCTCACATGCAGCAGACCCATATTAACACAGGCTGTTTTGTTCATCTGTCTCTCACAGTCTGGTGATGAAACCTACACGGCTCTGGAGCTTCAGTCCAGATCTTCTGAATACGAGACTCTAGCAGGAGCTTCAGCAGATCCTCGTTAAACTCTCCTCGCAGTGTTACTGCTCACATGGAAATACTCAGAAACTCATGCATATCATATTTGATGCTTATTTCATTATCAACAACTTTCTTTCATCATTCTTGAAGTAACTGTGTATACTGTAATCGAGCTTATAACATTCTGCAGAATGTTATTTTTTCAGTCTTTCAAATGAATTTTGTACATTTCACATTTTCATTATATTTGTGCTTTACTTGCAAATACATTTTAACTTCTATATTTCTAATTATGTTATTTCATCACACAACTAACAGCATTTTCATGTTAAACTCAATTGCATTAATGAATAACTACACAAAAACACACGAGTAACACAATATTAGCACTCTAGTAACTACTAGTAACTAACAAGAAACTCAGATTAATGAATTAGTAAGTGATGGTACTTAGTCGAATGTAGTAGTTCACTATTAGCTTATAAGTAACTATTACTTTTTCATAACTCCCTAAGAACTTCTGTATATAGGTTCATAATAAATATGAATAATACATACTGCATAATTCATTCTAAATTAAACGTCATGGTAACCCACAACAGGGGTGCTGTTTTTTTCTGTGGGCAACTGTAAACTGTTGTGAATTAAAAAAATAGGCTAAATTTGTTATAATAAAGATTCATTTAAACGTTTCTATGGTTGCTCCGATGTTTATAACATTTAGTTTACATTGGCTATTTTGCTATCTATTTCTATGTGATCTTCAACATATTTACTATTTGCCCATTAATTTAACAGTTGTAAGAATTAAAGTTATCAAAGTTATTAAACTGATGCAGGGCTATTTGATCATCCTGCTAAATCACGCACGCAGCACTGCCAATGCTTGCTTTTATGTTTGTGAATGTTATGTTTGTGTTGTGGGATCTGTAGGTTGTGGCTTAAAAGCGGAACATGGAAATATCATGGATGTACTGGAAGAATTTTTATTTTTTTTTGTTCTCAGCGATATGAGTCTTTCCCTTCTCCCAAAACAGCTTATAGTTACCTATTAAAATAGTTCAGTTTTGTATGTAATGGAAAAGTGATTAGACAATGTTTCGGGGTTTTTTTCTTCATAAAGTTAATTTAGAAAAACCTTGGGAGCATTTTTTGTTCGTTAAATGTTTTTTTTTCTTTTAAGCAACGACCAAGCGGCCAGCATCAGAGTTGATCGCCTATGTTTGATTAATTTAGCCTTATCAAATCATCACGACTTGACTAAAATAAAATCGATAGATAGGCCTATAAACAGTTCAAGCATATCACAATGTTAGTTTAAATGTTTAACCTATATAAATGTGCAATATCCAACAGTTTGTGTGGAGAGTGGAAGCTGAAGCGAGCTTTACAGGACATGTGTCATGAATCAGACTTCTGTGACTCTCTCCGAGGGCCACCAGAGGGCACCCTCACCGGAGTTCTGACTCCCTCACGGACTTCATTCCCCATAATCCCCTCTGCTGCTGATTACCTGCCCAGGTGTGGCTCATCACCTGGCCTATTTAACCAGCGTCTTCAGTCACAATCATTGCGAAGTCTTGTTCTTGCCCGGCTGACATTTCTGAGTGTTTACCAGTCCTTCTGATTGCTACTTCTGTGTTTGACCCCGGACTGCCTTACCTTGGAACTCTGAACCTGTGCTTGTGACCTCGACCCCTGCCTGGTATTGTTTACGTCTCTGCTCTGCCTCTGATATTCCTGTTATTGCCCGCTGACCATTGCCTGTTTGATTCTGCCTCTGTCTAATAAATATTACTGCAAATGGATCCACTCGCCTCTGACCATTCGTTACAACATGGAGGCTCCAGCATGGTATCTTGGATTTTTTTCCTACAGTAAAAACAACTTAAAATACGCCGTGTATTTTTATTTTCTTTTATTTTTTCATGAAGGTAAGAGTAATATATCATTTGGAACTGTAAAGGGTCTACTTTTATTTGTCTGCATTCACAATATCAACATTGTGCTTTTATAAAATAGGAAAACAGAGAATGCACTTTCTGCCGGTTTTGAACAAGAGCGCTTCAATGATGAACCGAAACTCGGCAACTCGAAACTGGCTCAGAGAAATTATATATATATATCTATAGAAAGCTTTAAAATACTACTTTAAAACTAAATAATTCAAAGCAAAGCAAAAACTCTTCATTAGCCTATGTAATCCATTAAGATGCATATATTTCTCTGCGCGTCCAATGAGGAGATGCCGAGTCATTTCTCCCCGTCACCTCACCATCTAAAATATAAAAATAAGGGAAAGCCTAAAACAGGCCCGATTATAATTTGCGTTTTATTTTATAATTGTATTCAATAATAAAAAAAAAAGTATGTAACTCTTTGTCCTTGAAATTTAAAGGATTTGCTGCAATGCAATTTTGTCTGACTGATAGGTCTATCTGAATTATTTATTGGCCTATCTTTTTAATCCATGCAGCAAATGCTTTAAAAACAGCTTTAAAATTACTTTTGCATTCCAGGTGCTTTTAAAAGAACTTATACATTTTAAGGGTTTTTAAGCTTGAATGTAGCTTGAATGTAAAACATTGTTATGAATTAATTGTAGCCTGTTCCCATTTGTAAAATAGCTAATTGTTGTATAACACGATCTCATGAAAGTGCGTATAGGATATAGCACGATTTTCTGTTTCTATTTGGCGTAATATTTATATGCAGAAATTGACTACCCACCCACAGCACCCCCTACATACAACACCTTCCCGCGCCCCTGACTAGTAATGATTTAAGTATTACCAAATTCTTCAGAGGGAATTACTAAATATTTGGATCAGTATCACTGAAGCGGTGTTAAAGTTAATGAGGTCATTAAGAGATTAATTGTGTGATGATTGATCATCATTAAAGACACCTGATGTAAACAAGCAAAATCACCAAAGAAAAAACTAACAGTTTTATAAAACACCATTATACAGATCGGCGTTTACTCTAGTTGCGCTCTTGACCTTTGCCTTTTCATAACAATGTGTTTGACTGTTATGACTTAAGTATAAGAATTTTTTTAGTAGTGCATAATTAATCAAGTTATGTAGATGGTTCTAACCTAACTTCTCTTTTCAGTGATATAACTGATTCACAGATGGCTGTACAGGTTCTAACTTTCCCTTAATGAAAGTCTGGATTTAAAACTATTTCACATGTAGAGCTTTTTAAGCAGTGGCATAAATCAGCATATGAATCTCAGCGATGGTAAAACAAAAAGCTTCATGCTGCAGTGCATTCTGGGTGCACCAATCAAAACTCATTCATGGCTCCCAGAATGCATTGCAACATGAATAAATTATGCACCAGAATTATTTTAGTATTTTCTTTTATTCTTACTATTTGCTTAAATTTTTGCTATTTTTGTTGTGACTTTATTGTAGCTTGCTTTGTGATGATCAAATATCTGTTTATCTGAATATGTTGTTGATTGTCACCATTGTTCAGAGTCATATGCTGATTCTTCATGTATATGTGTGCCATGAACAATAATTCATAATATGTGATATGAACAAACATTGTTAAAAGACAATCTGCTGATATTAAGTACTTCTGTCTTCATAAGTGCGAGACATAATGATTGTTATCAACATCAGTCAACCAACATACCGTGATCACATTTAATAGTGTGATTACTTTACTGCAGTGCTCTACTGTTTAAACCGTATAATAGTAAAAATAATCAAAAAATAGTATCATAAATGCAAAGATCAAGAGTGCAAATTAAGCAAACACTGACCACTGTGATGGTGAAGTTTTGTGAAATGAAACAAACATCTAAAGCTTTGTTATTTCTCATTAAGAACTTTTGCATGACAGAAATAAAGTCAAACTGTCCTGTAGCTGGTGTGTGGTGAGCGCATACACTTGATTGTCTCTATGACTCTCTCTCCTCTCCACCTGTAGCTGGTGTGTGGTGAGCGCATACACTTGATTGTCTCTATGACTCTCTCTCCTCTCCACCTGTAGCTGGTGTGTGGTGGCGCATACACTTGATTGAGTCTCTATGACTCTCTCTCCTCTCCACCTCTCACCTGTAGCTGGTGTGTGGTGAGCGCATACACTTGATTGGCTCTATGTCTCTCTCCTCTCCACCTGTAGCTGGTGTGTGGTGAGCGCATACACTTGATTGTCTCTATGACTCTCTCTCCTCTCCACCTGTAGCTGGTGTGTGGTGAGCGCATACACTTGATTGTCTCTATGACTCTCTCTCCTCTCCACCTGTAGCTGGTGTGTGGTGAGCGCATACACTTGATTGTCTCTATGACTCTCTCTCCTCTCCACCTGTAGCTGGTGTGTGGTGGCGCATACACTTGATTGTCTCTATGACTCTCTCTCTCTCCACCTGTAGCTGGTGTGTGGTGAGCGCATACACTTGATTGTCTCTATGACTCTCTCCTCTCCACCTGTAGCTGGTGTGTGGTGAGCGCATACACTTGATTGTCTCTATGACTCTCTCCTCTCCACCTGTAGCTGGTGTGTGGTGAGCGCATACACTTGATTGTCTCTATGACTCTCTCTCCTCTCCACCTGTAGCTGGTGTGTGGTGAGCGCATACACTTGATTGGGCTCTATGACTCTCTCTCCTCTCCACCTGTAGCTGGTGTGTGGTGAGCGCATACACTTGATTGTCTCTATGACTCTCTCTCCTCTCCACCTGTAGCTGGTGTGTGGTGGCGCATACTTGATTGTCTCTATGACTCTCTCTCTCCACCTGTAGCTGGTGTGTGGTGAGCGCATACACTTGATTGTCTCTATGACTCTCTCTCCTCTCCACCTGTAGCTGGTGTGTGGTGAGCGCATACACTTGATTGTCTCTATGACTCTCTCCTCTCCACCTGTAGCTGGTGTGTGGTGAGCGCATACACTTGATTGTCTCTATGTCTCTCTCTCTCTCCACCTGTAGCTGGTGTGTGGTGAGCGCATACACTTGATTGTCTCTATGACTCTCTCTCCTCTCCACCTGTAGCTGGTGTGTGGTGAGCGCATACACTTGATGGTCAGGGTATATTCTGGCAAACCGTTTGCCAACTCGTCTAACAATCGGCAAAGCAAACTGTGGTACACCCATTTACCAACACGCGATGGGTAACTACATAAAAGCACAATGTTATTTTCTGTTTTCCCAGCACGGTACCATAGAAGCGGCATAAAGCAAGAGGGTTAAGTAAGAGGCGGGGCACCAGTTAAAAATTTCAAAGTTAAAGTTCACGCAAACAGGTATTAATAGACAAGTTTTAGTCAAATATTGATTGTTTATAGCTGAATTATTAGAACGCAATTATATTTGGAACATTAGAATATAGCTATTAATCCAATAAAGAATTCAACGATATAAGATATAGTGGCATGACAACCCCATTCTTGTGTTATCTTAATAAAATATCAATTTCTAATATATTTAAGTGCACACCACCAGTGCAATGTAATTGTACAGTCCATAGATTTAAACCTAATAGTGGTTCTCAAACTGGTGATCATGAGCCACACTTGACATGTTATGAACTATATAATTTTTCATAAGCCTATCATCAGATAAATAAGACTTGACCAACAGAATATCAATGCATAGCGCATTATATTGTATTATTTCATTAATGTTTTTAAGTTTTAAATAGTTTTGTTTCATTAATTTTCTGTGGGAGGGGCACGTGTGTGTGTGTGTGTGTGTGTGTGTGTGTGTGTGTGTGTGTGGAGGGGTGGAGGGAGGGCGGGGGTCTGTTTACCACCAGTAGCCAACAGCAAGTTCTTTACTTACATACATTTATAAGCAAAACTTTTTCAAGACGCTTTTTTGACTGTCAATATAGTTTTAATAACAGCATGTGATTTGTTCCAATTGTGTCCGTGCTTTTCTGGTCCATGTTGACTATACTGAAAGTTATCAGACATAAAGTTATACAAAAATTACATATTTTTAAGTTTTGTCTTTTCCTCACTCAGAGTTGCTCTCAGATCCATAGAAGACTCCTCGTAGAAGCTTTAAGAATACGAAACATTTGCACTAGATGGTAGGCATAGGCTACAGTGTGTATGGTTACTGTTTTAAAATATAGTAATGTAAAATGACATGTAAAAATAAATTTTAAAAGTTTTAAAATTTTAAAATTACGGTGACGTAATACTGCCCACACATAATATTTTTTCCACTAAATTATGTCATTATAACGAGATCTTTTCTCGTTAAAACAAGATCTTTTCTCGTAATAACGAGATCTTTTCTCGTTAAAATGACATATTTTCTCGTAATAACGAGATCTTTTCTCGTTAAAACGACACATTTTCTCGTAATAACGAGATCTTTTCTCTTTAAAACGACATATTTTCTCGTAATAACGAGATCTTTTCTCGTTAAAACGACATATTTTTCTCGTTAAAACGACATCTTTTCTCGTTAAAACGACACATTTTCTCGTAATAACGAGATCTTTTCTCGTTAAAACGACATCTTTTCTCGTTATAACGACATATTTTTCTCGTTATGTGTGGTTATAATAGATATATGGTAGGGCTGAGGTGAGCAAGTGTCTGCGCTGCTCAGTCTGACATAAACGAGGATCTGCACGCTGCTGAATTGAAATACACTGTTTTAAATGTATTTAATGTAATGGTTTTAATTATAGCAGCATGTTTATTAGGATTAATGTCCAATACAACATTATCCAATAACAGCACTCAGACCCATGACTTGTTTAGGCTATATATGATCAGATCAAAACAGTTATTTTTGAATAATTGACTCTCTATTTATTTATTTGAATGACTGAAGTTTGATTGAACAACAAATCGAAATATGAACAAAGATAAATAAAGAGATTTTCTCTTAGGTTAATAATAATAATTATTATTATTATTATTATTTCGTTCTGTTTAAAAACGGGCAAACAAATTAAGCTAGATTTTTCGTAGGCCTATTTTTGTTCGTGGGTAAACAAATGAGCTGTTTTAATATTTGTTTCACATGTGTGGGCGGCCTTGATATACTTTAGTCTGATTATATATTAATTATGTATTAATGATTTAATATTATTAAATGATCTTTAGCTGAATCATCGCATCACGTTCTTCTTATGGGTTAAATTGCAGGCTTTGCTTTACTGAAGGAACAGTCTTCGCTGCGCTGGGTGTGAGCACTGAGCACAATATACAGATGAAAAGACTGTACAGTATCTCTTGCTGGATTTAGGCTATACGAATTAAATAAACAAACTTGTTTTCGATTGTTTTATTTAAGTAGACCTTTAGACATAAGGCGCCAGAAAGCGCACGCTGTTATTTTACAAAAGCAATTCGTAACATTTTTGTTCTTATTGTGGAAGTATATAAAATTGCTTTCCTCGGTTATCACAATTTAAGGGATCGCGTCGGTGTCGCCGAATTGGGAAGAACAGTGGTGTGCTTTAAATGAGATAAAGCAACATCCAGACTGTATGAAACGTTATTGTGACTAATTTGCAGAGCGGTACATATGCACTCTTATTCTGCGTGATGGGATAGACAGTAAAGACAAGCTGAGTTAAAACATTGATTTTTTTAGGGGCCGTCCTCGGTTCACAGCAACCCGGGACTATCAGAGATGGATAAAACTGTTTTTATTAACATTTAATTTAATTTAATATTTGTATATTATTATTATTAGGTTATGTTAACTTGTTAGGGCTATAGGCCTATTTCTATTTCATATAATATAATATGTTATTACTTTCCCATTTAAATTCGTGTATCGCTTTACCTAATTAACGTTTTGTACCAGAGCATGTGAGCGAAGCGGTTCAATATTCCGCTGTGTGTGTGTGCGCTCCGCTCAGTCGTTCACGGCCAAAGCAAACACTCCGCTAATGTTCCGCTCACTCACCGGTAAACCAATCCCACTCAGATCACGCGTTCACATTAAATGTATCCAGTAACATTAGGCCTATTTATTTTTTCCTGTTTATAGTGAAATTATTGAATACATGTCTCAATTAAACAGTTATGTTTCAGGGTGAAATTGTTTTAATAGGGATGTTCATTAACCGTTAACCGACTCATAAGAATTTTGACCGATTACAATCAGTTAAATGGTTTAAAGTCACTTATTTATTTATTTATTTTTAGTAATTTATTAAAATATGTTAAAAGGTTTGCTGCATGGTTAAAATAAGCTAGTTTTTTAGAGAGAGCAAGAGAGAGAAAAAAAACCAAGTCGCCTATAAGTCGCATTTTATTATTTAATTCTGAACATTTTTTGTAAAATAAGACAAAATATAGAATGCAGCTTTCTGCCGTCTGCTTTAATTTCGCGCAGCACAATAATGAAAAAAACTCTGCATACTCTAAAAAACACTGGGTTAAAAACAACCCAATTTGGGCTGGATAAATATAGGACAGAACACATTTGGGGTTAATTTTACCCAGTAAATCGGGTTGTTTATTTAACCCATCATAAATGGTTGATTTAACCCAGCTAATGGGTTTATTCGTTTCTATTATAATATTAGCTTTTTTTTTCTTTATGCATGAAATAATATTTACAGATTAATTTAAATCCTCTAAACTTTAGTAAAATACTCCAGAACCACTGGTTTACGTGATAAATTCCTTTATTTCTAATTTGCTTGCTTTTATGTAAGCTTTACACATTGCCCTATTTAATCTCGTTTAACAAACATTAGAAGTAAAGATTAAACATTAAACCGATGTAATTCAGGAGTAAATGGACCACTCTGTAACTGTGTTTCCACCGTAACGGCGCTGGCTCTCCCGCCGAGCTGGAGTCGTGTTCGGCGGGAACTGATCACGGATCAGACCGCCGACCTGCGCTTCACTCATGGACGAAATGTACTGCGATTGCCTTCATAACCTGACCAAAAACAAACAGTAAACAGCTCTGAGGACATGTTTTAACATCCAAAGTATTTGTGTTCTGTATCTTTATAAATACATCGTTTATTTTAAGCAAAGCATCAGATTCTTCATCAAGCAATAAAACCGACTCAAGAGAGACCTTTGTTTATTGATTCACACCCTGCGCCTGTATGTTGCTCTGCATACATTTGAACGATATTCTGCACAGAAACAATTTTATAAATAAAATAAAATGTACACAAACTACCCAAACACTGGAAAAATAACTCAAATAAATTACCCAAAAGGCTCATCTCAGCATTTGGGTTAAAAAATAATCCAGGACTTTTTAGAGTAGGCTGCTTGTTGCACAGTATTTCTTTTATTTTCTTAAATTATTATTTAAGTCAAAATATATTTTTAGTATAGGCCTATTTATTCGTTATAATATATAACGCTAGCTTTATTATGTTGTTCTCTGCTTGCAGAAGTGCAGCAGGTGGGTGATATGATCATGTAAATCACTGTGTGCACATGCAGTTTTATTTTATGTACTTTATGTAATATTAGCCTATTCGTGATAAACTTGAATGCTGTGTACATCAAGCGTGCCATTGCCTACAGACCGGTAGCCTATGGTCAATATAATAATTAATTATGTAATAATTTCTTTAATAATTCATAAAGGTCAAGTAGGTTTGTTTATGCATTAAACGAGAAATGGATGTTGTTCCCTCAACATAGCGAGGCCACGACATGAGGAGGCCTTTACCGTTATTGTTCATATTTCGATTTGTTGTTCAATCAAACTTCAGTCATTCAAATAAATAAATATTCCAAGCCCAGAGTCAATTATTCAAAAATAACTGTTTTGATCTGATCATATATAGCCTAAACAAGTCATGGGTCTGAGTGCTGTTATTGGATAATGTTGTATTGGAGATTAATCCTAATAAACATGCTGCTATAATTAAAACCATTACATTAAATACATTTAAAACAGTGTATTTCAATTCAGCAGCGTGCAGATCCTCGTTTATGTCAGACTGAGCAGCGCAGACACTTGCTCACCTCAGCCCTACCATATATCTATTATAACGACACATAACGAGAAAAATATGTCGTTATAACGAGAAAAGATGTCGTTTTAACGAGAAAATATGTCGTTTTAACGAGAAAAGATCTCGTTATTACGAGAAAATATGTCGTTTTAACGAGAAAAGATCTCGTTATTACGAGAAAATATGTCGTTTTAACGAGAAAAGATCTCGTTATTACGAGAAAATATGTCGTTTTAACGAGAAAAGATCTCGTTATTACGAGAAAATATGGCATTTTAACGAGAAAAGATCTCGTTATTACGAGAAAATATGGCGTTTTAACGAGAAAAGATCTCGTTATTACGAGAAAATATGGCGTTTTAACGAGAAAAGATCTCGTTATTACGAGAAAATATGGCATTTTAACGAGAAAAGATCTCGTTATTACGAGAAAATATGTCGTTTTAACGAGAAAAGATCTCCTTATTACGAGAAAATATGTCGTTTTAAAGAGAAAAGATCTCGTTATTATGAGAAAATGTGTCGTTTTAACGAGAAAAGATCTCGTTATTATGAGAAAAGATCTGGTTATTACGAGAAAATATGTGGTTTTAACGAGAAAAGATCTCGTTATTATGAGAAAAAGATCTGGTTATTACGAGAAAATGTGTCGCTTTAACGAGAAAAGATCTCTTATTATGAGAAAAGATCTCGTTATTACGAGAAAGATCTCGTTATTACGAGAAAATATGTCGCTTTAACGAGAAAAGATCTCGTTATTACGAGAAAATATGGCATTTTAACGAGAAAAGATCTCGTTATTACGAGAAAATATGGCGCGTTTTAACGAGAAAAGATCTCGAGAAAATATGGCGTTTAACGAGAAAAGATCTCCTTATTACGAGATATGGCGTTTTAACGAGAAAAGATCTCGTTATTATGAGAAAATGTGTTAACGAGAAAAGATCTCGTTATTATGAGAAAAGATCTGGTTATTACGAGAAAATATGTGGTTTTAACGAGAAAAGATCTCCTTATTACGAGAAAAGATCTGGTTATTACGAGAAAATATGGCGTTTTAACGAGAAAAGATCTCGTTATTACGAGAAAATATGGCGTTTTAACGAGAAAAGATCTCCTTATTACGAGAAAATATGTCGTTTTAAAGAGAAAAGATCTCGTTATTATGAGAAAATGTGTCGTTTTAACGAGAAAAGATCTCGTTATTATGAGAAAAGATCTGGTTATTACGAGAAAATATGTGGTTTTAACGAGAAAAGATCTCGTTATTATGAGAAAAGATCTGGTTATTACGAGAAAATGTGTCGTTTTAACGAGAAAAGATCTCGTTATTATGAGAAAAGATCTCGTTATTACGAGAAAAGATCTCGTTATTACGAGAAAATATGCTTTAACGAGAAAAGATCTCGTTTTAACGAGAAAAGATCTCGCTTTAAAGAGAAAGATCTCGTTATAAGACATAATTGAGTGGAAAAATATTATGTGTGGGCAGTATTACGTCACCGTAATTTCACACTTAAAATATTCGAAAATTATTACTTTTCTATGAGGACTGGACAAACTAAATTTTGAGCCCGGAGAATTTTCAATGGGGGTCTTTTAATATCAAAGATTAAAACAGTTTAACGAGAACAAACCTTAAAAATTCTCGCCAAGCACTGTAATGTCATCCTCTCAAGTACTGCAGACAAACTGCCCTTCTGAGTGTATTGTTGTTCCCAAAGCCAAAGACATCTTTAACTTGCTGCAGGACCGCGACAAGAAACCGCGAGAATTTAAGCAAAATAACCGCCTTGCATCACATTACATCCATTTGACGTGCGATAAGCGCCAGTACGCCGCTTAGAGGTCATTTTAGTCAATACTTTGGTAAAGCATTTGACTGAAATAATAGCTATACCATTGTTTATTATGACCATACAGCCCTTGGACTGCATTATTTCTTAAATGATTATATAAATTACATTTTGACCATTTGACCACAAATGACCTAGACATTTACAATACGTTGGCATATGTTTGTAAATGTATATTCACTATTTATCCGATTTAAAGAACTTTTAAAATTTATTTTTACATGTCATTTTACATTACTATATTTTAAAACAGTAACCATACACACTGTAGCCTATGCCTACCATCTAGTGCAAATGTTTCGTATTCTTAAAGCTTCTCGTGAGGAGTCTTCTATGGATCTGAGAGCAACTCTGAGTGAGGAAAGACAAAAACTTAAAAATATGTAATTTTTGTATAACTTTATGTCTGATAACTTTCAGTATAGTCAACATGGACCAGAAAAGCACGGACACAATTGGAACAAATCACATGCTGTTATTAAAACTATATTGACAGTCAAAAAAGCGTCTTGAAAAAGTTTTGCTTATAAATGTATGTAAGTAAAGAACTTGCTGTTGGCTACTGGTGGTAAACAGACCCCCTTCCCCCCCTCCACCCCTCCACACACACACACACACGTGCCCCCTCCCACAGAAAATTAATGAAACAAAACTATTTAAAACTTTAAAACATTAATGAAATAATACAATATAATGCGCTATGCATTGATATTCTGTTGGTCGAAGTCTTATTTATCTGATGATAGGCTTATGAAAAATTATATAGTTCATAACATGTCAAGTGTGGCTCATGATCACCAGTTTGAGAACCACTATTAGGTTTAAATCTATGGACTGTACAATTACATTGCACTGGTGGTGTGCACTTAAATATAGAAATTCGATATTTTATTAAGATAACACAAGAATGGGGTTGTCATGCCACTATATCTTATATCGTTGAATTCTCTATTGGATTAATAGCTATATTCTAATGTTCCAAATATAATTGCGTTCTAATAATTCAGCTATAAACAATCAATATTTGACTAAAACTTGTCTATTAATACCTGTTTGCGTGAACTTTAACTTTGAAATTTTTTAACTGGTGCCCCGCCTCTTACTTCTTAACCCTCTTGCTTTATGCCGTTCTATGGTACCGTGCTGGGAAAACAGAAAATAACATTGTGCTTTGCGAGTTACCCATCGCGTGTTGGTAATTGGGGTGTACCACAGTTTGCTTTGCCGATTGCTAGACGTAGTTGGCAAACGGTTTGCCAGAATATACCCTGACCCTGGCGCTGTTGTCTTGTGGCAGCTGTCGTATCATCCAAGTGGATGCTGCACACTGGTGGTGGTTGGTTGAGGAGAGACCCCCCCCCCTCATGATTGTTAAAGCGATTTGGGTGTACAACAATACACAATAAAAGTGTTATATAAATGATTAATTCATTTAAAATGAAGTGCACTTTTTGCGGGATTGTTTTACACACAATAATAAACATTCCTGAAGTTTACGCTGTCATAACTCTAATATGAATAATACAAAAAAATTAACTCAACAAATAGACTTGCACAATTACATTTGCAGAAAGCACATACTTTGAGCCTAAAATGCTAAATAATAAGCCTGATTAGTAATAGAAAATATCAATTTCCAAAGCATACACATACATTTTGAATAGTTGTAATTACTGTAGCCAAACATATTTGTTAAATACAGTTTTATTTATTATATTTTGTCTTTGTTTATTTTTTATGATTTTTTGTAAAGCCATAATTTTGTAAATATTTTTTTATGTTTACTATTTGAAATAGGTAATATTTAATGTTTTAGGGTAATTCTTTAAAAAAATCTAGGGTAAGTTTGATCCTCAAACATCACTGTAATTATCAAACATAATATTCATATATGGATTATATTGATACAATTAAAACCACTGAACTAGGAAACGTTCCTGGTTTTCATTTCAGAAAAGTGGTCACCTTACTGTTGATAATTCTGGCTCTTGATCTTTCGATGCAGTCAGAACATTCTCAGTCCCTCAATCATTCTTGAATGCAGGGGTCCATGGCAAGAGTCATGAACATGGAGCTCATTCTCTGTACACCAGCGTCTTAGTTTACTATTACATCAGTAGATTATATAGATACATTGTGAGGGGTGGTGTAGTGGTTTATCTAATAGGAATTATACATGACATCATATAGGAGTGTAAGCAAGTACATATAAGGAATGCATTTGACAAACAAGGGATTTTCTTCCAGCTACACCTCTTCATCCAGACGGGCCGGTCCAACTCGATGAACCCTCTTTCCCTCAATCAACCTCCTGCTCGTCTTGAACACCACAAAGACCCGTCGCTAGGAATTCTGGGAGAGTCTTTCCTCTTGCCCCAGCATGTGATTGTTGAGCCTGTGTAGGTGTGTTGGTTGACTGTTGTGAGGGTATCTTTTACTAACCAATCTAATCTGTGTATAGTCTGACTCTGTTGAACTGTATCATACAAGTTCCTTTGTCTGTTTTTACTTTTGGAAGCCGTAGTGATGTGGGCCATTTTCTTTGTTAATTGTGTTTTCTCCTGTTTTTGGTCAGATAGGGAGTGAGGTAAAAGTTATGTTGTTTATTTGCATTTTCTTTATTCAGGTAAGATAGTTTGATCCTCCAGCACCTCTTTGTTTGTTGTTTTGGCCTGGTCCCTCTTGAAGATTATTGCTTCCACTTGTATTTCTTCTATAAGTTTTAAATGAAAGATTTCAAATCTATTTTAACTCTGTGTGGTGATTGCTGGCTGGGACAGGAGTGAACTTGTTTTCTTGTTACCCTAGACGGAGAAGGAATGTAACAATTTTGCAATCGTAAAATGTAAAATAAAGTTCAGGGGGTGGGGGCTGGACACTGGGGTTAAAATGTGGCCCTGGACAAATCGAGCCCACCCAGCCCAAATAATTCCCCCTTGAATGTTTTGATGGGTCATAGGGCCTTAAATCTGAGTAAATAAATGAATAAATAAAACAGGACAGAAATTAGTACTGATAAAAATGACTGAATTCTCGACAAATGCAACAAACTTAATAATGTATTTTAGTCACATAGAAAAATACTTGACAGTAAAGCATTGATTCTGACCTAGACTGCTGGAAAGTTACATGATAATAAATACTGTCATCATTTCATTCCAAACGACTCTCTTCTGTTGAACACAAAAGAAGATGTTTTAGAAGGTTACCAAACCATTTTGATTACCTTTGATTTCTATCGACCAAAATGTATTGAATTGATCAAATTATGTTCCACAGAAGAAAGAAATTCATACAGGTTTGGAATGACATGATGTTAAGTAAATTATGTCAATTTCATGTTTTGGGTTTATCTCCCTTTAAGAACATTATTATTTATAAATAATAAGCACCTAATTTACATGTATCTTTAATCGGCCTTTATTGAATTAACATTTTGCTTCAATAAAAAATGGAACTAAACTCATTAGAACTAAACATCTAAAGAGAAAGAATCCAGAGTTTATCTGACTAGTATCTATTAGATGGTGGTCACAAGAAGTACAACCATGGTCCTCATTACCATAGTTACATGCACTGTAAAAAATGAATCCTGGGTCTTGTAATTTTCACAAAAAAAAATTAAAGTGATATTTAATAATAGTGTGTGTATTTCATTAAAGAAATTGTGATTCAGTGTTTTATAGAATATATTGAGGAATTTATACTAATAAAACCAAGAGGTGTGTTTTTAAAGGAAACTTCAGCAGTTTTGAGAATTGAATTGAGAAACTGATTAAACTAAATAAATTAAGGAAAGAAGAAGAGAATTAGCTTAATTTTGTGGTTTTATTTTAGAGGTGATTGTTAGTTCCCAGCATGCTTTGCATATAGCTGGATGGAGAGTATAATTTGTAATTAAATGCTATTTTATGTGTTTTTGAGTGAAGGGGAAACGTCTATTAATGTTTAATGTTCAGTTATGTTTGATATTTGAAAGAGTTTCTGTTGAAGTTTCCATTGCACAGTGCAATAGTTACCATTGTGCAGAAGAATAGTGCTTATGATTATTCATACTACTCATACTAGACTTCAAGCCTTGTTCGAAGAGAGGTAGCTTTAGAGCTAAACTAGTGTAGTACTTACCAGTATTGATGAAGTATTTTCCTATTTGAACTGTTAGGCTGTATATCATCTTTTAAATGTACAAAATAACTCAAATATTACAAACAGGCCTCGTTCAAATTCACAGACTTTTGAGAATCAGGTTAAAATAGGCTAAATGAGCACATTTCACTAAGTATATTCAATTCATTATGTCATAGATGAGTTAATTTAGGAGATTTTACACGATTTTTTCAGGTAGACTCCATTTAAAAAATCAAGTCGAAAAACTACTCAAAAATAAATATAATATTGTTACCATAATTTTAAATAGCCGTTCCATTTATAATAAGTTGCCTAATAATAAACTATACAATTTGTAGTAAAAAAACAAAACGAAACATGAAGAAACTGCAAAATACCTTCTATAAAATTAAAATATTCCCCAAAATGTAATTACAGTAACATTTATAATGAATAGATTCTGCCAACACAGGCTATTTGTGTTAATAACTTAAAGTTAAATTATGGAGCTGAATTGACAAGCCATGAGCGTTTTCAAGATACCTCGTGGCTGTTTCAGCCAGCATCACTAACCTTTCTCATATCACACGACTGTATAACAATTCTGTGTCACATCTGAATGGATCAAGCGTCCGGCGCTGTTTATCTCGAATCGTGGCAGAAGCGCGGCGTCGCGCGGCTGGCGGATGCATCGGGGAGCACTGCTTCACGCATTTGGAGTATTTCCTTTATGCGGTTTCGCATGCGCTGTAATTTAGAAACAGCACCTAATATCGGGGAGCTATCCTCGATCGGCCCACTACTCGAATGGAATGTCCCGGTGTTTCCGATGGCCAGGCGATCGCGGGGCGGCCCCCCAGACCTCTGGGCAATACAACCCACATTGGGGCAAAAGCAGAAAACATGCAAAAAGTACTCCACAAAAACAGAGAACAAGAGAACAGAAATCAATACAGCAACAACAAAAGACACACAGAACACGTGTATATATAGAGGAGCTAACAAGACTAATCACACACAGTAGGAAACAATGAGATCGATCGAGAGAGCAAAGGCTGATGGGAAATGAAGTCCAATTCAAAACAAACAATAATCCAGAAGAATGCCGTCTGGTGGCGGTCAAGGCATACCAGCTGTTGGCTGTGACAGAAATATCTGACAGAGAGTGCATAATCTAACACTTAGGCTACTTTACACAGTCTCACAAAGATTGAACAATAGTGAATTCTAACGCTTGTTATTTGTTTTGATCTGGAGGCTTTTTGAGTTGCTCTTGTGTGCTTGAGATGGTGTCACACATATCCAGGAAGAGGAAGACAAATATTTTTAGCTCCATATTTAAGTGTGAAAACGGCAGGCGTTTGACACTTTAAGCTGATGATGTTTTTGTCATTTGGGTGTGGACACTGAGACACTGACTGCAGCGCGGTAAGACCATTTTTACCAGCGTTTATCATTAGATAAAATAATTCTGTGTGTCTGCAACTGATATTTGTGAAAATGTTGTGATGAGTTGATATTAAATCCAGAAGCTCCAAATGTGTTATAGATACTTTTGTAAATATTGTGTGACGCTCTTTAGACACAAGGCCTGACCCGAGAAACATCATCAGCGCCCATCAAGACTTTAATGAGCAGAGAATTACTCTGAAATCTTCATGATCTCTGATTATCAAGATAATAGAGTTTGTTATGCCGTGTATAGATGATGCTCATAATGTTATATGTGTTGGTTTTATGATTGCAGAACTCACTATGTGGACGTCACTCGTAACGTCTCTTCCTCTGATCTTGGTGATCATGACTGCGTGTGAGTCTTCAGTCACTAAACAGACACTTTAACACTCGTGAAAAACTGATAGAGATCCTCACACTTGTAGCTCTTAAACTGACACGAGTGATTTGCTCTCAGCTAACATATAGAAATGGTTAAAATTAAATACTTTTTTATAAGAAAAGTTCATAAGCATTGGCTCAAAACACCTGAAACACCAACTTTATTTTCTAATTTCTGTTTTTCAGGGGTTGATGGTCAGCAGAATTGGGCGGTGAATAATGGCCCTTCATACGTTTGTGCATTAAAGGGAACAACAGTGAAATTATCCTGTGTTTTAAACTATCCACACGATCAAGAGATCACAACAGTCTTCTGGAGCAAAACTGCTGTAACTGATGGAGAAACATCAAACCTATCTTTAGACCCACAATACAGAGGAAGAGTTCAGTGTGACAGTGAATATAAAGACACTTACAGTCTCACGTTGACGAGTGTAACAGAAGCTGATAAACACATGTACTACTGCAGATTCACTACAAACAGAGGAACATGGACAGGGATCCCTGGAGCTCAGCTGGACGTCACAGGTAGAGCTAATGATCTATCAGAAACACACACACACACACACACACACACACACACACGCACAGACACACACACGCACGTACACACACACACAGACACACACACACACACACACGCACGCACGTACACACACACACACCAAGCACTTTATCATGTAACTCCATCAGGCATATTATATTCTTTCTTTTGAATACAAAAAGAGAAATGTTAAATAAAATGTCCTGAGTACTCATTTATATAATGGGCCTCATTCATGAAACATGAGCAGAATGAATTTTTGTGTAATTCGTTCATAAAGCTGTTCTGACGTTAATTCTTGGATTCATGAAAATACACCTGCTCCCTGCCCGGTGTGAATGGTGCGTAAAATGTTCTGTGTTCTTTTTATCAAACTGATGACACTGAATTTTGTTGCACTGCCATTATAATATATTACAAGTTTGTTTGCTGTTTTATTTATATTTTATTTAATTATTTTTTTGTAGCTGAGAGCTGATAAACTGTTTAGCTCCGGTTAAGCTTTGGTGCTTGTCACTGTCGTCTTTTAGCCAGCCGTCCAATCAATGGAGGAAGAGCGGGACAAATACTACACCGACCAATCATCCTGTGTTTACAACAACTGAACGACAGTAGAGAAGTTAATATTGCTGATTACTGCATTTTTATATTCAGTAATATTCTTCAAAATGAGATACTAGTATTACTGCCGTGGATATTCCACATCATAGCAACCAACTCAACAGCTGGAAAAAACTTTTTTACAGTCTATGGGAAAAACATTGTGCCACCAGCTGGCCGTTTCCAAAAGAGCACCTGACATTCTTCTTCTTCTTCTCGTATGAGACAGCATTATATAATATCCCCTAGTAGCCGTAACCACTCCCTTGTGGAGGGCCCAGGATGACAAAGGTTGAAGAAGTTGGGTCACTCATCCATCAGGTGTTGGGCGGTCTGCTCAGGAGAAGATGGCTTGGAGATGTTAAGGCCTTGGTGACAATAGTATGAGTGTGGTGTTCTCTGTGAAGAGGTGCTTGGCAATGCCTGAGAGCACTGGGAGGAGTTCAGGTGGTGTTGGCATCCCATAATAAGCCTCATGGTGTCATTCAGTGTTACATCCAATTTCTTAACATGGGAGCTCCTGCACCATGCAGGGATGCATATCCCTCAGCGCTATAGACCAGTGCTAGTGTGCTGGATCGTGAGGTGGAAGTACTGGCGCCCCGTGATGATCCGGCCAGACGGCGTAGCAGGTGGTTTCTAGCAGACGCGTTTGCACATAGTGCCTTGAGATGTGCTTTATATGTAAGATAGCTAAAGTCATCAACGCATTATTTCAGGGGGCTAAAATGCTTTGGTGGACACATGTTATTGAATATTTCTTGTTAGCCATATGGCCTATTAGTCTAATAGCAATATACTGGAGCCAAACCTGAGAAAGTAGATCAGAATATTCCACTGCGTTCCTGGACACAAAGTGTGTGTAACTGTAGTCATAAGCAGGGATTATACATAATAGTGAATGAGCGTGCACGAGCGCCCTATTTACGAATTATTGGAATTCATTAACATACAAATCGGACATTTACGAAGCGTTTGTCAATCTGGAGGAGAGTTTTTGGGAAGGTCTGTTTTACATGTAAATTACTAATAATTTACTCACACATTTACAAATGCTTCATGAATGAGGCCCAATGACTTTAAAAGGTGACCGTCTTCATTCTTTAAAAAAAGTAGCAAAACTGTAGTAACATGTTTTTGACACATTCCCAAGTCTTCTGAAGGTGTGTGATAGGGTTCATCAAGAAACAAAGTAGCAAACTGAAATAGAATTTATCATTTCACAAAAATCTTGACCTCGCAGCAGTTCTTGTCATTGCATACATTTGTGTATAATGTGGAGTTGTTGGATCCAAATGCAGGCTTTATAAAAAAAACATGGTCAAACAGGCAGGATTGAAAACCAGTATACAATATAATCCAAGGCAGAGGCAAAAGAGTAATTCACAAAACAGGCAAAGTTCAGGGCAGGCAGCAAACAATCACAGGTAACCAGTCAAAGGATGAAAACCACAGGAAAGGCAGAAAACACAAAGACGTTACAGGCTACCAATACTCAGCAATCTGTGTGTGCATCTTAAGCTGGCTGCACACTAGACGACTTTAAAACCACGGGAGACCACAGACATGAAGACAGTTCAACCGATTTTTAGCCTTATAATTCTCTGAACGCGCACACTTGAAGATTTCACAGTGACATGGGATCTCACGGAGACTCGAGATCAAACATGACTAGAGAAGAAAAACAAATAGAGGGCAATCGACGTTGTCAGCTGGCTCTCCAGGCATGCGTTCTGTTTCACAGTGAAAAACAAAGTATACAAACGAATATGTTCTCTGCTTTCGTGGCATGTTTGTGGCTGCCAAGTTTCAGCTATAAATGGACGCTACATCCGGTGAGTGACGCTTGCTCGCTCTCATTGGCTATCGCATGTATCACGTCAGAGACAGCCTGATCAAGAGTCGTAAATATTAAACATGTTTGATATTTACGATGTGAGTTCAGCGATGCTCCGTCTCGATCGGGAGCAGATAAATAATCGTAATAACACCACACACTAGAGGAATTTTGGACAAAACATTGTTTGGGACAAGCTGCGAATCGGGAGACATACAAACGGTGCAGGGAGGGGGGTCTCCAGGACAGGTTTGGGAACCACTGATTTAAATCTATTACATTACAGTTTCTTTCTCATCAAAACCAGTCGTATGCCACTTGGAATATACAATATGAGTGGCATGGGAGAGTTTTTTATTCTAAAGCCTGTCACCATTCACATATCATTTCATCTGTGTAACTGAACATGTGACTTGAATTATCTTAGAGTTGTATTTTACTGTTATCTGAAATAATCTTTTTGAACAAGAGATTTTTGTCTTGACACGTTCACATGTGAACAGAAGAAACTAAAGGAAGATATTAGAGGAAGTAATGCTAGATTCACTGTTCACTTGGGCCCAAAGACATTGTTTTATTGAAACATGCATTGGCTGTAAATCTGCTTTAAAATGATTTTGTGTTGTGAACAGTGCTACACATATAAACAAGAATTCAACTGCTATTAAACAGACAATCAAGCAGGACATTTGTTAACGTCTTCTGAAAAACAAAGGAGGTTATGAATGGCTTTAGAACAACAGTGAAATATAACGACTGAATTTTCAGTTTTGAGTGAACTATCACTTTAAGCCTCCCCCTCTGTGGAACTAATGGGTGGAGTAATGTTAAGCGATACAGTAAACAGGGGTGAGGTTAGGGTGTGGTTAGGTGTCTAGCTCCACCCCTAGAGCCCCAGCTCCTCCCATCTGGCTCTGCAGCGAGCAAACTCTCCTTAAGCTGATGAATCAGTGAGCTGTTGTTCTGTCAGATCTGCAGGTGGAGAGTGTGAAAGAGAGAGATTCAGTCACTCTGACATGTAAAAGCAGCTGCTCTCTGCCTCAACAAACATTCATCTGGTACAGAAACAGAGAGAGATTAACTACAGGAATCATGAAAGTGAATAATCTTCAGCTGTGGTCAGTCAGTCGTCATGATTCAGGAAACTATCAGTGTGCTGTTTCAGGATATCCACATCTGATCTCTCCACCTGTTTATCTCAAAGTAGGATGTGAGTAAAACTGATTCATTACATTAGTGAATTATTCACAATTGTATTATTTTTATATTTCTATTGAATTGATTTTGTAAAGTTATACATCAGCTGAAATCTAAAAGAAAATGAAAGATTCATGTGTTTGAAAGCCTAATTATATTTCTCATTCATGTGTTTTGTGTTTCAGGGGTTGATGGTCTGCTGGATTGGGGAGTGAATTACAGCCCTTCATATGTTTGTGCATTAAAGGGATCAACAGTGAAATTATCATGTACTTTAAAATATCCTCGTAATCATGAGATCACAACAGTCTTCTGGACCAAACCTGCTGTAACTGATGGAGAAACACCAAACCTGTGTTTAGACCCAGTAAACAGAGGAAGAGTTCAGTGTGACAGTGAATATAAAGACACTTACAGTCTCACTTTGACGAGTGTAACAGAAGATGATAAACACATCTACTACTGCAGATTCACTACAAACAGAGAGAATGGAAAATGGACGGGGATTCCTGGAGCTCAGCTGGACGTCACAGGTAGTGAACTCTCAGAAATACACCACAGACACACAAACCCCGGTTTCACAGACAAGACTTCAGCCTAGTCCTAGAATCAAATCTAAGTCTGAGCTGTTTCAAGTGAAATAAACTTGCACTGACTGATCTTAAAACACATCAGTGCCTTTGTTTAATCTCAAGATGTACACCAGCAATGTTTTTTCTGAGCATGTTTATAAAAATGACTTAAATGTCCTAATTGAACTATGATCTAATCCTGACTTCGTCTAAGCCCTGTCTGTGAAACCGGGACACCATCACCTGTTATTCCAGGAGCTCAAACAGCAGAGCACAGCACTAGTAATGCCAAAGTCACGGGTTCAGTCCCCGGGAATACATGCACTGATGCAATGTTTAGTCACTTTGGATAAAAGCAAATGTTTAAACGTAAATGCTTTATTTTTTAGTAGTTTCATCCTCTTAAAGTTTCAATTATTATAATATTAAATGATGCACTTTTTAATCTGAATGTGAATCAGTGAGTTGTTGTTCTGTCAGATCTGCAGGTGGAGACACAGCCGAGTGTGAAAGAGAGAGATTCAGTCACTCTGACATGTAAAAGCAGCTGCTCTCTGCCTCAACACACAACATTCATCTGGTACAGAAACACAGAGATAGTAACTGAAGAGACATGGAAGACGCTTTACCTGCGGTCAGTCAGTCTTCATGATTCAGGAAACTATCAGTGTGCTGTTTCAGGATATCCACATCTGATCTCTCCACCTGTTTATCTCAAAGTAGGATGTGAGTAAAACTGATTCATTACATTAGTGAATTATTTCACTTTTATTTTATTAGAATGAGTTTGTGTGTCTAGACACAAGTAAAATATTTGCTAGTGTGTTGTAAAAGGTGCATACAGTGGCTGGAGCTCAACGCTGCAAATGAAAAAATACCTGCAAATTAAGAAATCATCTTCGTCAATTTGAAAACACACATGCTGCAAACTTACAACACAAACAAAGAAGTTACAGAAACACTGCAAATACACACAGACCACATCGGGAATGTTTCAGGGAACCGCAAAGTGACAAACTGACAACTTCCCTTACAAAAATTAACCATGGTTTATCTATTAAAATTAATACAAAAAATATTGAATTCATTAATTATATATAAAAATAAAATGTACTGTAGTTAAACCCTTGCAACCACAAATTAACCATGGTTTCTACGCTAGCATTGTTTAACCATGGTATTTGTCCAACTGAGGTCATACAAGTGGCCAAGTGGCAAAAAAGAAAAGAAAGCAAGATCACTACACTTTTAATAAATAATTTCATTTAATTGGGGTAATTTTAGCATATTGGGGTCGTGGTACGTTCTTGCAGTGTTTCTGTATTTAGTTGTGTTGTGAGTATTTGCTGCACATGTAAAACTGATAAAGATGTTTTCTTAATTTGCTGGCGTTTTTTTATTTGCATATGTTTTCTTATGTTTCAGCATTTGAGCTCTTTTGGCGACCACAGGTGCAGAAGAGAATAAAAGATTTCTGTGTTTGTTGCTGGATTTCTCTTTATTTATTTTCTTCATTTCTGTGTTTCAGGGGCTGATGGTCTGCTGGATTGGGGAGTGAATTACAGCCCTTCATATGTTTGTGCATTAAAGGGATCAACGGTGAAAATGTCCTGTACCGCAACATTTACTGGTTATCATAATCTCCGAACAGCCTTCTGGACCAAAACTGCTGTAACTGATGGAGAAACACCGAACCTGTGTTTAGACTCAGAAAACAGAGGAAGAGTTCAGTGTGTCAGTAAAGATAAGGTCACTTACAGAATCACTTTAACGAGTGTAACAGAAGCTGATAAACACATCTACTACTGCAGATTTAGAGATACACAGAGTAAAACATGGACAGTGATTCCTGGAGCTCGACTTGATGTTACAGGTAAAACTGGTGAACTCTCAGAAACACACCACAGACACACTGTTATCTCAGTTTTATCAGATTAGACACGAGGGAATCAGGACATGATTCAGGTTGGACTCAAAGTCAGGTCTGAACGAGCACAGCAGCTCGTGATGCATCAATATCTGTGCCACAGAAACATCAATCTGTTTGTCATGTAACTGCTGTCAGAAGTGCTTCAGTTCAGTGTTTAATATGATTGATATGATGGTGAAATAGAGTTGTTTTTCTGTCAGATCTGCAGGTGGAGACACGGCCGAGTGTGAAAGAGAGAGATTCAGTCACTCTGACGTGTAAAAGCAGCTGCTCTCTGCCTCAACAAACATTCATCTGGTACAGAAACACACAGATACTAACTGAAGAGACATGGAAGACGCTTTACCTGCGGTCAGTCAGTCGTCAGGATTCAGGAAACTATCGGTGTGCTGTTTCAGGATATCAACATCTGATCTCTCCACCTGTTTATCTCAAAGTAGGATGTGAGTAAAACTGATTCATTACATTAGTGAATTATTTCACTCATTATTGAGATTAACTTACTCAGAATGTGTTTCAGGCCCAGTAATATAGGATGCATTATATTTTTGTTTACAAGACAGGATTGGTTTTTAATAAAATATCAAATTAACGTGAATCAGGAATCTGTGTTTAGAGACACTCTTTATGACTCATGGGTTGATAAATCAGTAAATGTGATGCTGTTTTATTTACCGTGCACCAGTTCAGATGTAGATTTTATCTTTGGATCTCATCACTGAATAAAGTCTCTTGACTTCAGTAATTGTTAATAATGATAATGGAAAGTCATGGCATAAATAACATAATGATGTTTATATTTGAAATACATTTAATAGATCCTCCAAAGAGCGTCTCGGTGTTCATCAGTGCGTCTGCTGAAATAAAGGAGGGAGATTCAGTGACTCTGAACTGTAACAGTGACTCAGTTCCTTCTGCAGAAATCAGCTGGTTTAAAGAAGGAACATTTGTGAAATCTGGTGACATCTACAGCATCACCAACATTAAGTCTGAAGCCAGTGGAAACTTTTACTGCTCTGCTACAAATGAACATGGATCTAATGTCTCTGCGGCTGTGACTGTGAATGTCATGTGTAAGTCTATCTTTATTTCTGGTCAGATCTGGCTGATTATTTCTAAAACGATTTGTCTTACAGTATGTCATTTTACACCTTTTGTCTTTCAGATCCTCCAAAGAGTGTCTCGGTGTCCATCAGTGCATCTGGTGAAATAAAGGAGGGAGATTCAGTGACTCTGAACTGTAACAGTGACTCAAATCCTCCTGCTCTGAACTTCAGCTGGTTTAAAGAAGGAAAGTCTGTAGGATCTGGAAGAATCTATAACATCTCAAAGATCAGCTCTGATCACAGTGGAGAATACAAGTGCAGATCCAGAAATAAACATGGAGAGAAAGACTCTGATGCTGTGAAGCTGAATGTGATGTGTAAGTGATGCTGGAGCAAGAACTGAGAACAGATCCTCTAGTCCAGTGTGTTTTGTGATTGCTGATGGCATATTTAATTCATTTATATTTCAGATCCTCCAAAGAGTGTCTCGGTGTCCATCAGTGCGTCTGGTGAAATAAAGGAGGGAGATTCAGTGACTCTGAACTGTAACAGTGACTCAAATCCTCCTGCTCTGAACTTCAGCTGGTTTAAAGAGAATCAAAGCTCAGCTGTTGGATCTGGACAGAGTTTCATCATCTCCAGCTTTAACTCCAGTCACAGTGGACGCTACTATTGTGAGGCTCAGAATCAATATGGATCTCAGAGATCAGCGTCTGTCTCTGTTAAAGGTATTCACTATAAACAGACTCTCTTTGAGTTTCATCTGTCTCTATTGTGAAATGATCTTCATGAACATCTTGTTTCAGGGGTTCAGAGAGCTGCTCTGCACACACTTACTGGGATTGTGACGGGATGTGGAGCATTGATCTTCATCATCATCATCATCATCATCATTGTGTTTATGAAGTGAGCTCCTGCATTACAAAGTCATTTCATAAGTTAACACAAATATAGGATTTGTTAAACTTATTGTAAAATGTAAAATGTTACTTACTGTTCAGTATTTTGTAACACAATTTCCAGGAAGAAAAGGAGAGACGGTGGAGCTGAAGTTGTCAGACAAAATCAGGCAAGTTTAATAATACATATTATATTTAACTGTAAAAATTAAGACTTAAAAGTCTTGTACTGTTGCTTGACTAATATTTGATCAAATATTTCAGATTGATCTTACGATAACTGTGTGATTATTATTTTATGAAACAGCAGGATGATCGTGTGGGCAGATCAGCAGAAGCGTCTCCGACCAATGACGTCCCAGTGTATTCTCTAGTATCAGCCAATCACAGGGATGATCTGTATGCCAACATTAAAGTGAAGAAAGCCAAACGCTCTGGGAGAGAACAAACAGAGAAAGACTCTGGAGATGCTGAAGAGATTCAGTATGCCAGTGTCCATCACTTCAAAAACAAAGACATGAACAAGACTGAAGAGACCGTTGAGATGCAGCATCCGTCTGATGCCAACAGGTGAGAAATGATTCATGTGAACCCAAAATAAACATATTCAATTCTTAATCAGACCTCTTGCTTTGTTTTGTCGAAATGATGGATTGTCACCTGCTGATGTCATATTAACATATTCATTTACTTCCTCCCCAGATCTGAGGACGTGATCTACAGCTCAGTCAAATGAAGAACATGTGGTCGATCCGCGTCACTGATGCTCGTGTGAGACCTGGATTTGAGTTCAGCATAAGTCATGTTCCAGCTCCCTCTCTGCTTGATTTCATCCATTTACACATTTATGGGACTGTTCTGCTGTTTAGACATGAATGTCTTTCCATTTAAAATCCGCTTGTTTATTATGATCTTAATTGATTGTGAATATCACACACACTGTCTTCACTCTACTCTCACACATGGACGCCACTCAGACATGTACTAGTCAAAGGCCTTTTAGCTCTCGCTTTTTACAGTCAATGTAGAACAGATATTTTCTTTTGTGTGTTCATACTGTGTGCTTTTATTGCTAAATACATCACGTTTTTACATTGTCAGAAAGTCTTTGTTTTCATTATGACAACATTATGACAATGTACCTGCTCTGGTCTATTTGCCTATAAATAGCAGAACCAAGTTATAATAATTTTCAGATACCTGTTCATAAGATGTTGTTAGTGACATTCACACAAAGGTACTTCTACTATAATTGTAACAATTTAAAATTATTTAAAGTTACCAAAAAATGACAATGGAAGGCAACAAGCTTTACACTGATGAGTTGATTTACCTGCCTCTGGTCAAAGAGGCTTTAGATGGATGATGAGGTTTTTTAGGTTGATTAGAATCTGCAATCTCTGACCAAGTGTGGTTACTGGGTTCCACGGCTGCAATACGCTGTTGTATTTGAGCTTCTTGTCATCCCTGCCACTCCAGCTCTACAGCACGATTTCACCATCCAGCTGGGTTCTTCTACAATTGCCCCATCAAGTACAGTCAGAAATCTTGGTGTAATCTTTGATGATCAGCTGACCTTCAAAGAGCACATTCCACAGACTGCTCGATCTTGCAGGTTTGCACTTCACAACATCAGAAAGATCAGGCCCTTTGTAATGGAGCATGCTGTACAACTTCTAGTCCAGGTCCTTGTCATTTCAAGGCTGGACTACTGCAATGCTCTTCTGGCTGGACTTCCATCAACACAATCAAACCTCTACGAATGATTCAGAACGCAGCAGCATGACTAGCCCATGTTACACCTCTCTATATCTCCTTGCACTGGCTCCCGGTTGCAGCTCGCATCAAGTTCAAGACATCGATGCTTGCATATAAAACAACCACAGGCTCAGCACCCACCTACTTCCACTCACTTATAACAATCTACATTTCCTCCAGAAGTCTGAGATCTGCTAGTGAGCGACGCCTCGACGATGGTACCATCACAGAGAGGCTCAAAATCACTCTCCAGAACATTCTCGTTCACCGTTCCTAACTGGTGGAATGATCTTCCCATTCCTATCCTTCAAGCAAGAACTGAAAACTCATCTCTTTCGACACTACTTGACTTCATCTTAAGTTAAAAAGAAAACAAATCTGTCTTTCTCTTTGTAATCCTTCTCTTTTTAGCATGTACTGATTTGAAAAAATGGCTGTAACTTGGTACCACGAGCACTTATTGTGATTGTTTGCCTCGTTAAGAAGAATCGCTCTGTCTTCCCCAATTGTAAGTCGCTTTTGATAAAAGTGTCTGCAAAATGACTAAATGTAAATGTATTTAAACAGTCGTTTCAGTATTTTATGGAAACGCTTCACCTACTAACACAACCTCAGGTTTCCTGAAATAACGGGAATGAGCATTGTGTATACATGCTAGAGGGAAAACTCGGTTTTCTCAGATAACTGAAGCCTGATTTGTTAATGTTCTTGTAGCTACAAATGGAATTCAGCTCGGCAGAACGAGCAGGGCTGACTGTCTATACAAGTCAGCACTGAGTGCCATTTCATCAGAATCTTTTGCATGACAATCAACTGCATCCACTCATTTACAGCTTTTTTGGCATTTGGTCCTCTATAACAGCGGTATTTTGAATGTGTGCGTGCAAAGTAGGTGAAATGGGCTAAGCATTTATAGTGCAAACAGTGCCACTAACACCCAGAGCTGAACGGAAAATTGAAAGGCAAGTACGAGACATCTTTGAGGGAGGTCCAGCCATGGCAGGACTTAGTCCTCTCCTTGTCTTTCCTGTTGCATCAGGATGGATTCTGCAGCTCCGTGTCCAGTGTCACTTTAACCTTGGTGCTTGGGGAAGGGATATCGCTTTTCAGTCTGAGGGTGCTGTCGGAGCTCAAGCTTTGGCTTGGACTGAGGCTGAGAATGTGATGGATTTGCAGACTGTTGAGTGTGGTAAACGCATTGTGAGTGAACTTTATAAATGTGAGGGAACGCATCAGTTTGAATAGTTTCATTCTTACCTTTTGTAGCCTGAAGTTACATGAGGCAATGTGTAACATGAGGACAAGCAATTTTTGAGGAGGTTGCATATTGCGTTCATCCAATTAATGGCACTGACATTGAAAATATGCAAAGAAGAACGTTAACCCATATAATTTACAGTGTGAAACAGCAGCTTATGAATACCCAGGATTAATTGTTAACCAAATATATATTATAAGCAATGTGAAACAACGAGCAAGATAACCCAGGATTTATTTAGGATGAAAATCTCTATTGTGTGTGAACAAGGTTATATTTTTCTCGTGACAGGAACGGTGGCACCTGCAGGTGTATGGCTGTACGCATTGTGCGTACCATGAGCGCTCAGATCTGAGATCTGCCTCGCAAACATTTCAGCAATTAGTAGACATGTGTCCTGTATCTCTGTCGACTGAACAGCCATGCCTTTGATTAGTCTTTTGCACGTCAAAGTCAATTTCTATATGATTATCAAGCCAAATAAAAAACAGAAATTCGTGCTATACGCACCTTTATCATAAGGGTTAGCCTACAATAATTAATTAGGCTAGCTATTTTACAAATTGGAATACAATGAATTCATGACAATGTTTTACATTCAAGCTGGCTACCCATAAAATTGATTGTGAAAAGTTATTTAAAAGCATATGGAATGCAATAAAGTTATTTTTAAAGCTGTTTTTAAAGCTTTTGCTGCATGGATTAAAAAAATTATAGGCTAAATAATTCACATCAGACAAAATTGCGTTGCAGCATATCTTTGACATTTTAAGCTATTCAGAACAGATTAATAAAATCTGAAAATATAAGCAGCTATACAATTATAGGCTTAACTTGTTGATTTTATGAAGTAAATACCGTTATGGGACTATTCACAAGCTGTTTTAATTACAGTGTAAATGCTTGCAAATGATATTTAATGTTTTCAAGTCCATTCATTGCATGCAATCAACCCAATAATCGCAATAAGCTTTGTTTTTGTTTTTTTATTATAACACAAAGTCTCATCTGTTTGTAAATTTTGAGATCGAATACAAACAATAAATGTGTTTAGCATTTTTTTATTTGTAGTGAGGTAACTACATACATTTGCCTCAGTTCAAGCTGCATTGGAATCAATGATATTTTACTCTTTAATATTTGCATCATAATATGTATGTAGAAAGTAAGTATGGCGCAGAGTATGGCCGCTGTGTTGCGAGCTCCGAGCCAAACTGGCAGCTTTTTGTTTGTTTTGTATGTAATTTGGATGTGTCTTTCTCTGGATGTTGTCTACTTAATTGTTTACAACAGACAAACACTCCTGGAAATCGGTTCTACAGTTACTCACCGCAAACCGGACTTTAAATTCCTCAACAACAACCCATTGTTAACAAACAACACTGCGGAGCCCTTTGTTTGGGCTGCCCGACCACGATGCCGAAAACAGAGCCGGATGAGAGGAAAGAGAGCCGGCGTTCTCGTCAGATTAAGACGCCGAGCAGACCGACCACCGCTACATGTATCCTACTGGCTAACGTCCAGTCCCTGGACAATAAACTCTGTGAACTGAGAGCTTGGATTTCTTTCCAGCGTGAGATCAGGGATTGCTCTATTATTTGCCTCACAGAAACCTGGATGTCTAGAGAGGTACCAAACTTTGCCATCGAACCCACGGGTTTCTCCGTGCATCGCACGGATAGAATAACGGATCTCTCAGGGAAGAGCAAAGGAGGTGGTGTATGCTTCATGATCAACTCATGGTGCGATCGAAAGAATGCGTATCCTATACAATCTCTTTGTTCTCCTGACCTGGAATACTTCACACTGCTGTGCCGGCCATTTTGGTTACCGAGGGAATTCACAGCGGTCATCATTAAAGCTGTTTACATCCCCCCTCAATCCGACACAGATGCAGTACTCAAGGAACTGTATGGGCATTTATGCAAACAGGAGACCGTGCACGCCGATGCTGCGTTTATTATAACCAGGGATTTCAACAAAGCCGATCTTAGGAGGATCGCACCAAAATTCTTCCAGCATATATCATGCAACACATGTAGAGAACGGACTCTAGACCACTGTTACTCCCCTTCTGGAATGCTTTCAAGTCCCTCCCCTGCCCACCTCTAGGCAAATCAGATCACTCTTCCGTTCTGCTCCTGCCTGCTTACCGGCAGAAGTTGAAATGGGAAACACCAGCCCTCAGGACGATTTAGCTTTGGTCGGACCAATCGGATTCTATGTTACAGGACTGTTTTGATTATGTCAACTGGGATATGTTCCGGGCTGCATCCGATGATGACATCGATGTTTACACAGACACAGTCACGTGCTTCATAAGGAAGTGCATAGAAGAAATTGTACTGACCAAAACAATCAGAACCTACCCGAATCAGAGACTGTGGATTAACACTGATGTTCGCACGGCTCTCAACGTTCGAAACTCAACTTTAATGATTATTAGCAAGCCATCTATGCTCTCCTCAAAACCATCAAAACCACAAAGCGCCATTACAAAGGAAAAATTTAAACACAGTTAACTACTTCCGACTACAGGACAAGGACTCCACAACATTACGGACTACAAGGATCGAAAACACCCTGCTACAAACACCTCTACCTCACTACCTGATGAGTTCAACACCTTCTACGCTCTCTTCGAAGTCAGCAGCTCCTCCCACACACAGATCGCTCCCACGGCCGAGAGTGCTGAGGCTCGTCCACTCTCCGTGTCTGTAGCGGATGTTACCCGATCGCTCCGGCATGTGAATATCCGCAAAGACGCAGGTCCAGATGGCATTCCTGGCCGTGTCCTTAAAACATGCACTCACCAACTAGCTGGAGTCTTCACGGAAAATTCTAACCTCTCCCTTTCCCTGTCTGTTGTCCCCCAATGTTTCAAAACATCCACCATTGTGCCAAGACAAAAGACACTCAAAGCTTCTTGCCTGAATGACTGGCACCCAGTTGCTCTGACTCCCATCATCAAGAAGTGCTTTGAGATGCTTATCAGAGATCACATCTGCTCTGTATTACTAGCATCACTCGACCCACTGAAGTTCGCCTACCGCAATAAATGAAGTTTATAAACGAAGTTTATAAACTAAGTTCGGGAGGAGCACGTCAGATACTCAGGCTAATTAGCACAGGTGGTACACAATCTAGGTAATCAACCCTTGGACATAAATACAGCTGTCTTACCTCTATCTAGTTGACGGTTAAGCAGCATCCCTCCACCACCCTTTCTCCACCAATATCACTAGAATTCTAATCATACGGGGGGGTTCACTGGGTTCGGGCCATTCCCGGCTAGGAGCCCTCCCCAGAACAGCACGCCTACAACGTATTACCATACACGCCAAATACGCATTACGTTTATCGTGCTAGTAGATGTAAGTGTGAAATCGTGAACTGTTCCACTGATGATGCAATTGCCTTCACCCTGCTCTTTCCCATTTTGACAAGAGGAACACATATGTGAGAATGTTGTTTGTTGACTACAGTTCAGCATTTAATACCATATTACCCTTTAAGCTTGTAGTGAAACTCCGGGCTCTAGATCTGAACAATTCTCTATGTTGCTGAATCCTGGACTTCCTAACAGGCAGACGGCAGGTGGTCAGAGTAGGCAGAAACATCTCCTCCCACTGACCCTCAACACTGAAGGCCCTCAGGGCTGTGTTCTCAGCCCTCTCCTGTACTCCCTGTACACGCATGACTGTGTAGCTCCAACATCATCGTCAAATTTGCAGATGACACAACGGTGGTATGTCTGATCACCAACGAGGGTGAATCAACCTACAGAGAAGAGGTGGACACCCTGACTAACTGGTGTCACAACAACAACCTCTCTCTGAACATCAGTAAGACCAAGGAGCTGGTGGTGGATTTCAGGAGGCGGACCAGTGAGCACCCCCCCATCACCATTGATGGGACTCCAGTGGAGCGGGTCAGCAGGCATCAAGTTCCTCGGCGTAAACATCACAGAGGACCTCACCTGGACTATTCACACACAGTCAGTAATGAGGAAGGCCCACCAGCATCTCTTCTTCCTCAGGCGACTGAAGAAACTCGGTCTGAGCTCAAAAATCCTCAGACAGATCTACATTTGCACTTTAGAGAGCATCCTGACTGGCTGCATCACCGCTGGGTACGGAAACTGCACCGCTCTCAACTGGAAAGCCCTGCAGAGAATAGTTCAGACGGCCCAGGACATCGTCGGAGGTGAGCTTCCCTCCCTCCAGGACATCTACACCCAGCGATGTGTGAGGAAAGCACGGAAGATCATCAGAGACTCCTGCCACCCGAGCCATGAACTCTTCTTGTTGCTACCATCAGGCAGACGGTACCGCAGCATCAGGACCCGAACCAGCAGAACGAGAGACAGCTTCTTCTCGCAGGCCATCAGACTGCTGAACTCCAGATAGCAAACTAAACCCACCCACCTACCCCTCACACTGGATTCCATCTACACACCAGACACACTGACTGACAGCACTGTAGTGTCTTGCACTGCATAGCATAGAACACATGCAGCTCTATCTTCTCTTTTGCACTAACAACACAGTAAAACACTAACAGTATGTGTAGCACGCCCCATCCAGGTGGCAGTACTGCAGTTATATCTGTTTGAATATAACAATAAGACAGACACGTTGTGCTGCTTTCATTAACAGATTCACTCTTGTAATCTTTATTACAATAATTAAAACAGTGTCTTATATCACTAATGTGAATCACTCAAACAAAACACCAATAAACATGTTTGGCATAATCCTTGTCTGAGTCCTACATCTTATACTCAGATAATATCTTTCTCAGATAACTCAATACATTTCCCCATAAACATACTTCAAAATGTTTTATAATCTCTGTTATATGTGTACTAATAGCCACTGTAACCTTAAATAGTTGAACGAACTATTAAAGATGTAATTTAAACATGTAAACTAAAGTAATGAATACAACAAGCAAGCCCCATCAGAAGAAATATCATTAAAATGTCATAATGTACACCCATCAACAGTCTACATCATTAATATTTGAGAATTAGATATATGAACCATATAATAGACCAAGATCACCATAACAATACTTGTAAATCTTGCCGCGATTTCTTTAAGACTGCAAGGGAAGCTCAGCTTCCCCTATAATTGTCAAAAATGAATGGTCAAATAACTATTATGTTAACATTATTTTATTAATTAAAATGCTAAACACGCTCATCTCGAACGAAAACAATTTCGTTCAGAATCAGCTACTTAGGTCGGTTGACTCGATTTCCTTCTCATTCATTCCCGTAGATACAGTGCATTACTCTGTTGAAGCCCAGCGTCCATTGACTTCAATGGGGCTGCTTTAAACAGTTTTTTTTCAGTGCTTAGAAACAAGACGGTCATTGGATAATGCTGCGATTATGTCCCGCCCACGGACGCCAGCGCCTCTGGGATGAATGGAGGAGTGGGCTGGCCCGGACTCCGAGCGTCTGCGTGATGATTGAGGGTCTGTCATCTCTTTTTAATCCACTTTTATGTCCTAAAACGCTGTTTTTGGGGTCGACAGCTTATAAAAACGTATTTATTGTTTTTTTTAGCTTGTTTGCTATACACATTGTCACATATCAGCTTTTAGACATTTTTTTTTTTTTTGTTATAAATAAATGACAAGGAGGCGGCAGCTTCGCAATGCAAAGAGACGGTTGGTGTGGGCGTGGCGTGGTCTTCAGATTATGACGCGATCACTCTGTGTCTCCATTTCCAACTCAGTCCCATCATGATTTTGCATGTGTAGTCGAAAGACAAACTGCTGCAACCTTCATCGATATTTCACACAATTTCACACCACATTCATTGTTTCAGTTTAACATAATTCCCACATTTCCTCCGTTGAGTTAAATATATATATATATATTAGATCGTTTGTTCATTAATTCATATAGTCTGAACTAGCCAGCTAGCAAACTGCACAGCAGGTGTAGAAAGGAGCTTCTCCTGTTTAAAGCGGCTCAAGTCCTACACCAGAACACAATGGGCCAAGGCCGTTTAAGCAGCCTAGCTCTGCTGGCCATTGAGAGGACACTGGTCAAGTCACTGGAAAAGACGCCTAGTTGGTACGACAGGGTTACAGAGCATTTTCTTGAAAAGGAACGTAGAATTTATATATAAATAAATGGACAATTTTTATGATTTAGGCCGAAAATGAGCTTCCTCTTTAAAAGATCAGCAGCCGCCACTGCTCTACACCTTGCTCTTTCCATTACAAACACACAATTATAAAGCTTAAACATAATGAGCTTCATATTATTATGGGTAATCAGTTTGCTGGAGTTCTTAATTATTCAGATTGTATTATATTAACACCAGATCTGTCGCGTCACATCCGCGATTGAAACGCCATTTACATAAACAAAACGTCTCCCTTAAACATCTTAATTATACACAGAAAGTGTATATTATCCTCTTAAACAATGTAAACACATTTTCAACATTTTGTTTCATGTTATATGTCCTTGGGGATCGCTTTTCACCCACCTGTTTGAATATAACAATAAGACAGACACGCCAGTGCTGCTTTCATTAACAGATTCGCTCTTGTAATGGCTTCTTCTCAGCGACTTACTGTTAACACTCAGTCTCTGTTCAGCACAGTGTCTCCCCCTGCTGTCCACTGGGGTTATACCACAACATTCAATATGATCACAGTACTTGAAACATCAAAAACACCATAAAATAATAAAATACATGAAAAAAACGAATTATTCCTGTGACTACACATACAGGGTGTCACACTCTCCCTGACAAAAGAAATGGCTCCAGACAACACTGACCCCTTTAACTCTTAAACTCTAGAACCAGTTCTCAAAATAACCATTGTCAATGCAGTGCACTCATTTTCAAGATTACTGTGTCAATGTATAATGTGTTTTTCTGTGCATATCTTATTTCTGTTTACTCTTAGGTACTAACTCTTTAGTATCCACCAAAGGCAGCATAAGGTGATACAGTGGGACAGTACCCTATCTGGTAAGGAAATGGAGGCGGGACATAAGCACAAGTCACATATACTGGTCCCTGTACCCCATTAGAATAATACGGTAACTTGGGTGTTGGCATCACGTGGGCAGCAGCTATTTCAATAGGCAGTTCATAACTGGGCTGACCCAATGAGGGGTAAGTAAAGACCCGTGTGGGTTTCCTTTCTCTGCTGGTCCTTCTCACATACCCATAGTCTGAAGCTCCTTCAATTGACTAACTATTTGTCTTCTTCCTCCACAGGTTCCATCTCTCCTAGCTCATCCGCCATCACCTCAGGTCCCGCACAACAGGTATGTCAGTTAATGAGCGAGATGCCTTGGCTCAGGTGAGTTTTCTTCCTCTGCTCCTAGAATAATCTCATCATCCCTTGCCCATCATTCCCCATTACTCCGCTCCACTCTCCTCTGTTGTAAGTGTCAGGCATCGCTCTTCTCTGCTCAGATCTCTGTTTTTCGTGGAGCGCAACCAGTAATAAGCTCTTGGAGTATCACTGTCATCTGAACATGAATCACTTGAATTCACTTCCTCAGACGTTCTTGCCGATCTTAACAATCCCTGTTTTTTTTCCTTAGGTCTACGAGACTCGACTACACTCTGAGGTTGTAGGTCTACAGGTAGGTCATTTACCAGGTGAAGCAGATTGCGATGCAAGGCATACGTATCACTGCTGGATTCCTGTCTCCACCGGATTCAGGGTATACTTGATAGACTGGTCCATCTCCCATTCTTTCTTTGACCACATGCACGGTTCTCTCCCAGTACGATCTTAACTTTCCAGGCCCTCCCCGTTCACTCAGGTTCCAAACTAGAACTCGATCTCCTGGTTGCAACACAACACCCCGAAGATGCTGATCATAGTATTTCTTGTTTCGTGCACTTGCTTGTTTACTGTTGTCCGGGTTAATTTATACGCCAGCCATCCGCTTTTGCCCATTTCTCAGCATAATCTCGAGGTGAGTACTGGTCATCCTCTGATCTTAGACCAAACAACAAGTCAATTGGCAAGCGAGGGTGACGCCCATACAGAAGGAAAAATGAGAGAACCCTGTTGCCTCATGCTTGGTGCAATTGTAAACATGCACTACCTTTGGGAGGTGGTCTTTCCATCTATCCTTATCCTTCTCTCCAACGTCCTCAACATTTGTAGCAGAGTGCGATTAAAACGCCTGCTGGATTTGCTTGGGGTGATAAGGTGTTGTCCTTGAGTTGCTGACCCCAGTTAGCCTTTGCAAAGTCGCAAAGAGATGGTTCTCGAATTCGCAACCTTGATCGTGATGAAGCCGGCAAGGGTACCCAAATCTTGGAATGTAATCATTAAATATCCTCTCAGCTGCTGTCCTGCCAGACTTGTCCTTTGTCGGGTACGCCTGGGCAAACCTGGTAAAATGGTCCACCAGCACCAGAATATATTCATACCCGCCCCGACTCCTTTCCAAGTGCATATAGTCTATGGACACCAGGTCCATTGGGCAACTTGAGGTGAGACTTCCCATAGGAGCTCTGATCTGCACCACGGGTTTCTTCTGCTTTACGCATCGGCACTGCTGGGTGACATAGTGCTCAATCTCTTTCTTCATGAAAGGCCAGTAGAATCTGCTCCTCGCTAAGTCCAGAACCCGCTCTGTTCCCACATGACCCATGTCATCGTGCAATTGTTTCAAGGCCAACTGCTTAAACTTAGCAGGAAGAACAAATTGAGATCTGTGATCGGTCTTTCGATAGAGCAGTCCCTCTTGGAGGTCCAATTTTCTCCACTCATACAACAGTCTCTTGAGGCCTCCTTTAGCATCTTTCCTTATTTCAGGTGTCAGTTCTTCACCGCTCTCCTTTAACTCTATCACCTTACCAACAACAGGATCTCTCCTCTGGGCAGCTTTCAACTCTGACCGGTCAAGTGTCATGAGGTTCTTTACGAATTGGCCCTCGACATCCTCTTGACGTGCATTAAGAGCCGCAACCCATGCAACATCATTCTCTTGTTCAACCTGACTTCCTTCCCATGTAGCGCGGACCATTTCCTCTGTGAGAACTTTGGTACATGCGGACACAAACATACTTATGTTGAGAGGACAACGAGAAAGCATATCCGCGTCAGCATTTGCTTTGCCGGGTCTGTAGCGAATGTCAAATCTGAAATCGGCTAATTCTCCTACCCACCTATGTCCCACGGCATTGAGTTTGGCTGTCTTAAGGACATACGTCAATGGGTTGTTGTCTGTGAAGACTGTAAAGTGTGGCGCATAGAATAGGTAGTCACGGAACTTCTCACAGACCGCCCATTTAAGTGCTAGGAACTCCAGTTTTCCCGAGTGGAGCTTATAATTTTTCTCGGCTGGAGTCAGTGTCCTGGAGCCATAGCCAATGACTCGGAGCCTACTCTCTTGCTGTTGGTACAGCACAGCCCCGAGCCCCTGTTCGGATGCGTCTGTATGGAGCACAAATGGAAGTTCGAAGTTCGGGTAAGCGAGAACCGGGGGATTTGTTAAGGCCCCGATAAGTCTCTCCAACACACCTTGGTGCACACTTGTCCACTCCACTTTCGCACGCGATGGTAACTGGGTCCCTTTTTTCCCAGTCTTACTCTGTTCCCCAGCTGTTACGGATCCCCGAGACTGGAGGAGCTCATACAATGGTTGCGCAATCCGCGAGAAATCTTGAACATATGTGCGATAGTAGCTGAGGAACCCCAACAAACGTCGCAACTCTCCGACAGTAGTGGGCTTTTTCTCTTTCAGGGAGATGACAGCTTCTATGTCTTTTGGGTCGATACGGACACCATCCTCTGAGACTAGTCTTCCCACGTATCTAACCTCTCTCTTGAAGAATTCACACTTTGCTGGCCTCAACTTCACTCCATGCTCCTTCAGTACTCTGAGAACTCTCCTTAGTCCCTGGACATGGTCACTGAATGTTTTGCCAAAACAAAGTATGTCGTCTAGATACGGGATACATAGTTCATCTCTTAATGAGTCTAACATCCCCTCCATACTCCTCTGGAAAGCCGCTGGTGCATTAGCTAATCCAAAGGGTATGCGCACCCACTCATATAGTCCCCAAGGAGTCGTGAATGCAGTAAGGTGCCGAGATCCCTCCGCCATGAATCCCTGATGGTAGGCCTTCCTGGTCTAGAATTGAAAACCATCGGTAGCCTCCCAGAGTGTCAATGAGGTCCTGTATCCGGGGAAGTGGATGTCGATCTGGAACTGTCTTTGGTTTAACAGCCTGTAATCTATACACAGTCTCAGGGTGATTTTTCTTCCGGACGCACACCACCGGGCTGCATACGGAGACTTTGACTTGACCACCCAACCCCGAGCTAGTAAGTCCTGACATTCCTTCACCTCCTTATACAGGGGTTTCGGGATGGAGGCATACGCTGAACAGGGATATCATCCGTTAAATTAATTGTCATCTGTAAACTTGGGATACACCCAATATCATCTTCTCCACGAACAAACACATTAGATTCCTCATAAAGCATCTCTTTGACTAATTTCTGCTGTTCTTCTTCCAGATGGCTTACGCCAACATGCGGATGCCAAGCTGTCTGCCTTGTGGATGTTCTCCTGTTCCTGGCAACCTGAATCTTCTCCTTGGCTCACTGGTATGTCACCACTGCTTCTCAAATCTTGTCGCTCTGCTTCAATAACACTAGCTATAGCCTGTATACTTCCTAGAGGTGTATGCCGTCTGACTGTGATTGCACAGGTGGTAGGATTGCCCAGGGGAATTCTAACATAGGGTCGATCTGTCCCTTATAACTCCATCAGACCTTCTCCAAATTCTATTTGAGTTACCGACGCACTCTCTTCACTGGATTCAAACAGCACTGCTGGTTCCCTGCATTCCAAGGCTAATGGAACTTTGCACATTACATAAGTCACCCGACTTGGTGGTACAACAACATCTCTAGGGCCGACTGTGATAACAGCTCCTGTGTTTACATAAGGTTGTTCCTGAATGAAGCTCACTATTGCATGGGCTTGGTCACCTTTAATGCCCAGGGCCATCTTTAGGAGTTCCGCAAATGCACAGAGACCGCGCACTGTGTCCTTCTTTCCCCTTATTAGCTCCTCGACAACATTAAATCCCAGCAATGGCTGCTCTAATGGCATCTTTCCCACTAGGAAGGGCACCTGAATAGCCAGACTCGGATCATCATTACCGGGCAGGTTTACTGTCAATTTCAACCATCCTTCGAATGGGAGCGGATCTCCATTAACAGCTGATACACTGAGGTCACCACCATCGATTATGTCTGACAATGGTCGCAAAGCTTGTTCTGGCAAGTATTTACTCTTCCAGTTAGTGTCAATTATACTAACTTGTGCTCCCGTGTCTAACAGAGCTGGTACTGCAAAACCATTAATGTGGCACTTGAGGATGGCATTCTTTCCAATGAGCTGGGCGAGTCGGTCACAAGGACGTCATGTTTGGTTCAACAAAACAGCTGTTCTACCCATTTGAGCTTCTTTCTCATTAGGCTGGGGCTGCGGTTGGTCGGTCACTGGTCGCCCCTCCTCAGTGGCCGCTGGTCGTTTCCCGACACCTTCTCCCTTCTCAGGCATCCCACTGCACAATGTCCATCCTCACCACATGCAAAGCAATGACTGCAAGAGGTTACATCCTGGGCACTACATTTGGGACACATTCGTCTACGTTGCTTCCCCTGCAACTGGGAATCTGTGACCTTGCACTGTCCTTTAGTTGTTCTTGCCTTTGCAAGTGATTCAACAGTCTTTGTAAGAGCTTCGATTTGTGCACTCAACCGACAAATTGTCTCAGTTTGGTCGTTTTGTCTATTGCAGTCCACATCCTTACCTCGGCCAGACTCACACTGAGCACTGAGGGCATTTGAAACTCTTGGGCGCGGAGCTTGTCCGAGTCGACGTTGTCTTTCACTCTCGTCACTGGCTATCTGGGTCACTTGGCGGAGGAGTGACCTCATCTGTCACCAGCCGGTTCATAAGCAGGGGTTTCAATTCGGTGCGAAACTGGTTGTACTTGGCTCCCATGCCCTGATAAATTGTTCTGAGAAACACATTTTGAATCGTTTGTTCATCATACTCCAGATCAGTTACAGCTTGTTTGGACAGGAACATAAGTTTCTGTTTCAGTCCAATCAATCTATACAGGAATTGTTGCGGAGTCTCGTTGTCATTCTGTTTACCGCACATTAACTCCTGGAAGAGCTCAGAGCTACTTCTCTCATTCAGGTGCGACTGCAGGAAACTCTTTAACTCTGGGATCGTCAGACCCTCCTTGTTTACTAACATGTCCTTAAAGTTTCCTGGTTTAATGACTCTCAAGACCCTTCTGATGATGTCATTTTCATGGTTGGCTGCTAGTACCTCATCTATTTGATTAGTTACACTTGTGTAGCTTATATCAGAGGTACTGTCACCAATCTGCCCCCCCCTAAATTTTAAACTCTCTGTGCTGAAACGGTAGTAGCTGAAGATCACGGAGGGTGATCATAGTTTCCCTTTTTTCACCACTAGGCTCACTAGCTACATTCATATGTAACCTAGTGCCAGCTTTAGAAGATTCTGATTTACTTGGGTTAATATCAGTCTTGAATTGGGCTAGTTTTCGGCCTAACTCTTCATAGCATTCTGCTAATTGATTATACTCCATCTGCTGTGTTTGTGTGTCAGTGGTAAGTGTCAGTTGTTGCTGTGGTGTAAGTGATTCAATGTTATGCAAAGCGGATTTTACGTTAGGTTTCTGAATTACAGCATCAACATTGTCTTTCAAAAGTAACAACTGAGCAAACCCCCCATCTTCTAACTCAAGAAGATAGTCACTAGTCATGTAGTTAACAATGTACTCAAAGCAACACTCCTCATCAGTCAAATCCAACCTGTGTCTTTCTGGGTCTGCAGCTGGCTCCAGACAATCCACCAGGCCGATTAGTTCATCATGGGTGAGGTGATAAAGTCTTTTCTTGATTTCCCAAACTGTTGCTTTTCTCTCACTAGAGGCCATATTGACGACGATTCTGCTGCTGACGAGTTCACACTTGGCTCAAACCACACTGCAAAACTCTTCTCCAGCCAGGAAACCCTTTCACAGCCGTGCCTTGGTTCTCCTGCTGCGGCTGAGCTGCCCTTCGTGGACCTCACACTGATCACCCGTCACTTGGCCGTTCTGTGGTTAGATTGCATTGGATCTGCGTAACAGCAGGTGGCGCTAGATCCCGGACGAGCCCCCAAAATCTGTAGCACGCCCCGTCCAGGTGGCAGTACTGCAGTTATATCTGTTTGAATATAACAATAAGACAGACACATTGTGCTGCTTTCAATAACAGAAAACTCCGCAGATTTCCGCAGATTGTAGCGCCCGTCATACTCTAAGAGAGAGTGTGCCGCGCATGCTCGTTTGAAGTTACGCTGTTTGAGGTGACTTATGTGAGAGTGCAGCGCATGAACATCATATGTAAAATGTCCACAATAAAACTAACCGCGGAAGAGTTAAAAAAGTCACCTGTCTGCAAAAATTACAGCTCTGGACAGAGCAAAATAATTTGGTAATGACTTTTATGAAGATGGGGGAATTATGTTCTGTAAATCCTGTCAGCACTCCGTCGATTACCTGAGGAGACAGACGGCACTGGAACATCTCAAATCCACTCGCCACAAGAATCGAAAGCAAAGTTCTGTTGGTAAGTTTAATGTAAAGTGATATTTACTTAGTGTTGTAAAAACACTTCACAATTTATCTTAATACACGCTAAATTCACAATGATGAAAACGTATTGGTGCTGGGTGGTATGAGCTGTATTTTTCAAATGCCGTCATAGCGGTGAAGAGATGGAGAAAAAAAAAATCAATGGCCAACAAAGTATCAAGTCACGATTGTCTGTAAAGTGAAATAAAATCTTTATTCTGACATCCGCGTGTTCTGCGCATCTCTGTGAATGAGCGCCGCAGTGTCGACTACACATACTCAAGTACGCATGACGCTCACCCATCTCACAAGAGGACATGAACTTCATCTGAGTCACTGCACCAGGATTTCTCACCAGAAACATATCGTCAGAAAACAAAGCTCTTCACTACAATCCGCCTAAATAAAAGTTTGTTTAACTTTATGACCGAAATATATTGCTATATTGTGTGTTAGAATGTACTTCTCAAAGTAATATTAATAAGGAATAGCATACAATTTCACAATTTTTCATCCATGTTTAAAGTTTAACCAGCCTAAGCATCTGTTGTGCACCACATTGCCAATGAAAAGAAAACTGTTAACATTTAATCAGTATTTTTTTTATAAATAGCACATTAGTTTTATGCAATGTTTATATTTTGTGTGTATGTATAATATAAAGCCCTGTCAAGTAAAGAAAAATATACAGGGGGGTGGGGGCTTCGTGAGGGTCATCTTACCACCCAGCACTACAACGTATTGACACTTTGAATAAATAGCTCTTTTATTTATGACATGTATAATATATACACACACACACACACACATATATATATATATATATATATATATGTATATATAACATTTAGTCATTTTCCCAAAGCGACTTACAAATGAGGACAATGGAAGCGATCAAAATCAACAAAAGAGCAATGATATGCAAGTGCTATAGCAAGTCTCATTTAGCTTAATGCAGTACACATAGCAAGGTTTTTTTTTAATAGAAAAAGAATAGAGCAAGCTAATGTTAGAGGCCTTTTTGCAGGTCATTCCTCCAGGAGGGAACATTTAATTTAAAAGTCTGTGAAAGTGATTTTGTGCCTCTTTGGAATGAACAATAAAGTGATGTTCACTTGCAGAACGCAAACTTCTAGAGCATAGGTCACTCACAGGCGGACCGCGGTCCGGTCCGGACCCAAAAGCCGTCCCACATGGACCCGGACCTACAGCCAATAACAACAACTAGGCTACTTATAAATATATAAAAGCTATCATACTAAATAGTAAGACATTATAATTTTCCGGACCATTGCTTCAAGAAATTTTCTCTAACCGGACCTCTGTACATTTTAGTTGAATACCCCTGTTCTAGAGGGTACATACGTCTGAAGAAATTAATTTAGGTAAAGGAGTGCAGAGCCAGTAGTGGTTTTGTAGGCAAACATTACTGCTTTGAGAATTTTTTTAAATATATATATATTAGTTTAAATAATTGAAAGTTGAATTTAATGTCTACACTGAACCAATTAAAACTTTGAATGACCAAACATTTAATTCTAATTAAAATAATTTACATAATTCAGAACACAGACATTGGCCTCCTGTATATCTAAGACTCCATCTACAGCTGAAAGAAAGGAGTTCATCTTTGATTTCACAAAGACCTTCATTGAAGCTGACATCTCTCTGGAAAAAACTTCTACATTTTCCCCATTTTTACAGAAGTACTGCAAACAGGGAGGGTCAGTTCCGGCTCCATCTCACCTACGCTCTGATTACCTTCCATAATTATTTCCTTAGTATTTGGAGGATATCAAGCAGGCACAGGGAAGTCTTGTGTATATAATTGCTGATGAAACAACAGATGCTTGTGGCCGTTGTGTCCTTGCTATTCTCCTCCAGCCAGTAGGCAAACCACCTGTTGCAGCAGATCTAATTGTTCTAGATCGTGTTAATTTCAGCACTGTATCGCAGGCTGTCATCTCCTGTCTTAACTCCAACAACGCCAATTTCAATGATGTATGGGCTTTTGTGACTGATTCTTCAAGTTATATGAAAAAGGCATATAACACAATTATCCACGGTCTATTCCCCAATGCCAATCATGTCACCTGTCTGGCACATCTGCTGCAATTGGTTTTAGAGGTGTTTCCTGACACATTTGAAGAACTGAACCGGATGTGTGCTTTGGTAAAGCGGGTTTTCTGCCAGTCACCCAAACGGCATCTTGAATTGAGGGCCTCCATGGCCTTCAGCTCTAAAGCTGTGCGGGACCTTGGAGTTCTGTTAGAAGAGAACGGAAAGCTCCTGAAAGTCCAGGCCACCTTCATCGTGGAGCACAGCTCCGATATTCTTGCCACTCTAATCAAACTGGAAGAAACCTCCAGACCCACAGCTGCCAGCATCTTCAGCCAGCTGGAGGACCTCAGCATGCTGTTTGAGTATGGCCGCACTGCAGAGGCTGAGGATTGGCATCCCAAGACTAGAGCGCAACTGAATGAGTTAAATGAGGATGAGAGGTACACTTGTTCAGAGCTGTTTAAAGAGGCAATGGCAGAATGTTTCACCAAGCTACAGTCAGTGATGGAGAGACATCCTTGGACTGAACTTTTCAAAGTCCTCCCAATCTTTGATCCTGCCAAAGTATCTGGTTTAAAACCTGATATTAAGAAGTATGTTCAAGTTGTCCCTTCACTGAGTAATGTCTCCACAGAAGAGTGGCATCGCTACATCCGGATGGACAAGAGTGATGCAGGTGAGGTTAGTGCGTTGGAGTGGTGGGCTGCCAGGGAAGATCGAATGCCAACACTCGCCCCACTGTACCTACATCTCCCTACTACTTCAGTGGATGTGGAGAGGCTTTTTTCTCACTATTCCGCACTTCTAACAGAACACAAACGCAGCCTAACAGAGGAGAATGGTAAAATGATGCTGATTGCCAAATTTAACACCAGATATTAACTCACATCTACATTCCAACTTCACTCGCATTCAGTAGTTTTTCTGATGTAAAATTACTACTGATTGTAAATGACTATTTTTACTACTAAATTACTACCAAATTCCTTTTCCAATGTACTGCATTTATTGAAGAGTTTAATTGATTGCCACACCACTTTGTTTATTTATTTATTTATAGTTGTTAAAAGTACCTTTATTTATTTATATTTATTTGTGCATTAATTTCTATTTATTTTTTAATTACATCAGAGTATTTCTTTAGTCTTTTATGATATGCAAATGTTTAGTTAATGATTTGTGTACAATTTAGAAAGAAATGTTTCCTGCAGCTTTTAGCAGATTTAGTCTAAAAGAAACCTAGCTTTGTTTAACAAACCAGTTGTTTCAAAAGGATTTGTATTGTAAACCTTAAATAAAAGTTAAGAAGTGAATAATTTTAATGTTATTTGCAATGTTTTCAGCTTCTGTGCTCTCCTATACTCTAAAACCATTCCGCAGAATTCCACAGATTTTTCCAAAAATTCTGCGCAGAAATCGCCAAAAAAGTCAGCAGATTCCGTCTGGCCCTACTGATATGTGAATCACTCAAACAAAACACCAATAAACATGTTTGGCATAATCCTTGTCTGAGTCCTACATCTTATACTCAGATAATATCTTTCTCAGATAACTCAATACATTTCCCCGTAAACATACTTAAAAATGTTTTATAATCTCTGTTATATGTGTACTAATAGCCACTGTAACCTTAAATAGTTGAACGAACTATTAAAGATGTAATTTAAACATGTAAACTAAAGTAATGAATACAACAAGCAAGCCCCATCAGAAGAAATATCATTAAAATGTCATAATGTACACCCATCAACAGTCTACATCATTAATATTTGAGAATTAGATATATGAACCATATAATAGACCAAGATCACCATAACAATACTTGTAAATCTTAACTCAACTGGTGATTACTCTACACCTTGCTCTTTCCATTACAAACACACAATTATAAAGCTTAAACATAATGAGCTTCATATTATTATGGGTAATCAGTTTGCTGGAGTTCTTAATTATTCAGATTGTATTATATTAACACCAGATCTGTCGCGTCACATCCGCGATTGAAACGCCATTTACATAAACAAAACGTCTCCCTTAAACATCTTAATTATACACAGAAAGTGTATATTTTCCTCTTAAAACAATGTAAACACATTTCCAACATTTTGTTTCATGTTATATGTCCTTGGGGATCGCTTTTCACCCACCTGTTTGAATATAACAATAAGACAGACACGTTGTGCTGCTTTCATTAACAGATTCGCTCTTGTAATGGCTTCTTCTCAGACTTACTGTTAACACTCAGTCTCTGTTCAGCACAGTGTCTCCCCCTGCTGTCCACTGGGGTTATACCACAACATTCAATATGATCACAGTACTTGAAACATCAAAAACACCATAAAATAATAAAATACATGAAAAAACTAATTATTCCTGTGACTACACATACAGGGTGTCACATATGCACCACTGTAAGTCATATAAAAAGCTATACATACATCCATAAGTCTTTTGAGAATACAGTTTACTATGTGTATTTTATGGAAATATGTGTACTGTATATTGTTTTCTATTGTTTATTGTGCAAATGTGTATATTGTGTAAAGTGTGTATATTGTTGTTTATTTATATTGTATATTGTTCATATCTTGTTACTTGTACTGCCATGGCACAGAGTCTTGTACCTAAGAATTTGTGTACATGATGTGTGACAATAAAGAGATTTGATTTGATTTGATCATGAAATAAACATGAATAAATATTTGAATGTATATTGAAAAAAACATACATTTATACCAACACATTTTTTAATGAAATCGATCAATTAGAGTTAAAAAAATATCTATAAGCCTACATGTTATTGCTGATTTTCGTGTTAAGAACTTTTTTTGCGGAGAGTAATTTTCACATTCATTTTTTGAAGGTAAGTGGTTGCACAATCAATGCATTTTAGCTACATTTAAACAAAGAAATTAGGTTGACTTTCAACATTTTTATTTATTTATTTAGGCTAAATGTAGCTAAAATAAAGTGTTCGCAACCACTTACATTATAAATGTATTATCTTTTTTCAGTGTGTCTGACGCTGGCACCCATCACCCCCCCATCTGTGCGTACCCTCAGAAGAAATCCTGCAGACGTCCCTGACAGGAAATGTTATCATCTATACCCCGCTGCTTAACACGCCATTTACACTTGGACTACTAGTGAAGACAGCTACTGCGAACAAGGTATGAGAGTTTTATTTGATAAAGAGTTTGTGAAATGCAGTGCTGTGAAAGAGAAGAAACTGATAGCTTTTGGTACAAAATGTTTGTGGGTGGGTCACTTCTTAATTGACCATGTTATGCCAAACAGGACCTTAGTGGACCTTTATATCACAGGGCCTGAGGACGCTGCTCTAAGCTTGGAGACACTAAATTGATTCATTTAAAGTAAGCAAATATGTAGATATTTATTATGATGTATATGATTTGGTAGTAGGTCAGCTAGGCAATGCACAAAGCTTTAAGATCTCATTCCCTTTTTGAGTCCTGTGATTTTTACTATTACTTAGTGCCTACCCCAGACGTGAGCAATGTGACAGCAAAAGCCAATCAAACCCATTATTATCAGTTTTCCACACTAGATGCAGCACAAAACGATGTGACATGATTAATCCTCGACAGTAAACTGATGCCATCCAGTGTAGACACACTGTTTGATGGTTAAAACAAAATAATCTGATGTTGTAAAAAGTAAAGACAAATGGAAATGCTGAAGGAAAAGGCTTAAGCTTGTTTGAGACTCATTTTAATCATGTATAAGCAATGTAATCACAGTTAACAGTGCAAAACCTCCTCTTCACGCCTGATCTTATCAGTCGTTTGGGTGATGGTTTCTGAGTAGCACTTATGCTATTAAGAATTGTTCCTTTGTACTTAATATGATAAACCCTTTTCAAAAGCTTGATTGCTAACCGTGGTATTTATAAAGTGGATGTGTGTATTTTTGTGTTTATTTATAGAGCTGTGGTGGTTCAAGTGGTGATGAGTGTTAGAATGACTCTTCTTTCTCTGAATTTTCTGCTCTTGGTGTCTGGTGAGTCACAGTTGTTATAATGATGTATTGCATTAGTAAAGCATGCATTTCAAAAGCTCTCTCAGCCTGTCAGTCATTTTTCCTGACGTGGGGTTGGCTGATATGTAGAGGGCAGGGCTTGAATTCAGCTTTTCACTTCTGCTTTTCTGCAACACCCTCCTGCAGTACTTTTTAAACTCTTCACACTTGTAACTCCAGCTACAAATTATTTTTATTCAGCTACATGTATAAATAAGCTTTGCTGCTCTGTGTTTTGTGTTGCAGGAGTTTTTGGAGAAGACTGGAATGTGATTTATGAAACTGAATCAATATGTGCTCCTAAAGGATCCACAGTAAACATGTCATGCTCGTATACGTACCCTCAGCAGTATAAATTGAACGATACATTCTGGATAAAACGTTCGCATGTAGCTCAAGTAAATTTAAATGCATATCCCGAGTATAAAGACAGGGTTGAATACATTGAAGACAGACAAAACAAAACTGCCGTCCTCAGACTGCACAACATCACTGAAAATGACGAGAGAGCGTATTGTTTCAGATTAATAACTAATACTGCCGTACAAAGATGGACTGGTCAACCAGGAATTCAGCTTAATGTTTCTGGTAATCCACTTCACTCCTTCATTTCTATTAATAATTTCATTTCTTGGTCCTGGTTAGACAGATGTGTTTCTCCAGCTCTTCAGGTAAAGGCACCACAGCTGGTGATGGAGAAAGAAGCAGTCAATCTGACCTGTGAAACCACATGCAGTCTAACAGACGGATTCATCTGGTATAAAAACGGCCAGACTTTACAGATCCAGAGCGAAACACTCCAGCTTCAGTCAGAGCGCAGTGATTCTGTACAGCTGCGCCGTCAGAGGACATCCACACCTGCCCTCTCCTGCTGTCAGCATCACTGTCATGTGTGAGTAGATACTTCATCCAGACAACCAATCACTAAATCTCTCAGCATCACTGTCATGTGTGAGTAGATACTTCATCCAGACAACCAATCACTAAATCTCTCAGCATCACTGTCATGTGAGTAGATACTTCATCCAGACAACCAATCACTAAATCTCTCAGCATCACTGTCATGTGTGAGTAGATACTTCATCCAGACAACCAATCACTAAATCTCTCAGCGTCACTGTCATGTGTGAGTAGATACTTCATCCAGACAACCAATCACTAAATCTCTCAGCGTCACTGTCATGTGAGTAGATACTTCATCCAGACAACCAATCACTAAATCTCTCTGCGTCCACTGTCATGTGTGAGTAGATACTTCATCCAGACAACCAATCACTAAATCTCTCAGCATCACTGTCATGTGTGAGTAGATACTTCATCCAGACAACCAATCACTAAATCTCTCAGCATCACTGTCATGTGTGAGTAGATACTTCATCCAGACAACCAATCACTAAATCTCTCAGCATCACTGTCATGTGTGAGTAGATACTTCATCCAGACAACCAATCCCTAAATCTCTCAGCATCACTGTCATGTGTGAGTAGATACTTCATCCAGACAACCAATCCCTAAATCTCTCAGCATCACTGTCATGTGTGAGTAGATACTTCATCCAGACAACCAATCACTAAATCTCTCTGCATCACTGTCATGTGTGAGTAGATACTTCATCCAGACAACCAATCACTAAATCTCTCTGCATCACTGTCATGTGAGTAGATACTTCATCCAGACAACCAATCACTAAATCTCTCAGCATCACTGTCATGTGTGAGTAGATACTTCATCCAGACAACCAATCACTAAATCTCTGCATCACTGTCATGTGTGAGTAGATACTTCATCCAGACAACCAATCACTAAATCTCTCAGCATCACTGTCATGTGTGAGTAGATACTTCATCCAGACAACCAATCACTAAATCTCTCAGCATCACTGTCATGTGTGAGTAGATACTTCATCCAGACAACCAATCACTAAATCTCTCTGCATCACTGTCATGTGTGAGTAGATACTTCATCCAGACAACCAATCACTAAATCTCTCTGCATCACTGTCATGTGTGAGTAGATACTTCATCCAGACAACCAATCACTAAATCTCTCTGCATCACTGTCATGTGTGAGTAGGTTTTCTTTTAATTTCTTCTCTGCCCTAGACTCTGTAAACTGCAATAAAGAGTTGGTATAATGGCCTTCATAACTTCAATCTAAAAACCCAACCAATCAGAGACTCTCTTTGCCTGTGAATTAAATGTCTTTGGCTGGTCAGCAAGGCTTCATCAGTCCCCTGCTGGTAGATCCTGTAACTACACAATCTGACTGCTCTTTCTCAGTTGAAGTACATTTTTCCCCGTTCTTTAACCATGAATTCTGACTGAAGAAATACCTTGATATTGCAAACAATTTATTATTGTATAGATGTTTTACCAGAGTCAGACTATTCTTGAAGTGCTTTTAAAAGCAAGAAAACAGAGGTGTATTTCTTTCTCCAGGTCTTGGGTGTGAATCAGGGCATGTGGCTGAAGTAACAAAAAAGTAACTAATATCGCTTAGTTACATTTAAAGTCTAATTCTAAACTGTGTTTTGTAGCTTAAATATAATCATTAGTTGTTGCAATACCAGATGAAGATACATTGTTTGACTATTTTGTTTAAAGTGCAAAATTAGACTGCAATATCCTTATTTTTTCCATTTGTATTCTACAAACAAATAAACATATATGATATATTAATAAAAACCATGTTTAACCTCTAGATCCTCCAAAGAGCGTCTCGGTGTCCATCAGTGCGTCTGCTGAAATAAAGGAGGGAGATTCAGTGACTCTGAACTGTAACAGTGACTCAAATCCTCCTGCTCTGAACTTCAGCTGGTTTAAAGAGAATCAAAGCTCAGCTGTTGGATCTGGACAGAGTTTCATCATCTCCAGCTTTAACTCCAGTCACAGTGGACGCTACTATTGTGAGGCTCAGAATCAATATGGATCTCAGAGATCAGCGTCTGTCTCTGTTAAAGGTATTCACTATAAACAGACACTCTTTGAGTTTCATCTGTCTCTATTGTGAAATGATCTTCATGAACATCTTGTTTCAGGGGTTCAGAGAGCTGCTCTGCACACACTTACTGGGATTGTGACGGGATGTGGAGCATTGATCTTCATCATCATCATCATCATCATCATTGTGTTTATTAAGTGAGCTCCTGCATTACAAAGTCATGTTAATCACAAATACAGGATTTGTTAAACTTATTGTAAAATGTTAAATGTTACTTACTGTTCAGTATTTTGTAACAAAATTTCCAGGAAGAAAAGGAGAGACGGTGGAGCTGAAGTTGTCAGACAAAATCAGGCAAGTTTGATAATACATATTATATTTAACTGTACAAATTAAGACTTACAAAGTAATGTACTGTTGCTTGACTAATATTTGATAAAATATTTCAGATTGATCTTACGATAACTGTGTGATTATTATTTTATGAAACAGCAGGATGATCGTGTGGGCAGATCAGCAGAAACGTCTCCGACCAATGACGTCCCAGTGTATTCTCTAGTATCAGCCAATCACAGGGATGATCTGTATACCAACATTAAAGTGAAGAAAGCCAAACGCTCTGGGAGAGAACAAACAGAGAAAGACTCTGGAGATGCTGAAGAGATTCAGTATGCCAGTGTCCATCACTTCAAAAACAAAGACATGAACAAGACTGAAGAGACCGTTGAGATGCAGCATCCGTCTGATGCCAACAGGTGAGGAATGATTAATCTGAACCCAAAATAAACATATTCAATTATTAATCAGACCTCTTGCTTTGTTTTGTCGAAATGATGGATTGTCACCTGCTGATGTCATATTAACATATTCATTTACTTCCTCCCCAGATCTGAGGACGTGATCTACAGCTCAGTTAAATGAAGAACATGTGGTTGATCCGCGTCACTGATGCTCGTGTGAGACCTGGATTTGAGTTCAGCATAAGTCATGTTCCAGCTCACTCTCTGCTTGATTTCATCCATTTACACATTTATGGGACTGTTCTGCTGTTTAGACATGAATGTCTTTCCATTTAAAATCTGCTTGTTTATTATGATCTTAATTGATTGTGAATATCACACACACTGTCTTCACTCTACTCTCACACATGGACATCACTCAGACATGTACTAGTCACCGGCCTTTTAGCTCTCGCTTTTTACAATCAATGTAGAACAGATATTTTCTTTTGTGTGTTCATACTGTGTGATTTTATTGCTAAATACATTACGTTTTTACAGTCAGAAAGTCTTTGTTTTCATTATGACAACATTATGACAATGTACCTGCTCTGGTCTATTTGCCTATAAATATCAGAACCGAGTTATAATAATTTTCAGCTAACTGCTCATAAGACATATTTTTTCAGATATCTATTTTTTATTTTTTTTGAGAGTATTGATGTCGTTAGTGACATTCACACATAGGCACTTGTAACTATAGTTTTAACAATTTAAAATTAATTAAACTTACCAAAAAATGACAATGGAAGGCAACAAGCTTTACACTGATGAGTTGATTTACCTGCCTCTGGTCAAAGAGGCTTTAGATGGATGATGAGGTTTTTTAGGTCGGTCAGAATCTGCAATCTCTGACCAAGTCTGGTTACTGGGTTCCACGGCTGCAATACGCTGTTGTATTTGAGCTTCTTGTCTTCCCTGCCACTCCAGCTCTACAGCACGATTTCACCATCCAGCTGGGTTATTCTACAGTTGCCCCATCAAGTTCAGTCCGAAATCTTGGTGTAATCTTTGATGATCAGCTGACCTTCAAAGACAGCATTCCACAGACTGCTCGATCTTGCAGGTTTGCACTACACAACATCAGGCCCTTTGTAATGGAGCATGCTGCACAACTTCTTGTCCAGGCCCTTGTCATTTCTAGGCTGGACTACAGCAATGCTCTTCTGGCTGGACTTCCATCAAACACAATCATACCTCTACAAAGAATTCAGAATGCAGCGGCACGACTGGTCTTCAACGAGCCCAAAAGAGCCCATGTTACACCTCTCTTTGTCTCCTTGCACTGGCTACCAGTTGCAGCTCGTATCAAGTTCAAGACACTGATGCTTGCATATAGAACAACCACAGGCTCAGCACCTTCCTAATTCCACTCAATATTAAGAATCTACATCCCCTCCAGAAGTCTGAGATCTGCTAGTGAGCGACGCCTCGATGATGGTACCCATCACAGAGAGGCTCAAAATCACTCTCCAGAACATTCTCGTTCACCGTTCCTAACTGGTGGAATGATCTTCCCATCCCTATCCTTCAAGCAAGAACTGAAAACTCTAGTCCACCACTAACCGTGGTGTTTATAAAGTGGATGTGTGTATTTTTGTGTTTATTTATAGAGCTGTGGTGGTTCAAGTGGTGATGAGTGTTAGAATGACTCTTCTTTCTCAGAATTTTCTGCTCTTGGTGTCTGGTGAGTGACAGTTGTTATAATGATGTATTGCATTTGTAAAGCATGCACTTCAAAAGCACTCTCAGCCTGTCAGTCATTTTTCCTGACGTGGGGTTGGCTGATATGTAGAGGGCAGGGCTTGAATTCAACACCTTTAAATGATTGACGTGCTGAATTCAAAAAAGCGAAAAAAGTAACTAATATCGCTTAGTTAAATTTAAAGTCTAATTCTAAAAAAAATTCTCAAAGTTTTGTAGCTTAAATATAATCATTAGTTGTTGCAATACCAGATGCAGATAAATAGTTTGACAATTTTGCTTAAAGTGCAAAATTAAACTGCAACATCCCTATTTTTTTCCATTTGTATTCAACAAAAAAATAAACATATATGATATATTAATAAAAAACATGTTTAACATCTAGATCCTCCAAAGAGTGTCTCGGTGTCCATCAGTGCGTCTGGTGAAATAAAGGAGGGAGATTCAGTGACTCTGAACTGTAACAGTGACTCAAATCCTCCTGCTCTGAACTTCAGCTGGTTTAAAGAGAATCAAAGCTCAGCTGTTGGATCTGGACAGAGTTTCATCATCTCCAGCTTTAACTCCAGTCACAGTGGACGCTACTATTGTGAGGCTCAGAATCAATATGGATCTCAGAGATCAGCGTCTGTCTCAGTCTCTATTAAAGGTAGAGCAGCTTATTCGCTCACATTACTCTTTCTAAACTGAATAAAATTAATCTGTTCTGATATTTTACTCTATTGTTTCAGTTGTAGGACGTCTGGGGATGTTATACATATTCATTGGAGTGATTTGTGGAGCTTTCGTTATCGTCTTGATGTTGCTAACTTGGTAAGATGTGTATGTGATATTGATTCAGTTCAGTTCAGTTTATTGTCCTTGTATTAAAATACAACAAAATTACAATGCAACCCCCCTTAGTGCAATTTAGAAAACACATAATACAACATTAAAAATACCATAGGTCATTTCATAATAAGTTACTAAAATTAAAGTTAAAATCATCAGCACAACCATAAATAAATAAATAATTAATTAATTGTTGGATTATTTAGTGTTCTTATGGCCCATGGGAAGAAACTGTCCCTGAGTCTAGAGGTTCGAGTTTTAATCGATCTGAAGCATCTGCCTGAGGGCAACAGATCAAGTATATAGTGGGCTGGATGGGAGGAGTCTGACTTAATGGACCCGGCCCTCTTGAGGCACCTGTTACTGGAAATCTCCTCTAGGGAGCGTAGAGGGCAACCGATGATCTTTTGAGCTAAATTTATGAACCTCTGAAATGACTTCTTGTCTCCAGCCGAACTCCCAGCATACCACGCTGTGATGGAATAGGTGAACACAATCTGGATAGTAGACTGATAAAAGAACACCAGAAACCTTTGTTCCAACCCACTTTTCCTGAGTACTCTCAGAAAGTGAAGGCGCTGCTGGGCCTTCTTTGTCAGTGCTGAGATGTTGATGGTCCAGGAAAGAGTCTCTGAAATATGTACTCCAAGGTACTTAAAAGCTGTGACTCTCTCTACACAATCTCCATTTATGTAGAGGGGGGGCATGATCCCCCCCCTATTTTTCCTAAAGTCAATGATGACCTTCTTGGTTTTTGTGGTGTTTAACTGAAGATGATTTATGTGTGCACCAATCTATTAGATGACGCACCTCTTCTCTGTATGCCGTCTCATCCCCTCCTGAGATAAGACCGACCACTGTCGTATCATCTGCAAATTTTATAATTTTGTTTGTTGGATGGGTTGAAACACAGTCGTAAGTATAGAGATCGTACAGGAGTGGACTCAGCACACATCCCTGGGGTGAATCGGTGCTGAGTGTGAGGGAAGAGGATACATGAGAGCCAAATTTCACAGGTGTTGTCTATTGGTTAAGACGTCCTTTATCCAGGCACAAGTAGAGGGTGGAAGCTGCAGATCCAGTAATTTATTGTTTAGGATATCAGGAATAATGGTGTTAAAGGCTGAGCTAAAATCTATGAAAAGCAGCCTTACATAGTTTCCTGCATGCTCTAGGTGACTGAGAGCAGTGTGGAGGGTAATGACGATAGCGTCCTCTGTGGAGCGGTTTGCCCTATAGGTAAACTGATAGGGATCAAATGACGGTGGGAGGCAGGCCTTAATGTGGTGCAAGACCAGTCTCTAAGAACTTCATCAGCACTGATGTTAGAGCAACAGGCCTAAAGTTATTCAAGCTGCAGTCTGTGGTGGTTTTAGAGACAGGGATGATAACAGATGTTTTTAGGCAGATGGGGATGATGGCTTTGGTCAAGGAAGTTTTTATGGATCTTAGTAAGGATCCCCACATTCTTCTTGCCCACCCCTGCTTATAATATTATTTATTAAGTCCACAGTATTGTCACAGTTGGTCTCTTGGCTCACCACCAGAGGTCGCCAAACACATACACACCACATGGACTTTATCTTGAACTCCA
>CM050416.1:35949395-36052520 GCA_027564155.1 Gymnocypris eckloni scoliostomus
AAACACTGGCTCAGTTTGTGGTTCTTGGTTGCTCCTGGATTCTGGGTTTCTTCATTAATGGCAGTGAGGTTCTGGAGATCCTCTTCCTGATCTTGAACTCTCAGCAGGGAACCTTCATCTTCCTGATCTACTGTGTCCTCAATAATAAGGTCAGACATTTTCTATCCTACTCTAGAAATATTCCAATTAACCTCCGGAGACTGTATAAAAAATTAAAACATTTGTATTTACATCTAAAAAATACACATCTTCTTACTTGTTTGTTATAAACAAACTTTATTCAGGTTCATGAGTTTCAGAGGTTAAATTGATCTCATTAAGTCACTCGTCTCATTCTTGTCCAGGTGAGGCAGCAGTACAGGAAGTTCTTCAAATGTCTTTGCTGTGGACAAAAACAACATTGAGGACTAGTGCATCATGTTCAGAAAAAAAAGTACAGCTGAATTGACATTATTATACAGGTTGTTATACTTACAATAAAATACACACATAATCAATGTTTTTTAATGTTTGTCTCACCTCTTTTTTGTTTGTTTACAAAAAAACATCTCACCAGTATCTTAATATTAGAGCTATACTAATGTACTCATGATGTAAAGTTAATTTGATGTAACTCTCTTTTAATCTCTTTTCTCAAGGGTGTCCTTGGTAAAGAGCAAAAATGTGTTCACAGACTTCTTAATGCTCATGCTGTTAAAGGAAATAACTATTGACTTTACATTTTGTGAGATCATCACTAAATAAAATTGTAGATATGAGTTATGTATTATCTCAAATAAAATGTTTGAACTTGCACAATTGTTATACTTATTATTATTATTAAATTGCATTTATAATTTTTTTCATGATCAGAAAGCTTCCACTTGATTGTTTGTTCTGTAAGGATCCATAGACAGGATACTTAGCCAGGATACACATTTGCATTTAATCATATAGTAGAGGCTTTTTTCTAAAGTATGGATATGTAAATATGTAAAAGATGTGGCAAGTCTAAGATGGTCTAACAAAGTATGTGTAGCAATTTTTTTATATAGAATAAATAGAAAAAGTGACAGTATATAAACAGTATTAAATAGCAGTATTAATTAGGCATGTCCCAATCTGTTTTTTTGTGCTCCCAATCCCATCTGAGTCATTGAATATTGAGGATCTGTCGAAACTTGTATATTGCTAGTGTTTGGTGCACAATTCAAGTACATTAAAATCAATTTATACAGAGAGCAAAAGTAATATATGGGTGTGTATAGGCTGGGTTATATATAGAAGGAAAGTGGACCAAGAACTGAGCCCTGGGCACCCTGTAGCTAATTGTTGTGGTTTAGACTAGTGCTGTCAAACAATTAATCGGGATTAATCGCATCCAAATAAAAAGTTTTTGTTTACATATGTGTGTGTTTTGTGTATATTCATTATGTATGTATAAATACACACACATACAGCATATATTTTGAAAACATTGACATGTATTTACATGTATTTATTTATATTCATATAATGTATATCATATATAAATATATTTAATACATAAATGTAACATATTTTTCTTAAAATATACATGTGTGTGTATTTATATAATACATACACACAGTACACACACATATAATGTAAACAACAACTTTTATTTTGGATGCGATTATTCACGATGAATCATTTGACAGCACTAGTTTAGGCACCTCACATCTCCAAGACACCCTGATGGAAACTACCTGAGTGGTAAGACTTGAATGACTGGATTGGTTCCTGTGATGTCAATTTTCAAGTAAAAAAACATTCAAAAGTATTGTTTAAAATAGCAATTAAAAATACATGCATACTTAACATTTTTGCTTTATGTTTAAAAGTTATTATCTTGATTCTCTGCATAATCAATAAAAGGTCAATATGTCAATACTGTTCAGAACTAGTCCGTAACAAGTGTGCCGCACTAATCCTCAAAATTGAAGCCATTGCGTCTCGATCGCCCCCAGGGGCCCGTTTCAGAAAGGAGGTTAAGTGAAAACTCTGAGTATGTTAACCCTGAAATGAGGGAAACTCTGGGTTTTCCGTTTCAAAAAGGGAGGTTTGTCAAACCCGAGAAAGCAGGGTAAGTCAAGCCCGTTTCTGAAAGAGAAGTAACTTATACTCAGAGTCAATTACCGTGGTAACTTACTCCGTGAACCTAACCTGGTCGGGAGCAGGTTTTCTTCGGTAAACCCGGAGTTCCTTTCGGTCTCCTCTCCCTTTTTATAGTTTTAGCGAGGTTTAAATGCCTAATTCAAACTGCAAAATAGATTTTCTTACTGAGTATTTTTTGTCTTACTTCAAGTACAAATATCTAAAAATGTAAAATTATATATGAAAAAATTGTCAATATTTAGTCTTGTTTCCTGGGGGATTTTCCTTTTTAAGTGCATTTTACATAAAACAAGTAAAATTGTCCGCCATTAGGTAAGAAAAATAATCTTAATGCAAACGGAAACAAGAATATATTTAATGTCTTACCCCATTGGAAGATAATTAGCAAAATAGGAAAAATGCACTTTAAAACATCGGAGATGCAGAGCACAGTATAAGTCCTGTATGCAGATTTGAAGGAAAGTGTGCATCGCTCTCATACTCATTCTGATCATTTGTCCTGGGCACAAATCCGTCAAAGAGGAGTTTCACAGGACTGTAGGTCAGTGGTGAAAAATCGGTTTAAATGAGGCTAATCTGATAAATGATGTTCACTTGATAACATCTTTCTGTGACATCTGGAAGTAACGCTGAATTAGCCACCTCGTAAAATATGTACGGATTGCCGTGAGATCGGGCTGGAAGTAATGTGGTTGGATGCATTGATGACAAGCATATCTCCACCATCATCGCACCTTCTGAAAATGAAACGAATTACTGTATGGAATGGAAGGATGCCAGATGGAGGGTAGTACAAGCCGTAACCACCTCCACTGCTGTTAAATAAACAAATTATTCACTTTTTTATCATCTTTATTTCCTAATACAAAAGCAAAAGTTATTCTTTTTACTTTTGGATTTGAGAATTCTTCCAATACTTGACCACCTCCTCTTCATCTGTCAGTGGTGCTGGTTCTCCCTCTGCCTTCTTGCTGTCGTCAAGTCAGTAGTTAATTGTATTACTCTAATTAAGAAATGCAACAGGTTGGATTAGAGAATATTTAACTATGTGAAAAGAGTGTTTGACTATGTGGAAAAAGCTGCAGCGCATTGAAATAGACATTGAATGATATTTAATGTAAAATGTTTGTAAAGTCATTAAGCCCACACATATGAACCTTTCATGCTTAAAGCTTTATCTTGATTTAATTGTGTTTTTATACTTCATTTTTAGCTGCTGCACGTTCTTGTTTCATTTTTCCGTATTTTAATTTTTTTGTGGCCGTGGGATACCATTAAAATGAATATGTTCAATAATTTACAGTTTTCACCTCTGATATTATAACAGTTATTAAGTTATTGACAGTTATTTAGAGTTAAAGTTACGCATTGACGGAAGTATGCACACTGACGTCTTTTTGGCGGGAGCTGTTGCCATGGTGAATCGTAACTTCGGTGCTCTGCTGATCATGACTTTTCATAGTCATGGTGCACGCGCTTAACTCAGAGTCAACCTACTTAGAGTTGAGTAAACTAACACAATTCAGCTGTTCTGTAACCGAAAACTCAGAGTTTCCCATCTCAGAGTAACTCAACTCTGAGTTCAAGTTTAAATTCAGAGTTGGTTGAACCTCCTTATTGAAACGGGCCCCAGGTGTCTGGTCCCAGTATAAGCCATAAACCCCGCCCTCTCTATGTAATCTAATGGGATGCGAGACAAACTAGATAATTACATTTCACTTCAAATATTTTGTTTTCAAAGATGTTTTTTGTCATTTTATGTAGATTTCATCACGCTAATGTAAGTTCAAGTTCAAGTGTTCACAAACAGACCCAACCGTACCCTTTTTTCTGACAGTGTATAGCATATATCGTAAATAACATGAAACTAATAAACAACCACAACACTTTATTAAAGAATAAAAAAAGATCCGAGAAGCAGACCGCTTCACGATGATTACAATTCAAATACCTTTACATTTAAACTCTTTTGGTTTTTATTGCTATTACAAATCCATTTCACAAACACAATTACAGCAGCCGGAACAAATCTAGTGTTAAAAGGTCAAGTGTCAAGAGCCCAACTAAAGCAAACGCTGATCACCATAATGGTGAGGACAAAAAAAACAGGAATACATTTTGCAACGAGACTGGAGCTGCCTGGCAGAAGCCCCTCCCATGACGCGAATTCGCGTCTATTGTGTAGTGAATTTCACTCGCGAATGAAGCGAATTTCACGTGCGAATGAAGCGAATGAAGCGAATTTCACGTGCGAATGAAGCGAATTTCACGTGCGAATGAAGCGAATTTCACTCGCGAATGAAGCGAATTTCACGTGCAAATGAAGCGAATTTCACTCGCGAATGAAGCGAATTTCACTCGCGAATGAAGCGAATTTCACGTGCGAATGAAGCGAATGAAGCGAATTTCACGTGCAAATGAAGCGAATTTCACGTGCGAATGAAGCGAATTTCACTCACGAATGAAGCGAATTTCACTCGCGAATGAAGCGAATTTCACGTGCAAATGAAGCGAATTTCACGTGCAAATGAAGCGAATGAAGCGAATTTCACTCGCGAATGAAGCGAATTTCACATGCGAATTAAGCGAATTTCACGTGCGAATGAAGCGAATTTCACATGCGAATGAAGCGAATTTCACTCGCGAATGAAGCGAATTTCACGTGCGAATGAAGCGAATTTCACTCGCGAGTGAAGCGAATTTCACGTGCGAATTAAGCGAATTTCACGTGCGAATGAAGCGAATTTCACTCGCGAATGAAGCTAATTTCACGTGCGAATGAAGCGAATTTCACTCGCGAGTGAAGCGAATTTCACTCGCGAGTGAAGCGAATTTCACGTGCGAATGAAACGAGTAAACTCAACATTTTCAAGCGTCCAACTACGCGCGAATAGCGCAATTTATTTGCTTCATTTTCATCTGGTGTGAACTGTTAACTGTTAACTGTTACATTATGAAAAAATGGTTTGCATTCAAACAAAATAATGTAGTGCAGTAAGAAATATATTTTTGCACTATTGTTTTTTTTTATTTGCATGTCAATGTAATTACAATGTCACATTTAATTGAAACAACCAATAGAAAAAAACTAAACTGAATAAACAAAATTCCTTCAATGTAAGTCACTTTGGATAAAAGCATTTGCCAAATGCATACTGTAAATGTTGTTAGTCACTGTACCTTCACGTCCACCAGTTCACGTGTGTATTTGTCTTCTTGAAAAATATTTGTTAGTTTAGCACATTTGGCGCGTCATCCTCCAATGCCTTTTTACCTGGCTTTTTAGCTCCTCCAGGCATCTTTTTTACTATCCATTTTATTCTTCCATGATTAGCACTCTCTAACTAACTCACACCACACACACAGCATTAAGGGTTTTCGGTTTGTCTCCATGGCAGCGACCTGGGACACATGCTTGTGCAGAGGAAGAGAGAGCGCGCTCTGACAACAGAAAATGTCACATTTTAATGTTAAATTCAAATCTAGTGTTATTAGCTTAGTTATCAGTCACACAGTAACTTAAACACATATAAGTTATTCTGTGTATGTAAAAAAAGTCTAAAAGCAGCCGAGTCTGCCGGCCCAATTTATGAGCGGGCAGAGCGACCCACGAATTCTCCGGTTCTCCGATGGCCACTCTGGGCCTGGCTGGTGTCCTGGTGCAGGTTAACAGAATAAACTACTCTCCTGCCAGATTTGTTTGTGGACAAAATGGCAGATTGTGTGCTAGGATTGGTCTGATCGCCTGTCAACCAAACTCCATGTGAAGGGTCAATTCAACCTTGTATCAAACCCTCAACAACTTGAACTTGAACAAAGATTTCAGCTGTTTTCTGAGTCCAAATGTCCAAAAGTGTTTATTCATTCTATACATCAGATTATTGATATCAAGAGCTCCATGTTGTAGTGTTTTGGTAATCTGTTTTAAAATGTGTTCAGAATTTGAGAGATATTTAATATACGCAATTATGCTTCAGCCCTATTTTGGTTGGTTGGTAAGTTTATGTTCTTCTGAATGTCTCTTTATGTTTCTGTAGAAATATTTATGCAGATCCCAAATAACATGATCGGTGCAGAAACACTCTAGGCCTATTCAAGCTATGACAAAATATTTGTAACATTTTACAATATGGAAACAATGGATACCTAACTATTCACACATGAATATTTGACAGACTGGAGTTTTAATAAAGACCAGTTCGATGAGCTATTGATTATTTTTGCTGTGTTTCTGGCATTGAAGATGGATGTGGAACTCTAGTTTTCTTTGCACAGTCCACTATTTTGGCCACATAGCCAAAACTATCTGCCATGGCTAATGTGGATGTCTAACATGGTAACAAGAAGAAATCGCTATTGTGCTTTGATTTGATTTCTTTTGTTTTTTACTAGTGGTGGGCATAGATAATTTTTTAATCTAGATTAATCTCACTGTAATCTTGGAATTAATCTAGATTAATCTAGATTAAAATGGCTCATTTGAATTCTGCGAAGGCATTCAGAATATGTGTGCTACCCAAATAATGACTAAAAGTACGTCTTTGAGAATGGGTTTCTCAAGCCAGGTGGCGCATTAGACCAGGGCTCATCTCCTGTTTCCAAAATGCATCACAAACTTTAATCTCTTCCGTCCCAATCCCACGAAAAACTGGAGGAAAATCATTCCACTCCCGGAAGAATGACTCCCATTCCCTCCCACTCCCGTGTTGTTTTTTTTTTTTTTTTTTTGATAACTGTCAATTACAGTAAAAATATAGTACAGATCAGAGCATGCCCACATTATTAGTTGAATAAAAACCCAAAATGTCGTTTTTTGTTATTATATTGAACTGAAAGCCATCTTATGCACAGTGTTGCACAGATTAAATTTCATGTAAATCATCCATGCTAACACACACGTCTTCTATTTTAATTTTTTAGACATTTCACTCTCTATAGATATATTTTTCAAAGATGGAGTTTCGAAGTTTCTCGCTCAAGTTCACATGAGACCTAAAGCGCATCCTGTTTGCTTAAAAGCGCAACGTTTCGTTGTTATTCTGAGTGCACACAAATAAACGTACTCTTTACAGATTCGAAAGATGTATTAGGCTACTTTTATCTGTATGACCAAAAATGACGGAGATTTTAAGAGCAAGTGAGCGCACCGGAGCCTGTCCTGCAGCAAACGCGCTTCCACACAAACACTTAAATAGCGCACATTTCTCTAGGTTAACATCATATTGAGCGGCCATGTAAAGTTGCTACTACATACATCTTTCAGATGAAAAGCCATATTTGAGGTTGATGAATGATAGGTGAGCGTTTGGATGTCCTGCCTGATTGTATTACCACATAGACCAGCCGTTAACAATCTGTCCATCACGGACTGCCAGCCTCTAGTTCAAGACTCGTTCTCGCCCCTACAGTGCAATTCGCTAGGTATACATCCGCGCTAAAATATCAGGGTGAAAGTCATCATAGCTTGCGTAGTATAGACCCAGCTCCCAACCCAACTTTGAGAATAGATTAACGGCGATATTTTTTTTATCGCCCGATAAGAGTCTCACGTTAACGCAGCACATTAACGCCGATAACGACCCACCACTAGTTTTTACAAATGTGTAATTAAATATGTTAAATAAATTGAAATGTGATCTTATTTGTATTATATGATTTTGTAAGTATGGGGTTCCATTTGTGCCAAAAATGAGTCGCCTGCTTTGTGCTTTGTATTATACATTTGTCTTTGTCTACAGTCATTGCCTATTTGTTCAGGTAAATCAGTATATGTTGGCGTGTATGTCGTCTGTTGATGTCGTCTTAATCTGTCGTCCTGTTCTGTCGTCCTAACTGTCGTCCTGTTCTGTCGTCCTAACTGTCGTCCTGTTCTGTCGTCCTAACTGTCGTCCTGTTCTGTCATCCTAACTGTCGTCCTGTTCTGTCGTCCTAACTGTCGTCCTGTTCTGTCATCCTAACTGTCGTCCTGTTCTGTCGTCCTAACTGTCGTCCTGTTCTGTCATCTGTACTGTCGTCCTGTTCTGTCATCTGTACTGTCGTCCTGTACTGTCATCTGTACTGTCGTCCTGTTCTGTCATCCTAACTGTCGTCCTGTTCTGTCATCTGTACTGTTGTCCTGTTCTGTCGTCCTAACTGTCGTCCTGTTCTGTCATCTGTACTGTCGTCCTGTTCTGTCGTCCTAACTGTCGTCCTAACTGTCGTCGACGACGGGAACAGAATGACAGTTAGGACGACAGAACAGGACGACAGTTAGACGACAGAACAGGACGACAGATTAAGACGACATCAACAGACAACATACACGCCAACATATACTGATTTACCTGAACAAATAGGCAATGACTGTAGACAAAGACAAATGTATAATACAAAGCACAAAGCAGGCGACTCATTTTGGCACAAATGGAACCCCATAGTAAGTGCGTCTTGGAAAGTTTTCTTTGTATATACATTTGAATATTAATTTGAATTTCAGCAGGAAGAACTGAAAAACAAAACATGTTAATTTCCTCGTTTGTTGAGCAGATAATTGTCATGTTAACATCTGATACAAATATATCTCTGATACAAACATATCTCTGAGTCGTGAGTCAAGTTGGATGAAGATCACTACATGTAAACTCATATCAGGTGAGACCCTTTTTACATGCTTAAATAATAATTACATATTTAGCGTTACTGTCAATCAATCCATTTATTCAATGTTGTCTTCAATAGCTGTTTACGATAATGTACGTGTCATCCTATTTTGGCTAAATATTTAAAATGCTTTGATTTTTAAGTAATCTAAATTTGTGATATTCATCATACTTCATCATGTGGCCTAAGGTGTGATTTATCTGTAACAAGAGCATTAACAAAATCAGAGGGCTGTTCAATGTTATGAAAGATGGTAAAAGGTTTACAGATAAACAGGAAGGAAAATATAACTGAATTAAGTGTTACTTCCTATTTCTTTGTAATTCACTGCTAAATTGACTAGCCATATCCGAGTGAGAACTCTTTCTACACCACTGTTTAGTATAGCAAACAAGTCTATAAATGTAGGCTTGCAAAAGCAAATGTAAGTTTTAATCCTGATTAATCATGCACTCCCACAATTGAGGAAAATGTGTAACTCTTGGTTGTCTCATTTTTGGTCTGCATTAAACATCTTTGATGGATTCTGAAACATGAGAATGGCTGGCTCAGTGATTACATATTTTTTAATAAGCTAGAAGCAACAAACAGAATTTACTACTTCCGTCACCTCAGAAAGGAGCTGACTATGTTCAATGTTTATTATTTATTAATAGTTCTTATTATTTAGATTAGAAATGTCACCCTGTAGCTCTTTTCTCATTTGTTAAACTGACAGTGTTTCACCCTCACGCTGTTTCTCATCCTCACAGCTCATTTTTATTTTTTATCATATTTTATTCTTATTTCAGAAGTTAATGCCTGATCTGGTTTGTTGAATACATATTCATCACAGTGGACTATCAGACTCCATAATGGCGTTCATTGTTTTAAAAGTAAGTATTGATTTATTTCTGTTTTGATATTAAAAATATAGCATTTATTGAGTACTGACTAATAATTAAATATTTGACAATTGGTTAAGCTTTGGCTAAAGCAATACGTTATTAATTTTCTTAATGGAAATTTGAGTCAGTTCACATATTTTTTGTTAAACACACACACACACACACACACACATATATATATATAATTTAGTTAATAGTTATATAGTTTTTATAATATAGTGTAATTATTATATATTATATTATATAATATCACACTATTGTTGCAGTCTAGGTCAATTGTTTTCATTGTTACAATTAACTATTTTTCCTAGATTTGTATGTAAGATAGATATATGTACAAGTAATATAGTAAGATAATTTTAATTCAAATCAAATTTCATGTCAATTAAATGAGTAAATAACACTACAAGATGTCACTTCAGTCAGCGCGTCAAATCATCCTGTCGATGTATAAATGGGCCTATTTATCAAAATGTGGGGCAGATTGAGGTGAGTTTTCAAAGGGTTGAGTGAAGAAAACTAACGGCGTGTTTCTGTAAATTATTTTCACAATAAAACAAATGTATCGTGTATATATTTAGTCCACTTTGTCTGATTGACATTAGTACAGCAACAGTCTAATTCAGTTTGTAGACTAAATATGACTGAATTAACGAACCACAGTCGATTTTCCCTCCGTAGCAAAAAAATATAGCTATATCTATCGAATCGATACATCCTACCCCATTGAAAAATCCCACTGCGGGTTCTGGAACTTTGCCAAAAATCCTTATTAGGAAACAGTAGGATGATTTGACAGTCCAAAATACCTTATTAAAATAAACAGGTAAGATAATTTTGCAAATTTTTTTTTGCAAAATACCTTATCACATTGTCCTACCAGTATAAAATAAACATGGGATTGTTTGGTATAATCTTTAGTTCCTGGACAAATGTTACAAACTCACTCTAAAAACAGATGATGATAATATACTTTAACTTTGAAAAGAATCTTATTAGAAATGTACAGTATGTTATCATCTGTTTATTATTAATTTTTATTTTAGTTATTGAGATAATTTAGAATCACGCAGCACTATAGAAAAGAGAATATTAATGTTAATAAAAATAATTTCAAAAATTCAATATCATACAACACAGAGGCACATAATACAAAACATTCAAAACAAGAAATGAAGTTATTGTTAATAGAAACATGGCCTAAATAAGACCACATAGTGCTCCATATTGTAATCAATTGATACAGGGAAATACACTCAAAAGCTATTTTAAATAAATAATTCGTTTACCATACATTTTTTCTCATAAACCATAAACACATTTAGGCTATTCTTCTTAATGTTGCAACATTCAAAATGTGCCCATCTACTGCAACTCTCACACTGTACCTGGAAATAAAAGAGATATGTTAGTTAATAAGTATATCTAAAACAACAAACAATGTAGAATGTAAAAATATGTCAAACTTTTTTTAGACTCTAATGTAATATATTTAATATTCTATCGTTACAAATATTATAAACTTTACAACTTCATTTAAACTACATTAACTTTATTATTATTATTTGTTTTTACAATTTCAATCATGCTTTTGGTAGGATCGTCCATTCCAACATGCTGCAAACCACACAGTGGTCCTCTGCATTGAACCAACATTTGTTAACCTTAAATTATTAAATATTAATTGATTGGACAATCACACTGTACTACATGTCACCATATAGTACAATAATCCTGAAAAATACCATCTCAGACATGTTCTGTGACATTCAATTCTTACATTACACTTTTTGTGGCCTTCAAGTCTGTCCTCTCTGTGACTTTGGATATGTTGACTACATTAAATATTTTTTTTCAGAGTGCAGATAGCATTCTTTAGAGGTGTACTACATGACATACTTTATAATACATTAATTATGACAGTATTACTGCATGTACCTCGACATAAGAAGTGTGCAGGATATTTTCATGCATGCTAAGCTGACCGCTTCAGACATGCCCTGAACTTTACTGATCATTCCTGTCAGCAGGTTTTGTTCAGCAAACTGAAACATTAAATGATAGATGATATTAATCCAATTCATTATAACATTTTCAGACCTGAAGCCACTTTTTACAAATATTTGAATACATATTCTAAAAAATGCTGGGATAAAGACAACCCAGTGCTGGGTAAAGTATGGACAAACCCAGCTATTGTTTTTTTTTTTGGACTGGGTCATTGTAATTAACCAAACATTTTTTTAGAGCGCATACATTCAATACCAATACCCCATAACTGCTTGAATCTATCTGTAGGTTGTGTTTCAGAGTCTGTAATTGATCACCGGTGCTAGCTGGCTTCATAATGAAGTAAACAGTTCTCATTACTGCTATCTGTCTTGGATAATAAAAGATAACATAAATAGTCAAGATCATACCTTACATGAAGAAGTCCAATATGGGCATGTTGTTCAGCATCAGAGAAATGGCACAGTATTGTTGTGCACATGCGCAGGAAGCCCTGATTAGGACAATCTGATGGATAGCATGAAATGACAGCACGCCGTCTTTAGCTTTCACTATGGTGCACATCAGGGCCGGGCAGAGACCTTTGGAGGAGCAGGTGCTAAAAGTATAAAAGGGGCACATGGAAAACGACTTTTAATAGAGCTGTGCTTCTTGCTGATATGTGTGTTGAAATGGATGCTTCTGTGTTGATACAGCAGAAAATGCCATGACGTAGGTTTAAAAAGAAACATGTCACCGTTCTGCTGGTGTGCCCTGACCGGCCACCAGATGTCTCTGTGTGTTGAGCACATGGCTTGTTGCTTGTTGTTGGTGCCGTCCCCTCCCATCTTGATACCCAATCATTGTTTTAGTTGCTCCACCTGTGTCACCCTCGTCACCCTCGTTCGTCTCCCTATTTAGCCTCCTGGTGTCTGTAGTCCTGTAACATTGTTTTTCAGGTAAGAGTCCGTGGATATAAACGCACTTGTCCAAACACAACTTGTTGAAAACTGTGTTTGTTGAAATGGATAGGTTGTAACAGCAAATTAGGATGTAATTAATATTATTTGACGATTCGTTAGGCTACATTTATAATAACAACCTTTTTAAAGTGCAAAATAAAATAGTTTTTTTTTCTTCCTGACCTGACCATTCCCGCTAAATATATCTATTTTCCAGAATCTCACAATTTAATTTCCTCAACTGAAAGAGAAAGAGATAACAAATAAAAATTTAGTCTGCACAAAATGTATTTTATTGTAGGCTATTTATTTTATTCGTCTTGTCCAGAATCAAATTAGTTTTACATGTTGTTGTCAACATAGTAATGTGTCACAGAGAGATTATAATAATAATGTAGGCCAGTTTGTACAAAAATGTAAAAATAGCATGTTTGTTATTTTTATTCGTCTTGTCAAAATACAAAAGTTGTTTAACCTTTTGCTGTCAACACAGTATGCAAAGTGTTGCAGGGGGAAAAAAAAGACATCTGATATTAAAATTTATATGCAAAATATGAACATAACCGTTGGCTTAGACGTTGCAAAATGAAATCTATTTTCCATGAAACCAAACAATATAACATCCCTGAGAAGAATGTCTCGAGTCAGACTTGCCTGACGTGGGTTTATGGCAGTAAATTGACCATTTTGCAGTCGGAGTTGAAGCATCCACACTTTGCTCCATCCTTATTCTGCTCTGTCACTCATGAACGGGGCTCTAGGCAAAACCCTGCCGTGCTGCCCCCACTTCACTCAAATATGATTTTAAAGATGCATGTGAAAGATTGGATAATTAGTTTATTGACACTACTACATTAAAATAAAAGCAAACACGGCATGTTTTGATTATTACTTTTTCCCCTACTGCAATATAAAATAAATAATAAATAACCACTAGTAAAGCTGCAAATGCAAATTAAGTGTACAAGCCTGAAGTGACCATGGGAAGATTTGGGAGAATCCTCAGTGAGCAGCGCTAAACAGCTATTTTTTGTGGTGACTGTGGTAGTCAGGGCTTAATCTGAACAATCCCGGTCCGGATCGGCACCTCCGAACTCCGATCATCTCATCTGGCGGATCCTCTTCCTCCAGTGAAAGATGTTTGTGTCAGGTTTATTGTAGTTTTGCATTTTAAATTCTTTTAAATTTAATCTCTCACTAAATAAATATTGTTTTAAACTGTACAGTCAGTCCTAAATATCTGGTTTAAAAAATAGTGATGTGTGTGCAGTGTGAGAGAGGTCCAAGTGTAACTGAGAAAAGTGTTACAATTTGTAATATTTGTCTTCTACTTTATGGCAGGTCTTTTGCGGTCACTGTTGACTATCATCTCTTTAATCCTGTGTAAGTGTAACACCGTAGTGTTTGAGTGTTTTTCTGTTTGTTTTGTTTTAAATACAAAGGCTGCAATTCATTTTCAAATACAATTAATTTCTCAGTAACTATAATGTCAAAAACTCCAGCTGCAGCTGTCTATATGAATGCAAATCAAGATCAGTTATTAATATTAAGAATGGAATAACATCATATTTAGGAAGAATACAATGCATCAAAAAATAAACAGTACAGTCCAGAGAACTACCTGTACCTGTCACGGTGCACACACGAGGGAGGAACAGGAACATGAATTAACTAATAATGACATTAAACAAGGACAGGAAACAAACCAAATAAGGAAACATGAGGTGGGGACACATGACACACGACAGAGGACTGACACTACCATTTTACAAACTGTTAAATAAAAACTCAGTATAAACTCATATATGTTTCTGATTAAAATATGCTGTGGGATAAATTCACCTGGTTTGTATATTTGACTTCTAATTAATCACATTTGTCTTGTCCTCAGGTTTCATATCCACCGCTGCAGCTGAACCAATAGCAGCAGTTAGTCCAGTATTGAACTGTGAGCTTGATAATGATACATACATCTGCACTGGTGCTCAGTACCGCATGTACTGCAACACAACAATTAATAATTTCTACTTCCAGAGATACCAAAAACAAAACCAATACCAATGCATAAGTAATGACTGTCTGTGTTGTTAGTAATAAGGACACCTGTGCATGCTACTATAATACATCATCCTGCTTCTGTGATATCTTTAGCAATAACATCACTGTCCCTACAGCAGTTAGACCAGTCTATGACTGTGTGCTTTATAATGACCTGTACATCTGCACTGGTGCTCAGTACCATGTACTGCAACACAAGTGTACATGATTTCCATTACTATAGATACCATTACCACTGTTTAAATAATGACTGTTCCTGCCTGCACTGGTGATGAGGACACCTGTACATGCTACAGTAAGTAATTCATCCTCCTGCTTCTGCACAAATCACAGCAGTAGTATCACTATTCATGCACCATTTAGTCGGTCCTATGACTGTGTGCTTTATAATGACACATACATCTGCACTGGTGCTCAGTACCGCATGTACTGCAACACAAAAATGCATTATTTCAACTTCCAGAGCTATGAAAAAAAAAAAACAAACCAATACCATTGCTGGAATAGTATCTGTGACTGCCGTGGTAATAAGGACACCTGTGTGTGCCACAATAACACTTTATCTTCCTGCTTTTGTGAGAAATATGGCAATATCATCACCATCCCTACAGCAGTTAATCCATTGAGAGTATCTCAGTGTGTGCTTCATAATGATATACATCTGCACTGGTGCTCAGTATCGCATGCACTGCAACACAAGAATGCATGATTTCTACTACCAGAGATATCAGAACCAAAACCAGTACCAGTGTGTGAATAATAACTGTAACTGCATTGGTAATATGGACAACTGTGCATGCTCTAGTAGCACTTTATCTTGTTTCTGCGAGTATAACATCTCAGCCCCAACCACAATCAGTCCAACTACTGCAGGTGAGCATGTTTCTAGACTGGAATTTTCCGCCTACTGTTACACTTTATTACTATTTAAAGGATTTGTTGTGTGTGTGTGTGTGTGTGTGTGTCTGTGTTTTTGTGACAAATGAGGACATTAATTTGTATAATGACACAAGTATAACAAGGTGTAATGAAAAGTTTATTTTCAAAAACAGATCATTTCATTTTTTTTACATTTTCAAAAAGCTATTTTTATTGGTACGTTTTTACTGTTTTATTGTGTTAGTCAGCTATATATTTGTTATTTTTACCTAATCAAAACAACCCAACTGCATCTAGTTTGATTGAGATTAATTGGAATGCACAATAAAAAAGGATGATTTTGGAAAATTGATAAAAATTATAAATAATAATAAATACTTAAATAAATTACTTCAATTGTATTTATTTTCATGACAATTAACCAAATCGTCCATTATTATTATTATTTGCAATGACAACTCCATTATATAATTTTAAATCGTGATAACTTGCAGATTTATGTTTCCAGTCACTTCTGCAATATCTACTAGTTCTGCTTCTACAGGTGAGAATAATTCTAGACTAAATGTGACTTTTTCAAATAAATCTTTCAATGATTTCCTTGTTGCAGAACGTCTAGTTTACGTACGTAACCCCCGTTCCCTGATGGAGGGAACAGAGACGTTATGTCGTGACGACATATGGGATTTACTTGGAAGCCCCGATCATCTCTGACTTAAGAGAAAACGCCGATGAAATTAGCTAGTGGATTTTGCATACCTGAGCCACTCCCCGTGCACACGGGTATAAAAGGGTGACAGGTGCGTCCACTGATTAGGTTTTACGCTGAGGAGCCGAGACGAGTCCCTGGCAACCAGCGATGGTTCAAGATTGTGCCATGGGGACATAACGCCCTGTTCCCTCCATCAGGGAACAGGGTTACGTGTAACCTGGACGTTCTCTATCTGTTGGTCACTAGAGTTATGTCGTGAGGATATAGGGGTCCTATGGCGCCACAAGCTGAACCCCGTCACAACCTTGATGGATGTTGATGCGTTTAGACTTAGGAGTAGGGAGGAGGGCTGCCAGCAGAACCTGACAGAAGCTCTGTCAAGAGAAGACACGGGTTTACCGTGAGGGAAAGCGTTACCGTGGAAGAATACACATATGGGATTCTACGAAAGGCAATCAGGCCTAGAGCTGTCGTGAGGCGCGTCGAGCGCCGCGATTATTAGGCTTCCCAGGATGTGAACAGCGCGTGACTTGTACTGTGTGTGACTCCAGAGGAGGAGATGGCGGGCTAGCTGTGACATGCGGTGTGATCGTATACCTCCACAGCCGGTTGATGAACGCAGACAGCAGCGGTGTTGTCCATGCGGACTACACGTGCTTGCCCAATAGCAGTGGCGGAACTGCCGTGAGGCTAAATGCACTGCCTACAGCTCTAAGCATTTGATGTGCGAAGTAGTCGGAGCCCTGTCCAGAGCCCCAAGGCTGCCTGGCGTTGCATGTAGCGCCCAGCCCGTGCTGTTTTGGCAACAGTATGCCTAGGACACTTGTTCTAGGGGTAAAAGGCCCGTAGAGGTTGAGGGAGCGTGACACCGCTGGGTGATACCCACTCAGTGTACCGTGGCGCCATGCCCACCTCGGGACCCGGGAGTGTAGCCAGTGCTGAAGTGGTCTCATATGAAGCAATCCGAGCGGCGTGACTGCAGCTGCGGATGCCATATGCCCCAGGAGCCTCTGAAACTGTTTCAGTGGTACCACATTCCTGCCTCTGAAGGAACTCAGAGGCACGTTCCTCCGTGAGGCGTGCCGTCATATGCACTGAGTCTAACTCCCCACCGAGAAAAGAGATACTCTGCACAGGGGAGAGATTGCTCTTTTCCCAGTTGACCTGAAGCCCCAACTGGCTGAGGTGCCGAAGCACCAAGTCCCTGTGATCGCCCAACTGCTCTCTGGATTGGGCTAGGATTGGCAAAACAGGGCAGTCGTGGTCTAATGGATAGAGCGTTGGACTTGAAACCTGAGGTAACCCGAGGTTGTGGGTTTGAATCCCGGCTCTGGCAGGAAGTGTCCACGACTGAGGTAAGACCCTTGAGCAAGGCACCGAACCCCCAACTGCTCCCCGGGCGCCGCAATGTCGGCTGCCCACTGCTCCACTTGGAAGGGTTAAATGCAGAGAACACATTTCACTCCTCATAATACTCTGTATAATTGTGTATGTGACAAATAAAGCTCATATGAGCTTAACAGTAGGATAAGCCAATCGTCAAGGTAGTTGACGTCGCACACTGTCGTCCCATGGACCTGAGAACCCAGAGGAAAAGGAAATTTCTCTTTCTTGAGAAAGTAGGTACCAGAAAGTAGGAACAGAAACTGAATATTCTCCTCCCAGCCCTCCACCAGGGGAAGGAGCGGCGCTGTTCTCGCCGTCTCCTGATAAAGAGCAAATTCCAACATCTCCGGGTTGCCCTCAACAGGACCGCTTCGTCGAACTTCCTGAACGACTTGGGGCTCTCCTGCGAGGCTCGAGCGCCCGGCCTAGGTATTGATTCGGCCTGGAGCGGAGCAGCTCTGGAGGACGCAGGAGGGCGCCCACGGCGACGGGCAGACTGAGGCCTGGCCCCGTGGGCAGCGGTGGATGGTGCATTACGCCGGGGCAGGTGTGCTGGATCACCTCGGTCTGCTGCTGTACCGCCAAGAACTGCTGGGCAAAGCCCTCGACGGTGTCGCCGAACAGCCCTGCCTGGGAGATGGGGGCGTCAAGAAAGCGTGCCTTGTCGACATCCTTCTTCTCTGCCAGGTTGAGCCAGAGATGGCGCTCCTGGACCACCATGGTGGACATCGCCTTCCCGAGGGACCGCACTGTGACTTTCGTCACTCGTAGAGCGACGTCGGCATCAACCCTCGTGTACCTGTTTGAGCGCCTTGGCTTGGTGAACCTGCAGGATAGCCATGGCGTGCAGGGTGGAGGCTGCCTGGCCCGCAGCGCTATAAGCTTTGGCCGCGAGAGAGGCTGTCAGCTTACAGGCCTTGGATGGGAGACGCGGACGGTTCCTCCAAGTGGCGGCGTTTCATGGGCACAGGTGCACCGCGATCGCTCTCTCCACCTGGGGAATGCCCGCGTACCCCCTGGCCACTCCGCCGTCGAGGGTAGTGAGGATGGACGAGGTGGACGAGTGGCTTCTGGCCATGTAAGTGGCCATCCACGACTTTGTCAGCTCCTCATGCACCTCCGGGAAGAAAGGCACCGGGGCAGGGCGCAGTTGTGAGCTGGTCCAGCCGCGAGGGCTCGGGACTGGGCGGTCTGTTGACCTCCAGCCCGATGCTCACGGCTGCCCGGGCAAGCATGGCCGTCAGCTTTGGGTCCGGTGTGGCGGTGGCGACAACACCCAAGGGGGGCAGCCCCACCGCACCTTCATCCTCAGAGGACGTGAGCCCATCCCCCGATGCTGCGATTGACATCCTATCTACAGATGGCGCACCGAATGAAATGCTGGGCGCCCCGTGGGACAGACCAGCGATATCACCTGGGAACCGGACAGGATGTTCGCTGCGTGAAGAGTAAGAGGTCCGTGGGGGCGTGCCCGGCGGAGATGCTCTTACTGTAACCCTCAGATCTCCCAGAGCGCCAGCCGGCGATCCTCTGCCTCGCAGAGAGACCAGCACGGGTGGCGGCAGAGGGTGCCAATCCTTTCAGAAAGGAAAGGCGAGATCGCAGCAAAATCATGCTCATATGCCCACAACAGGCACATGAGTCATCCACGAAAGCATCTTCAGCGTGTTGGATGCCCAGACACTGAAGACAACGATCGTGTCCGTCATCCGTGGACAGGAAACAACCGCAACCAGAAGGACACGGACAAAACGGCATCTTGAAAAAGACGCGATCGTCCGTGATTTGCTCTTTTAGAATTTGCTCTCTTAGTTGAAGTGCCCAGGGGAATCGCTGATGAGAGGGACTCCGCTGATCGCACCGTTACGCCAACCAGGAACAAAACAAAGATGAAAGGCTTTGTGGAGATCAGCACTCTTCTCATCCACTCGGGTCCGAAGCAAAAATCTAGTCAGTGGACGCACCTGTCGCCCTTTTATACCCGTGCACGGGGAGTGGCTCAGGTATGCAAAATCCACTAGCCAATTTCATTGCCGTTTTCTCTTAAGTCAGAGATGATCGGGATGATCGCTTCCAAGTAGATCCTATGTCGTCACGACATAACTCGTAGTGACCGACAGATAAGGAGCACAGTAGTTCATCACTAGAGTCTGATTTAACATTTGTTTCCATCTGATATTTTTTTAGTTTCTTTAAAGCCAGTCACTTCTACAACACCTAATACTTCCATTTCTACAGGTGAGAATAATTCTAGACTAAATTTAACCATTTAAATGAAAGCCTTTGATGATTTTCTTTTTGCAGAACACAGTACTTCATCATCTGAGTAAGATTTAACATATTTTTTCCATCTATTTTTTATTTTATTTTGTTATTAGTTTCTTCACAGCCTGTAACTTCCACAGCATCTACTAGTTCTACTTCAACAGGTGAAAATTATTTTAGACTGAATGTGACTATTTAAAATAAACCCCTCACTGACTTTCTTTCTTTATTGTATTAGACAGTACTTTATCATCGGAGTAATATTTAACATATTTTTTCCATCTATTTTTATTATTATTTTGTTATTAGTTTCTTCACAGCCTGTAACTTCCACAGCATCTACTCATTCAACTTCTACAGGTGAGAATAATTCTAAACTGAATGTGGCTTCTTAAAATAATTTCCTCTTGATGATTTTTTTCATGAACACATTAGTTCATCATCTGAGTCTGATTTTGTTTCCATCTGGTATTGTTTCAGCTCATTTACAACCGGTCACTTCCACAACATGCACTAGTTCCACTTCAACAGGTGAAAATTATTTTAGACTGAATGTGACTATTTAAAATAAACCCCTCAATGACTTTCTTTATTGTATAACAGTCATTCATCATCGGAGTAAGATTTAACATATTTTTTCCATCTATTTTTATTTATTTATTTTGTTATTAGTTTCTTCACAGCTTGTAACTTCCACAGCATCTACTCATTCAACTTCTACAGGTGAGAATAATTCTAAACTGAATGTGGCTTCTTAAAATAAATTCCTCTTGATGATTTTCTTCATGAAAAAGACAGTAGTTCATCATGTGAGTCTGATTTAACATTTGTTTCCATCTGGTATTGTTTCAGCTCATTTACACATGGTCACTTCCACAACATCTGCCAGTCCCACTACCACAGGTGAGAATAATTCTAGACTAAATGTGAATATTTAAAAGAAATCCTCAATGACTTTCTTTATTGTATAACACAGTATTTCATCATCTGATTCTGATTTAACATCTATTTCCTTCTGTTTTTGTTTCAGTCTCTTTGCAGACAGTCACTTCCACAACATTTACTAGTTCTATTTCTACAGGTGAGAATAATTATAGATGGAATGTATTTTTTTTAATAAATTCCTCTTGATGAATAAATTGATGAATAAATTATTTCCTCTTTCCATTCCAGGTCTGAATATCAAGCCACTAGAAGACTGCAGGGTAAGTTGTTGAGGGGGTTAATTTCTGAAATTGTGACTGACTCAAATCAATAAAACTTGAAACAACAGCACAATAAAGCAGTATAATGTGTACTGTTTTGTATTTTCATTATTGTTGTTGGTTCTTTGTATATATATATATATATATATATGTGTGTGTGTGTGTGTGTGTGTGTGTGTGTGTGCAAAACTCTTCTGAACTATTTGTTAATTACTTTACTTCATTATCAAATTCACCAAATACTTCACAGTGCACAGTCATTGTTCTGTTTCATTATAAAGTTTTTTTGTGATTTCAGACCACAGGACAGTGTGTAAATCTTCTTGACCATATAGAGAACATGACAGCAGAAGTGCTTCCATTGACAGTAAGACAAAATGGAAACATAATAATTATGTGTCACTTAAATAAATTATACTGCAGCGAACTTTCTTTTGTTCAAACATTTACAAATAATCATGTTTATGTGGTCTCTAAAATAGAATGTGACCAGCATTTTGAATGCGATCCTCAATGCTTCAGAGATATTTTTAGATTCATCATCAACTGACCCAAATAAACTGGTCTCAAATGGAAACCGTTTGTTAAAAGCCAGCGAGAAACTTGTGTCCATGCTGGTAAAACCGACAAACACAAGTGACTATGTCAATTTTACTCTTGACACTTTGGGTAAGTGAAAACCAAACTATTAATAAACTCTGAAATGATTGACTTAATGTGCTCAAGTCTAGAAAACCTGTGAAATAACTTTCGACATTTTTAGATGACCTTACTGTTAATACATTTTCATTCATATATCTATACTTTTTAATCAGAGGTAGAAATCTTCATGGTTGGACCACAGGTAACCTTAGAGAAAATCCCTCAACTTGATACAACAAAAGCTTCTATGGACATCGATCTCATTGGGATTGCCAAGAACAACAATGAAACAAGTATGTTAAATGTTGTGATGTGATTTTATCAACAACAACAACAAAAATATATATATAATACAACTAAACTACATTTACTTATTGTTTTATTATTGTTTAGTTAAATATACGTTTATTTGTGTTTCTGTCACACAGGATCAGCTGCTGTGTCTTTTATGAGCTACAAAATGATGGAGAATCTACTGAAGCCAGACTTCTTCAACACATCAAACGACACGATTAAAACCATGATGTCCACTGTGATCTCAGCTACTCTTCCCAAAACCACCAACACTACACTCACCAAACCAGTCAACTTCACCTTCAGACACATCAGAGTAAGAGACTGAAATGTGTTTTTGTCCAACCTGAGCACTGATGAACATCTGAAAACATCTAATATTCAGTGTTTTATTATTTTCTTCTTCTGTTTGCAGGAGTTTAATCCCAGCGGCTCTCTGTCCTGTGTGTACTGGAATATCAGCGAGTGGATTGTAGACGGTTGTTCTGTTTTAAAGACCAATAGCAGCTACACTGTGTGTTCCTGTGTTCATCTGTCCACATTCGCTCTCATCGTGCAAACCAGCCATCCACCAAAGGTACAGAACATTTCTAGTGAACACTGAAGAACAGCACAGATTCAACACTCATGTACTCTGACATGTTTTCTCAGAGCGACTCACAGCTGGATCTGGTGAATTTGGTGTGTGTGAGCGTGGGGCTGGTGTTCTTCACTTTGGCCCTGTTGTCCTTTGCCTTCTGTCGGTGGAGTCCTGGAGTGAATAATGTGGCTCGAATCAACATCTGCATCAGTCTTCTGCTGGCTCATCTTCTGTTCCTGCTCACACAGCAGTTCCTGAGCCTCATACGGCCTCAGAAGGTGAGAATGATGAAGGAGCTCTACAGCTTACCTTGCTGAGAAGCATCATAACCGTCTCTCATGGTCTCCAGGTGTTGTGTGCCGTGATCTCAGGCTTTCTGCACTTCCTCTTTCTCTCCGGCTTTGTGTGGATGTTCATTGAAGCTGTGCTGCTCTTCATCTGTGTGAAGAACCTATCACAGATCAGCTCCATTAATAGGGAGGTGCTTAGCAATGGATTCCTGTGTGTGATTGGATATATTGTTGCTCTGTTTGTGGTGGCCGTGTCTGCTGTGGTGGATCCTAAAGGCTACGGAAGTGAAAAGTGAGTTTAGTTGGAGTGACTTATTGCTCATCATCTTCATCCATTTTTTTACTGTTTTTTTTTTTACTGTATCTTCACCCAAATAGGTGCTGGATTAAAATAGATACAGGCTTCATCTCAAAATTTCTAGGACCTGTTTGCATGATACTAATGGTAAACACATTTCTCATGTAACTTTTCTCATTACCTTTTATTAAATGGAAAACAATGTAATATTATATATATATATATATATATATATATAACCCTATATCTTTCCCCCTTTTTTTCTTTGCAGTCAAACATGATTCTTTTCATCAACATCATCATCAGTTTAAACTCAATTTTCAAAAATCTCAATGCTGAAGTTTCACAGATGAAACAAACCAAGTGAAAAACATTATGATTTAATCACTCTATAAAAAGAACATATAGACAAAGAATACACATTAACTCTTTCTTTCTCTGTTTCTCTGCAGGGCTATGGTGTTTAAAACACTGGCTCAGTTTGTGGTTCTTGGTTGCTCCTGGATTCTGGGTTTCTTCATTAATGGCAGTAAGGTTCTGGAGATCCTCTTCCTGATCTTGAACTCGCAGCAGGGAACCTTCATCTTCCTGATCTACTGTGTCCTCAATTATGAGGTTAGAAATGTTTTCACCCTACTTTATAATAAACCATTTCAGTTGCACCACAGACAGTATATGGAAGAAAAGTAAAGCATCAGTATTTACTTCTCAAAATGCAAATATACTCTTTAAAAATACTTTTGTTACCTGTTTAATATAAAAGAGCAGGATAACGGGAACAAGCATTGCATGAAACATGCTTTGGGAGAAACTCTGTTTCCTTTGAAAATTGAAGCTTGATTTTGTTTCCGTTCTCATTCACATTATCTCTGGGAGCCGAGGTTACATTTGTAGCTGGAGCATTCCATTTCAAAATGTTCTCTCACATTGTGTGAACCATATTTTGGGGATCGATGTCCAATAGACCCCTTGCTATATAAGGACAGAATGAAAAGGTGCTCCATGAGCCGAGCTCCAGGGAGCCTGATATGAGAGTCCTAAAGGAAGCGTGGGCATAACAGGCCTGGAATCAGCCAGACCCCTGGCAAAAATATATCCTTGACCACTAACAGGTACACAGGATGACTAGGTGGACAAAATCTGAGACTGAAGGGCAGGGACGTTCAGGTTATAAAATGTAGGTAGATCAAGACCAGCCAGCTGCCACATAGATATCTCCAATAGAGACTCTGCTGGACTAAGCCCAGGAAGAGGCCATTCGAGTGGGCCCTCACTCCAATAGGGCACTGTGAGCCCACTGAGGCATAAGCAAGTGCCAACTATCGTATAGTATCAACTATCCAGCGCTATAATATTAGCTTCATAACTGGCAGCCCTTTAGACATAGGCATCCAATGAGCTCCTCTGATTACAAAACCTGGCTAGAGTGCTTTATATAAATTATGCCAAGATCAGGCAGAGTAATTAGCATCATGCTCCTCCTCTGAGTTAGGAAGAGCAAGAAGATCTAGAAACCTTTGAACGTAACACCTTGGTCACATAGCCATGTCTTGTTTTGAGGACAACTTTGCAGTCAATAAGCCCAAAATTAAGGCAGGAAGTGCTTACTGAAAGTGCTTACAGGTGAATGCCTGCCTGATACAAGTGAGGGGCCCTCCAAAGAGTCACCGCTTTGATGCAGCAGGGGGTTACCTTGAGGCAGAGGCATCCCGGGCACTTTTTAGACTGAATACTAGAGATGCACCAAATGTTTGGCAACTGAAATTGGATAAGCGAAAAGACAGAATTATATGTACCAAACAATGACATGACACGATCAAATAGAGGTGTGCACTAATGCAGTAAACATGTTTACAGTGTGGAAGTATTTATAACTGTCAGAGAAAGACTAAAAAATCATTAGTGCTGCATCTTAGTGCTGCATTTCATATCTCCGAGGAGAAGAGGAAGAGGTGGTTAATCCTGGTTAGTGTATGATGATTGAAATCGCGAAATGGCCTAAAACAATTAGTAAATAAACTGCAGAATGTTATGTTTTCAAATACATGCACAGATTACATTTATTCAAAAAGCGCTGCAGGAGCTTGCAGTACCAGTGTTCAAAGTTGAAATCATCATCATATGCCCATAGCGCCAAAGGGCAGCAACGAAATCCTTCCACTTCTGCCGGTCACGGGGCCAGAGTGCCTATCGTTCCACAGGTGTGGTGGTGGCTTTAGTTCTTGTTCCATCGTTCGCTGCCACGTGATCTTTGGCCATCCTCTCTTCCTATTTCTATTTGGTATACAGTGTAGGGCTGTTTTGATGATGGAGCCGTCTTCACTCCGCAGCACATGACCAATCCATCGTCAGCGTATTTTCATGATTGTTGTGGCCATGTCTGGTCCTTCTAACTCCTGGTTATCCGATGTTCTTCGTGAGCATTGGACCAAACTCAGGGCAGCAGAGAGAAAATGGTGCAAATCAAAAGATCTGTCAGACCTGAGTAAGTATCAGTCTTTGCATTCATCTTTCTCTCCTGAAGTCCACACTGTCAAATCATCATATTTCCACAGCAAGATCAACAGCACTCCAGACACACGTACTCTCTTCAGAATATTTCATTCTCTTCTCTGTCCCCCTCCACCACCTCCCACCACTTCTACAATAGCTGATGACTTCGCCACTTTCTTCACAGAAAAAAATAAAACAATCAGTAGTCAGTTTTCACCTCCACTCACACAGGACCTCCAACCAACCACATCCACTGCTCAAACTCCCATCTTCTCCTTCTGTCCCCTCACTGAAGCAGAAGTATCTAAACTTCTCCACTCCAGCCATCCTACAACATGTCCTCTAGACCCAATCCCCTCACACCTTCTCCAAGCAATCTCTCCCACACTCTTACCAGCACTCACACACATCATCAACACATCTCTCCTCACAGGCACTTTCCCTTCTGCATTCAAGCAGGCTCGGGTAACACCACTGCTCAAAAAAACAACATTAAACACTTCTCTATTAAAAACAACAGACCTATCTCTCTCCTTCCATTCATAGCGAAAACACTCGACTGAGTTGTTTTCAATCAGGTATCATTGTTTATTTCACAGAACAACAAACTGGACGCTAACCAGTCAGGTTTCAGGAGTGGCCATTCAACTGAGACTGCGCTTCTCTCAGTCACTAAAGCCCTGCAAATTGCAAAAGCTGATTCCAAATCATCAGTCCTCATTCTGCTGGATCTATCTGCTGCTTTTGACACTGTTAACCATCAGATCATCCTGTCTACCCTCTCATCACTGGACATCACAGGGTTTCCACTTCGCTGGTTTGAATCCTATCTCACTGGTAGGTCTTTCAAGGTGGCCTGGGGAAGGGAGGTATTTAAATCACATCAACTGGTTCCTCAGGGGTCAGTTTTTGGATCCCTCCTCTTTTCCACATACACTACATCACTGGGTCCCATCATACAAGCACATGGTTTCTCCTACCATTGCTATGCTGATGACACATAGCTGTATCTCTCATTTCGACCTGATGATCCAACGGTAGCTGCTCAGGTCTCAGACTGCCTGGCGGACATCTTGGCATGGATGAAAGAACATCACCTACAGCTCAACCTGGCAAAGACTTAGCTTCTCGTCTTCCCTGCAACTCCAACTCTAACAGCATGATTTCACCATCCAGGTAGGTTCTTCTACAATTACCCCATCAAGCTCAGTCCGAAATACCTTGAGTATTTTTCTGAGGTTCTTGGTATGGAATGTGGACAGCTTGGTGATGTCTTGTTGCGTCATTCGCCAACACTCTGCTACATAGAGAAGTACTGGTACAACACAGCTGTTGTAGAGTTTTAGCTTGATACTCATGCTGTATTGTGAGGACTTCCAGATGTTGTTCATGCTGATAAAGGCACTCCTTGCTTTATTCATTCTGTTCTGAATGTCCATTTTACTTCCACCATCTGGTGTAATGATGCTGCCTAAGTTCACAAAGCATTCTGTAAAGGGGAGATCATTGTTGTTAACTTTGATGGGAGCTTGTGTAGCGGTGTTCATGGTCATCACTGCTGATTTCTTCTGGTTGATCCGGAGGCCAACTTGGGAATCTCAATCTGTCCGTCTTGTCCTGCATATGCTGGTAGGTGTGAGAGATCAGTGCCAAGTCATCGGCAAAGTCCAAATATTCAAGTGTGGAGAAGATCGTCCATCTGATGCCGGTATGTCCTGTCTCTGTTGTGCATCGCATCACCCAGTCAATGACAAGATTGAAGAGTAATGCAGACATCACACAGCCTTGCCGGACACCAGTCGTCACTTCAAACCAAATGCCACTTCCACCCACACAACAGTTGTAGTTGTTGTAGAAACTCTTGATGAGTTTCACCATGCGATGTGGGATTCCATAAGCCCTCAAGATGCGCCACAAGCTGTCTCTGTGTACACTATCAAAAGCTTTCTCAAAGTCTATGAAATTCACATGGAGTTGACTTTGCCATTCCGCACTCTGTTCTATGATGTTTCACTGCGTAAAAATCCATTCTGTACAGCTCCTGCCTTTTCTGAATCCTGCCTGTTCATTTCTCAATGCTGTATCAACTGCCGTAGATATTCTGCTTATGATCACTTTGGCGAGGATCTTGCTGGAGATTGACAGAAGGGTGATACCACGCCAGTTGTTGCAGTCGCTGAGGGGGCCCTTCTTTGGAATCTTGAAAATCACCCCTTTGGTCCAGTCCTCGGGTACGCAGGCTTCTGTTCAAATTATTCTGAAAAGTGGTTCCAGTATTCCAGCTGCTGTCTCTGGACCTATCTTTAACAGCTCTGCGTTTAAGTTGTCTTGTCCTGGGGCTTTATTGATCTTTTTTGAATGATCAGTTTTTTAATGGCCATTACAATTTCTTCTTTGGTAGGAGGTGCGACGTTGATGTCTAGATCTATCTCTGTTTCTTGAATATCAGCACCTTCTTCTGGTGGTTCTCTGTTTAGTACTCCTCTGAAATGTTCAGCCCAGCATGCGTCTTGTTCCGCTTGAGTTATGAGAAGCTTTCCTTCCTTGTCTTTGATGGGTAAGTTGGCTGCAGATTGGTACTTGCCGCATACTTGCTTGGTGATTCTGTATAACTGGCTCTGTTCTCCTCTGACTGCAGCACCCTCTGCCTCTCTTGCGAGTTCTTCAGCAAAAGCACGATGATCAGCGCGCGCACCTTCCTCTTCACTGTCTTGGTGAGTACTGATCATCTTGCTCTTTAGTTTGTGTCTTTCTTCTATAACTTTCAAGGTGTTAAGCTTGATCCATTATTTTGATTGTCTCTTCTCTCTGTAGCCCAGGCTTTCCTTTCCGTTGATATTGTCTGCATTGATTTCTGTATCTAGATCTTGTAGCGATTGGAACCAGTTCCTCACTTGTGTGAGGGTCCTTTAGCTCCTGAATGTCGAATTTTCGCTGTACGTGTATTTGGTTCTGTTCTTTCCAGAGCTTAAGTCTTACCATTGCTGTTACCAGTTGATGGTCACTTCCAACATCAGTCCCTCGCTTTACTCTCACATCTAGCAGTGATCTCCTCCACATTCCGTTGATAAGAAGATGGTCGATCTGATTATGTCTCTGTTGTTGGGCGAGTGTGTATGTCACGGTCAAAGTTCAAAGAGTGAGGAAAATCTGCGCTGAAACACTGTTACTCGTCAGTTGCTCAGTAAAATTTAATAAATTTTTAAAGGCATTTGACAATGTGATTCGTATGCGACAAACATCTATCCAAATTCGTAAATAATTTATAATTGTCAACAAAAAGAAGCAATGAGATCTTCCTGCAGGTCTCTGCCAAAATAAAAGCTGAGGAACTCCATCAACATTCAAAGTGTTAGTATTGTAATTTTACTGTTTTTCTGTAGAATAGAATAAAAAAGACAATAATATTGAAAATAATAATTACCCTACAACAGCTCTATTATTACATTTATTATATTCACACATAGTGGTCAAATTGGGATCTGTAATATATTCTAATGTTTTAAAATAATTATCTTCTGTTGAGCAAGGGTGCATTTATTTGTACAGTTAAAAATACATTCCTGATTCAAGAAGGGGGTCTCAAAAATGGCCAAAAAATATTATTTTACTAACTTATTCATTTTAAATTCAATTGTGCTTTGTTTGTGCAATGTCTAGTAGAATGTAAAAATGAAATTCAGTGTTAAGTAAATATTTGTAAATAGTTTTTTTGTAATATTTTTTTTTTTAAAGCAGGAAAAAACAGTAAAAAGCACATTTTGGTTATTTAATTTATGCAATTGTAAAATAAAAATGGCAAAATAGATGGGGGAAAAAATTAGAAAAACCGTGTTCGGTATTCGGCCTTCGACCCAGTGTTTCATTTTGTTCGGCTTCGGCAATAAATTTCCAATTCGGTGCATCCCTACTGAAAACAGCCTTGTTTTCGTTACGCACTTCATTCCACAGTGTGTCCTTTTCTTGTTTGATTATTGATCAGCAAAACAATAATTAAAATTAAGATACCAATTATACCAATTAAATTCATTCAAAAAGGGACTGTCCACAAAAAAAAATTAAGTGGTTAAAATTTGTGTCTGACCCAGACATTTCTCCCAGAGTATTCATTACCACACCCTTTATGACGTTTACAAATTACGCAATTTTCTTTCATAATTAACAGATCAAACTGAAACAAAACACCAACAAATAATATTTAAACATACATATAAAACATAATACATGTTCTTAAATTGGTACAACAGGCCTTGAGCCAGTTTTGAAGGGGCCACATATAAGGCAGGCCAAACGGAATTACAGAGGAGGCAGACATCATCGGGCCAGCATCATCTGGATTATTCTGAGGGCAACAGAAACCTCCAACATGAATGACGTCATTAGCCTCTGAATTTTCAGTGAACATTCTGGCGCGAGCCAGGCCCACATCTGGGTCAAGTTGATTAATGTGTCTAGAAAAACGATACGCTGACTGGGAGAGTGAAATCTTGGCTAAATTGACTCTTAAGCCCTATTCGGATCATAATTGTTTCTCACGAGGATATAAGTAATTTTCACTATTTACAAGGGGTAGTTGGTGATTTTAATGCCGTCCGAATCTAGGATGTCTATGTTTTTCTCTCACCACCACCGTAAAAATCCCCGGCCGAATTACCTACTGTTTTCTGACAAACACCAAGGTTGTGTGGTAATTTAATTGCCATCTGAATCCACATCTTTGAGTTCACTAGAAGAAATCTATTCAAAATTCAGTGTATAAACCCTTTTTGAGCACTCCACTGAGGAAAAGAACATTACTTCATAACTGCTCCACAACAGCGACTGGGAGCAGAAAGAGAAGAAAAGCACGTAAACATTCGAAATAGGTCTTTTTATGGCAGCAGCAGGTATTGTAAAATGTGTATTATAAACAGATAGGCTATATATTGTGTATAATTATATACAACTATAGCGCTCTATTTCCTATTTTAAACAGGAGATTTAAATAATCAAATAATAAATAGGACTATATATTATAAAATATGCTTGGAAATGGCACTCAGCACCAACTTATATATGCAGTTCCGATTTTGGTAGAATGAAATGCCATTTGTTCATGCAGCTACATGAACGTTAAAAAATATTGGGCTTCAGTATTAGGAGTAAACAGAATTTCCTGCAATGCTTTTCAAAAGAGCACTCCATTCTTGTTCATGAGTTTTATAAGTCACTCAGCTCCTCTAACCCCATTCTTGTCCAGGTCAGGCAGCAGTACCTGAAGTTCTTCAGATATCTTGGCTGTTTCAAACAACAGGACTACAGCATCATGTTCAGAAAGTAAAAAAGTACTGCTAAAGTGCCAATAATATGTATGTTAAGTTATGTTTATATTAAAATACACAGAATAAACAATATTTTGGATGTTAGTCTCGCCTCTTTTTTGTTAATGTTTTATGAAATATATCACAAGTGTCCTTATATTAGAGATGACTGTACTAAAGGGCAAAACAGAAATGTGTTTACCGTCACCTTGAAAAATCTTAGTAAATAAATTGTTTACTTAATATAAATGTAATATTGATTAAATGCTTTAAAAAAAGTACTTTGTGCTTGCGTTGTAAAAGGAAATAACAAATTACTTTAAATTGTACAGGATCATCATTAAATAATTTTTTGATGTTTAATCTGTGTATTATCTCAACAACTCAATTCACAACTGAAACTGTTTTAACGTGATTTTGTCTATTAAAAAAAAAACTATTAGTCTATTAAAGAAAAGTTGTTCTCCAGCTGAACAGTGTATATAATTAATTACATATGCTGTACTTGTCCCTCACAGTCATGTTTTCACTCCTGAATTATTTTAATAAATAAATATGGCACTACCTTGACTAAGGTTTATTTCATATTACTTTGAATATGCCTCATGTTATAAATCTGTCAAAATGTATTTTCAAGATTGAGGCCCACCGGTTTAATAAGTGTAATGTCTTTACATTATTTTCATGTTACACAAAAGAAAACACTCCTTAATAGACTGACTCCTACACAGCAAAATCCCCGGTGTTAAATTAACCCATTTAACCCTAACCCTAACCCTAACCTAACCTAACCTAACCCTAACCCTAACCCTAACCCTAACCTAACCTAACCCTAACCCATCTTATCCCACAATTGTGACCGTAAAAAAGGTTTTCATTTATAAAGCTCAAAAAACCTTACTGATTGATGTTTTAGTGCACTTCCTGCAAATATTGATAAAATAAAGGGTCTCAATGAAATATGTGCAGTTTCACATGATTAATGCAAATTGTCACATGACCAGAGCAGTTTATTTCCTGTTTGCACCTTGAGAAGACGATAACTGCATCAAAGCTCCAAATCAAAAGGCTAGTAAAGTATGTTAACATAAAGATATAACAAATATTTTTGGTACACGTGATCTTTAGGGTGTCTAGTATTAATATATGCAATTTAGTTTTGTTGAGTGTGGTCATAGAATGAGTTAATGTGTTAACGGTCACAATAGTGACCTGTAGGATAACAGTGAACTTAGGGATACAATATAAATCCAATTGCAGTTGCTAGTGAAAAGGACAATAAAATGTTGCAATGACAAAATATTGCACTAAAGTAAAAATTCAAATGTTACAAAAAAATACTATAATGATGTTGGAATACTCGTAGCATTAATATAAAATGTGTATGTTATATTTTACAGAAAAGTTACAATTTTGAAATGCAGTGATGGTTGAATTTTTTTTGTTTTTTTATCTCAGTGTTCCTATCAATGTTGCATAAGGTGTTTTATACATAACAGTAATCCTAGAATGTGATCAAACTGTTTAAAATAGTTAGGATAAGATATATAAAAAAATGACGACTGCAGAAATATGTTATTTCAGTACACACATATTATCCCACCGTTCACAATTGTGACCTAACATAAAACAACATTTTTCCCACATTTTTCCGAAAATAATTAAAACAAATATTATTTATTATTTCTAAGGGTTACTAATGTCTGGGTAAAATTTGGGATTAAACTGGTTAAAACTGTATGTGTCCACACTACAGTGTCTTAAAGGTAACACTGAAGCAGAGGTGTAAAGTCCAGGGGCCAAAGAGTAAAAGTCCTGCCATATTTTTGTTCCACCCATGAACTCAGCAGCTGATTTCACCAGAGGAGGAACCAAGATATTCCTTTCAAGACACAAACAAGTCTTCAAGTCATATCCAAAGTCCTCAAAGAGTTAAAGATAATGAGATAATTAAGTGACTAATTAAATAATGATTGTGCATTAGTGAAAAATACCAGAGGCACGTTCAAGCTCACACTGGTGCCCAATGTTTTGCTATGGTTTCCTGGTTGAATGACATGTTTCCTGGAAATGGTGTGCAACAGGGTTTGAGATACGTTTTCTCTTGTTTGGTGGGTGTGTCTGAAATGTCAGCCCAATCAGCAGCAACGTGTATATAAACCACGCAGTGTTAAAGTCCTTTAATATGTGTCTGCTGCAGCTTGGTATACGCAACAATTGAAGATATTAGAAGGCGTGTTTGTCGTAAAAATTTTATAGTAGCATAGCATATCAACATGATGATGATGATGAAATAATAAGAGCACAGGTATGTCTAAATAACATGTAGTAATTGCAATGTTTTCTGGTCCATATCCTTTCCTTAGGAAGGTGTGCTAGACACTGATTAATGTAACATAAAATACTACACATATTTATATATTTTGCTATTGTATTGTGGAGTGACACTTTCATAAACTTTTCTATGCTCCTTTTGATTATATAATGGTAAATATTACAATATCATAGTACAACAACTGTGATCAGCAATAATGATAAGCCTAATACTCACAATAAAAAAATATTAAGGTCATATAGATCATAACACTGTCTCGGAGGTAAGAAGTGGATTATCCTTCACCTTAAATTTATTTTCATCCTGAAATGCGAGCCAAATGTTGGATCACAATAATTAGGGACCAGAGTTTCCACAAATCCCTTCACTTTATTGGGATGTTCTATTTTATTATTGACGGCAAGGGCAGTGACTGTAACATTAAGCGTATTTTGCAGTATTAAACACGTATTTATACCTATTTCATCAGACTCCAAAAATTCTTCAAAAAGAACACAAAGAATGGCCATCTCAGCTGCCATAGTTACAACTCTTGCGTCATCAGAACAGGGTGTTCAACGCATCACCATTTCCGTTTAATAAACTTTTTCTGCACCGTTTGTTTCGGGGCTGAACGCAGCCCTGCTGTTATTGAGAATTACAGATGTTGATGTTTTATTGGTTAAAATGATGCCACCATCAGTGGTGGAAAGAGTACTGAAAAATATACTCAAGTAAAAGTACCATTACCTTCCAAAAAATGTATTGTGAGTAGAGTAAAAGTACTTGTCCAAAAAACGAATTGAGTAAGAGTAAAAGAGTAGCCTATTAAAAAGTACTCATGAGTATTGAGTAGTGAGTACTGAGCTGTGGATTTTACCCCCTTACAATAAACGCTAGTTTATGTTCTTCTGAATGTCTCTTTATGTTTCTGTATAATTATTTATGCAGATCCCAAATAATATGATCAGTGCAGAAACTCTCTAGGCCTATTCAAACTAAAACTATTTGAAAAATATTTGTAACATTTTACAATACGGAAACAATGGATACCTATCTATTCACATATGAATATTTGACAGACTGGAGTTTTAATAAAGACCAGTTCAATGAGCTTTTGGTAAGTTTTGCTGTTTCTGGCATTGAAGATGGATGTGAAACTCTAGTTTTCTTTGTGTATACATTTGAATATTAATTTGAATTTCAGCAGGAAGAACTGAAAAACTATGTTAGTTTCCTCGTTTGATGAGCAGAAAATTGTCATGTAAACATCTGATACAAATACATCTCTGATACAAATATATCTCTGAGTCGTGAGTCTAGTTGGGTGAAGATCACTACATGTAAACTCATATCAGGTGAGACCCTTTTTACATGCTTAAATAAGAATTAAATATTTAGCGTTACTGTCAATTAATCCGGTTATTCAATGTTATCTTCAATAGCTGTTTACGATAATGTACGTGTCATCCTATTTTGGCTAAATATTTTAAATGCTTTGATTTTTAAGTAATCTAAATTTGTGATATTCATCATACTTCATCTTGTGGCCTAAGGTGTGATTTATCTGTAATAAGAGCATTAACAAAATCAGAGGGCTGTTCAATGTTATGAAAGATGGTAAAAGGTTTACAGATAAACAGGAAGGAAAATATAACTGAATTAAGTGTTACTTCCTATTTCTTTGTAATTCACTGCTAAATTGACTAGCAATATCCAAGTGAGAACACTTTCTACACCACTGTTTAGTATAGCAAACAAGTCTATTAATGTAGGCTTGCAAAAGCAAATGTAAGTGTTTTAATCCTGATTAATCATGCACTCCCACAATTGAGGAAAATATGTAACTCTTGGTTGTCAAATTTTTGGTCTGCGTTAAACATCTCTGATGGATTCTAAAACATGAGAATTAATTCAGTGATTATAGATTCTTTAATAAGTGAAAGCAACAAACTGATTTTACTACTTCCGTCAGCTCAGACGGTAGCTGTTCAATGTTTATTATTTATTAATAGTTCTTATTATTTAGATTAGAAATGTCACCCCTGTAACTCTTTTCTCATTTGTTAAACTGACAGTGTTTCATCCTCACGCTGTTTCTCATCCTCACAGCTCATTTTTATTTTGTCTCTTAACTTATTTCAGAAGTTAATGCCTGATCTGGTTTGTTGAATAAATATTCAACACAGTGGACTATCGGACTCCATAATGGTGTTCATTGGTTTTAAAAGTAAGTATGTAAATTTGTTTGTCTGTTTTTTTTTTGGGTTTTTTTATATTGCATTTATTGAGTACTGGCTAATAATGAAATATTATTTAATATTATTATTATTATTTAATATTATTTATTATTATTTAATAACACACGCACGCACGCACGCACGCACACACACACACACACACACACACACACACACACACAATTCATAAAAATATAGTATTTATAATATTATATAATTAATATCATATCATATTATATAATATTATATAATATCACACTATTGTTGCAGCCTAGGTCGATTTTTTTAACAAGTTTTATAGTAAGATAATTTTAATTCAAATCAAAATTCATGTCAATTTAATTAGTAAATAACACTACAAGTTGTCACTTCAGTCAGCGTCAAATCATCCTGTCGATGAATATATGGGCCTATTTATCTAAATGTGGGGCATATTGAGGTGAGATGATGCAGTTTTTCAAAGGGAAGAGTGAAGAAAACTAACGGCTTGTTTCTGTAAATTATTTTCACAATAAAACTAATTTCTCATGTGCATACATTTAGTCCACTTTGTCTGATCGACTTTAGTACAGTGACAGTCTAATTCAGTTTGTAGACTAAATATGACTGAATTAACGAGCCACAGCCGATTTTCTCTCCGTAGAACAAAATTATAGCTATATCTATTGAATCGATATATCCTACCCCATTGAAATATCCCACTGCGGGTTTCTGGAACTTTGCCAAACATCCTCAATACTAGGATGAGTTGACAGTCCAAAATACCTTATTAAAATAAACAGGTAAGATAATTTTGCAATGCAAAATACCTTATCAGATTGTCCTACCAGTATAAAATAAACATGGGATTGTTTGGTATAATCTGTATTTCCTGGACAAATGTTACAAACTCACTCTAAAAACAGATGATGATAATATACTTTAACTTTGAAAAGAATCTTATTAGAAATGTACAGTATGTTATCATCTGTTTATTATTTAATTTTTTATTTTAGTTATTGAGATAATTTAGAATCACGCAGAGCACTATAGAAAAGAGAATATTAATGTTAATAAAAATAATTTCAAAAATTCAATATCATACAAAACAGAGGCACATAATACAAAACATTCAAAACAATAAATGAAGTTATTGTTAATAGAAACATGGCCTAAATAAGACCACATAGTGCTCCATATTGTAATCAATTGATACAGGGAAATACACTCAAAAGCTATTTTAAATAAATAATTTGTTCACTGTAACACAATGTCAACCTGAAAACACACACGGAATGTTCCAACCCAGCAACAGAAAGGAATTATTACCCAAAAGTCCTCCCTTCCATGCAAAAGGGGAGAGGGTCAACTGATCCCATCACTAACGCTCTCGTGCAAAGGTACGGACGGCTCCGGGAATGGTTCTGGACACCGTCAAGCCTACATTCCAGAGCATAGTTCAAAACCCCCCCATTTAAAACAAAGCAGGATTTTTCTCCGTCGGACGGACCAAGGAAAACCAAACTCCTTGCCTTTTTGACACGTATAACTATTGCAACTACACAAATAAATATATGGATATTTAATGTGTACTTTTTCCCTCATAGGCATGATGTGATGATTTCGAGTGCCAATTATTTAGGACAATGTGGGAATTTTTAATCATGCTTTAAACGGTATAAACTGTAATGTGTGTATTAGTATGCGGTGTTTGATCTCTAAAGAAAGCTAGACTCAGATGTGATAGACTGTGTTGATGACCGTTAAATTTTAATACCCTGCATAATTATACATGTATAAAGATCGATACAGTTTATCCTTCCCAAAAGTGATGAGACATCACAGAACTGTTGGTCCACCCAGCAAGCCTGGACATGGGCGGGGCTCCGCCCCATACGGACGATCGGATTCGACAAGCCGCCCGTGGGGAGGGGCAAGTTGGACTGTTGAAAAACAACGCGCCAGTTGCAAATCGCTCTCTTGGACTCGCTCTTGAACTCTCTCTCAAACGTGGCGTGGCTCTTGAACATCTCTTGAATAGCGCTCGTAACTTCTCTGCCTGCTCGCGCTTTTACCTGAACTCTGGCCTCGACACCGACTAAACCAACCATCCAGTCGAATTCGAAGGATAGGAGGCATAACAGCAAAGAAAACGAACTCAACGCCTGCAGACGAGAGGAGAGCCTTTTCTGTGGCGTCGCGGCGGCAACATCCACATATCACGTGTTTCAACCCGAGAGCACCACGACGCACGAACCAACCCACGTGGTTTCCGAGGACAAAGACCAGAGCAACGCATTTGAAGGAAACAAAACAACTTCCAACCTGCTTCTTGTCAACAAGCAAGTACCTCTAACTAAATCTATATTGCTGATTGAACTGGTAGAATCTGATCTGAATGCAGTAACAGAGCATTAAGGCATCTGTCGTGATCTTTTCCGGTCGAATCAAGCGTCAAAATAGCTAGAAGGGCTAATTTTAACTTTAGGAATTTACTTACCAAAATCCCTTATACATGTCTTTGTGTGTATGTATGTTGTGTCTTCTCAGTTAATCCATTTATGTTAGAATAGCAGTATTACGAATAAACCATTTTTCATTTCATAAAGAATTGTCTCTGGAATGTGATTTGAAGTTTTATCCTTATTTGCCATAAAGAGAAAGCTACCTAAGCTCGAATTTGATATGCTGAGGTTAGTGTTCGGTGGACGATCACTTAATACAGTATAACTAAGTTAAATATTAATATTACTTTTAACCAAGCAATATTTAATATTTAATAACTAATTCCCGGAGCTGAAATAATAGCTCTATATTAAACTGGTTTTATTACAAATGGTGGAGGAAAAAAGCTGGCAATTAAGGATTAATCTGAAAATCAAACCAGAGGCAAAAGGGTATTTCTCAATTTTATCCGGAAAAAACTGAGTAAATACAGGAAAGGCGGTTATTTGTGGTATTGCATTCTTGTTTGGGAAACACAGTGTGTTTGAATGAAAGAGAGGGTATTTGTTTAACTCGAGTTGTGAGAAGAAACTGCAGTAAATAAGTAAAAGTCGCTCTAAAGCGCATAAAAGAGACAAATGAGCGTGTCCCTCGTTTGAGCTCTGAGTGAAGGCCTGTATAGTTTGATTTGTAAGTGCATGTCCCACTTTCAAACTCCGCTATATTTTCAAATCCCCCGGGTGTGGAATGTTTAAAATAGCTATTTAAATCATTCTCAGCCATTTGATTTCACGAGTGAATTCAAACGCACGGCGCTCAAAGGAGTGGCCAGTCGTTTTTGAGAAAGGGGGAGATTGCGCAATCGATTGTTTGTGTTCATGTGTGCGGTCTAAACAGACAAATATTCGCATAATAGCCCGCTGAGGCTTTGTTGGTTTATAAGTAACCCGTAGATAAATTTATCTCGCCCTAAACGAGTGAGATTATGTGTTGTAAAGATTCAAATCTGACCAATGCTGGACTAATCTGAAGGGTTAGTCTGGAGCACAGTTGTGTTTTTTTTTTCCTCTCTCTCTCCTACAGGCACTGAGTCGTCATAGCGACCAGTTCAGCCACGTGGAGATTTAGCCGCATATAAGCTAAACTGAAACAAAGAAGTTTAGCAGCGTAGCAAATGCAATGCGGTAGCATTACGGCTAGCGATTAGCACATAGCAGTTAAAGCTCGAATGCAGTGGGTGGGTGTGAAAAAAACCACTCACATTTTCTGTTTGCTCTGTCCCTCTATTTTCCCAGTTAACAGACTAACATGTTAATAAGCTGGCTGTGTTAAGGTGATACCCATTTATCTGTCTGACATTTTCACAGGTTGGTTTAATATACTGTTGATTATATGGTGAGTTTGACCTCATTCAATTATAATGGCTTTTATGATTTTAAAACATCAATGGATAAGCGCTATTGTTAGGAATTTTTAATTGTTAGTTGAATGTCACAATTGATTACAAATTAATTTTGAATTGATTTCATTTAATAGAATTTTCAATTCCTGCTTCCAGCAACAATAGCATCCATTTATGAACCATAAACGCCCTTATAATTTGACCACTACAATAGAACCTTAAGTTATCAAGAGGGAAATTTTTAATTTCGTTTACAAGTAGGATACAGATTAGTTATTAATTATTTTATTGTTAATGTTTTTTTTTTGGTGTTAAAAAGACGAGGAATGCTTAAGTTTGGAAATTATTTGAATTACTATTATGGGAATCCAAAACTAGTGATTTAGAAGCTGTAAATTAATTTAATAATTAATTATGAATTCAAAAATTCTAATTACATTTAATAATTAATTACACTTCCTGTTTACATTTTGCAACAATATTGGTTTGTCAACTCAATTGCAGATTGCATTTGTAAATTCTAATCCTAAGTGAATCCTATTAATTTTAATTATAACATCATAAATTTTAATTAGAAACCAAATTCTAATTTTAATTCCAAATTTCAAACTTAAATACAAGTCTGGCTCTATCTGTAGGCCATACTTCATTTCCTTAGGTGAGCTGATTGACTCAAGTAAAGTTAATAATAATTTAATTAAAACAATTTTATTAAATTAAAATTAGTCCTCTTTACTTAGGCCTGAGAGTAGATAGTGCTCCCCTAGTGTTGTGTTGGAGAAGTGACAGTGACACCATACAGTCAAAATCACTTTTCACCAATCTGGAGCATAAACGTAACCTTCTAATTAGAAAACCCCAAAAGGGAGTTAAGGTTTCCTCAACCTAGGTCAGTTGGTTTATCCTGTAAACAGCCAAACCAACCTAAGCATATAGACTCAACAGCACCACCTTGTGCCAACGTATTAGTTTTAAATCTTGGGAATAAATCTTAATCTCTTTTCTTTTCCCTGTTACTAACTTCCAATTTGACTTGTTTGCTTAAGACTTGGCCGGGAAGATCACGAATAGGCGAAATGTCACAATTGAACAGATGTATGTGAAACTTGAGAACTACATTCAAAACTGTTTACCATTTACCCTCTATTGTGAAATCCTATTCCCCAGGTTAAAGCAGGTGCAATGAGAAGATAGACATCGGCAAAAGTTTTAACATCGCGTGACATACGCTGACCAGCGTCGCGGGTATAAAATCCTGCCATTAAGGGACAAGTACTGTCATTGCTGTTATTTTCCTCCAAGGAGAAAATTGGAATAGCAATACCAGTCTTATTACAAAAGAGAAAATCTAGCCTACAATCCTCTGATTAGAAGCGCCTTCTAAATCAGACTTAACAAAGCTTAAACGAAGAAAATCTGCTATTAAAAGAGAGACCTGTTTAGTGCTATTGTCCTTGTGTACCCATTCTGTGTGTGTGTTTTTCTTTCTCTGCTTCACAGCTGGGCTGCCCTTGTGTGCCCAATAATTTATCTGCAGAGACTACAATTAGAAGCACCTGCCAGAGGACCACAAACACAGAGACACAATCAACACTAGCATACACTACACTCTGCACATTTACACCCCTGTTTGTTTTGTTTGTGTTTTGTTTTTGCTTTGTTTCCTATTCAAGGTCTGTGTCAGTTCGGTCCAAGATCCCCCTGACCCGCCAGAACATGTCTCACGAAACAGAACATGTCGGTCACTGGGAAGGACTGGAAATGTGGCTAAGTGTTACAACGGGCAGCATACTCCCTAAAGCTGCTGAAGCACTCCAACATCAGACACAGAATCAACTAGATGACAGCATCGCAAGCATTATGGGACAAGACCCAAGTCAAAACTACAGTCACAGAGAATTAGCCAAGATCACCGGTTCTTTAAGCCACATACTCATCGCCACCCTCAAACTGAGCGACAAGCACGCCGCACAACGCCAGCAGGAGCTGACAAGCGCCCAACGACGCATAGAGCAGCTGGAACGTGAAGCTCAGGTACGACAGGAAGGGACCGATGAGGTGGAGCAGGACACCGAGGAGGAGACCAACAGGCTAAAAGAGACTCTAGAAGCTACCAGCCACGAAATGCAGCAGCTCAAAGAGGACTTCGCTGATCGTGCAGACAAGCTACAGTATGCAGAGAAGCTACTGGAGAAGGCAAAGACTGACTTCAGGGACAAAACAGCAGAATCAAGGCCCTCGAAGTTCATTTGGCTGAGTCAAGGAATGAGATCAGCCGCCTAACACGACAGCTCGACCACGCCACAGAGGAGTCTGAAAGTCTCCAAGAGGAACTCAGGCATGCTTATGAACTACGCCGTGAGCCGTCAAGTACAGAGCGTGCACCAACGGCACCCCGTCAAGCAGGACTGGATCACCTGTTCATAGACCGACACGTGAACCGAAGATAGAGGGATGGTGTTAAAACATTCACCAGCGCCGCCGGAAGAACGCTATATCACGACGGAACCAAAAGAATCTGCTGCAGCCAGCCGCAGGTCAGTGCACGGCTTGGACCTTAAAGATCTTGACAAGCTCGAAACATCGGAAAATTCAACCCCAGCTTGCCAAACAGCCAAAATGTCCACGCTTATCTGCAAGATATTGATTTCCATCTGAAATGCGACCTAACGTTACGGACAAAGATAAACTATACTTACTCCGAACGACATCCAGTCCTGAAGTGCGCAGCTTCCTTGACCGGCAGCCTGTTAACACAAAGACTGACTATCAACGGCTTCAAAAGGCCCTCATTAAAGAGTTTGCTGACCCTGAGTCCGATCAAGGCTTAGTGGCTGCCCTGGAGACGAGACAAGGACGCCACGACACTCCTCAAGCTTACTACAGTCGACTCAGACAAGCATATTTTGGAACTCGTAACTAATCTGACATGGAAGAGGAACTGAACTTTAAAACTCTCTTCCTGAGGAACCTTCATCCTGGCATAAGCCACCATCTTGGCGTCTCGCATGCCCACGAACAATGAACATTCAGCAGTTGCGAGACTTGGTGCAAAGCCTCACGGCAAACAAAAGATGGCCTCAGAAAAGAAAACCCCAGCAGTTCTTGAGTTCAACACTCAACACCAAGAACTGGCGCTGGAGGGCACCCAACGCCAAGACAGTGCTAAGCCACCACACAGGAGTGGAATGCACCCCGTCCAACAGAGAACGAGACTCACACGCTGGAACCCGACCTAAACAGAGGTATGACCGATGGGATGGACCACGTGGACGCCAACGCCACCTGGACGACACTGGGATAAGTCATGGGACCAAGCAAGGCCTCAGGAAAGGCAATGGGAGAGATCGGAACCCAAGAGAGCAACGCTCATGGGAATCCAATGGAAACTCCAACGGAAAGCGACAGACTCACCCTAAGGCGACCAGCCCAAGGAATCGACGAAGGAATTCACCAAGGTTCCAAAGTGACCAAGCTCCAACTGAGTCCATACAAGAACAAAAAACACCACCGCACTTCGACTCACAGAAGATGATGGAAATGATGATGAAGGAGTTCTTTCAACGAAAAGAGGAAGATAAGAAGTGGGAAAAGAAAGGAAACCCGGATTCAGCCTGACTAGCTGAGACGAGAAAGCAGCGACAAGACAAACGAACCAGCCACAGAAAACAGCACCGCCTCACCTCAGTCTCAGAGTACAATAAACACGTTAACTTCAGATGGACATGAAGCCCCACCTGAAAATCCAGCAACAAAGTTAAACACTAACTCAGCACCCAATACTCCAAACTCCAGCAGCATTCAGCAGACACCTGCTGTTGAAAATCCTCAAGTTCCTGAAAGCGCTGTCTTAGTCATCTGCCACTCCTCGAAGAACGCCAAGTCAGCCCTGACATCCTAAATATTTCCTCCCAAACTCCAGTTCCTCAACTCCTAGGCGATCTCATTGAAAAGGGTATAGCAAGAAAGTTTTACCTCTCCATCATCATCGAACGACACATCAGAGTCGAAGCCCTTCTGGACACAGGAGCCGACATCACTCTAATGTCTACAGAACTTCTCAAAGAAGTCCAAGAATTAACGAAGAGGACTAATGGCACCCTCAAGCTCCAAAGGTGCGAACTAAACGTACAAGCATACTCTCACACGGGCTTACAACTAAAACATGTAGCCCCAATCCATCTAACAGTGGGACCCATGGACTTCGTCCATCCCGTATACGTGTCAACACTCAACACGTACCCGCTCCTCATTGGAAAAGATTTGCTTAATCGTTTTGAACCCCTAATAGACTTCAAGCACCTAAAGATTTGGACACAAGTCCGTGAGCCTCTGCCTTACAAGTCATTAGACTCCAATGAGTCACAGTGTCAAGTCACAGACACTACCCCTAAGTCAATGACCGATGAAGCAGTAACAGAGCCCAGGTCTGGGCCGAGCACAAACGCCAACGACCCTCTCCTCTGCTCGCTGCACGAGCCTGAACCAAACACAGGCCTCCTTCAAATCATGACTGAGATAGAGGTTCATGGCACATCAGTGTCCGAGGCAGCACTAGCCCTATGGGCAGAGAACTCAGCCATCAGCCTGAAGCTATTCAAAACATTGAAGCAGAGCTGTCAAAGTCTACCACATGTCACTAAGCACAGCCGTTACCCTCTCAGTCCCTGGTCGACAACCATGGCCACCTCCAAGATCATCTGCGCTCTGGACATACGATGGAACAACAGACAGCTGAGTCACTACTTCCTCGTCATTCCAGACCTGCCGCATGACATCTACATTGGAGCGGATATCATGGTTCGACTCAATGCTCACATTGACACTGTAAACAACATCATATGGGCTCCCCTGTCACACCAACTGACAACTTCAGTCAATCTCAAGAACCTCCAATCCGGTCAAACCATGCCGGACGCATGCGCTATGATTACGGAACAAGGAGCCACAATACCTGCCTACAGCAAAGCGCCAGTGTCCGCCTCAACATGCGACCTGGCCAAACTCTCAACAGTAAGCTGAGCTTCTTCCAACCTTCCAGAACCTGCCTAAAACTCGGACTGACTCTGGAAGCTACACCTCTCATTGAAGTGTCATCTCGCGATATATGTGTTGTTCAATAACTGTATGGCCCAAGACATCCACGTCCCAAAAGCCAGCCACCTGGGATGGCTCATCAACCAGGCATTCCACGACTTTGAACTGATGGTACCTGTCATAGGCCCAATACCAGCCCAACTAATGTCAGATGGATACAATGACACTATAACATTCACAAAACCTCATGAAGTCATTGCCATCACCTCAATCCTGCCAGTGTCCAGAGAAAGCGTCTGCCGGTCAGAACTAATGGATGACACTCACCTCACTGTCTATGCTGTCTCAACCCAGCCTGCGACAGAACCACCTACACGGGTGACCAGCGAGGCCCAAAGCCCCTTTAATGACTTAACGGCAGAAGAACCCTACGCCGGGTTCAATACTCAAATTCAACAGATCTTGAGTGACGCGGATGCCCTCCACAACGAAGTGGAGCGCCAAGGACTCAAAGAAGTTCTGCTGAAGTACAAGGACTCTTTCGCAAAGGACTCTCTAGATTGTGGATTGACAAACATCCACACGGTGCATACCGACAAACCCAAATGCACCACCCACCTTTGTGCGACAGTACAAGATTCCGATAGCGTCATATGAGCCAGTGCAAGAAATTGTTGACTCCATGCTGGAAAAGGGGTCATCCGCCCTGTAACAGTACATATTCTGCCCGATATGGCCAGTCCTAAAACCCAACGGCAAATGGCGGCCCACTATCGACTACCGCAAGTTGAATCAGCAAGTACCATTGTCACGATGGCCTATGACCCAGTTGGACCAAGAAATACCAAAAATCAAAGGCTCGACGATCCTGTCCACATTGGACGTCGCCTCCGGGTTTTGGACGATCCCTGTCCACCCCGACGACCAACATAAGCTGGCATTCACTTTCGGCAACCGACAGTACACCTTCACACGGTGTCCCTTTGGCTATGCCAATTCACCGGCAGAATTTAACATTTTCCTTAACAAAGCATGCCCTGACGCCAGAGTCCGAGGCAACCTCGCTCACGAGACGACGTCTTAATGAAAAGTTCAAGTGTGGAAGACCACCTCAAAGAAATCGACCATGTCCTAAACCAGCTGACAACAGCGGGAGCTAAAATCGCCCTTCACAAAGGACAATGGTGCAAAACCAAGGTGAATTATGTTGGACTGCTCGTCGGAAGAAACGGCATTGAGCCACAATCTAACCGTGCCCAAGCAATTCAAAGCATAAAAACACCAACTAACGTCTCTGAGTTGCGAAGCTTTCTGGGAGTGTGCAATTACTCACGACAGTTCATCGAAAACTACGCTGACATCGCACGACCACTAACTTCCCTCCTGAAAAAGGACGAACCTTTTGTTTGGACAAAGGCCCAGGACACAGCTATGAGCCAGCTCAAACAGTGCCTGCGCCTGCTCCATGCCTCGCCTACCCAGACCCAGGGAAGGAATTCTATCTGGACGGGATTCTCTGACCAGTGCCTCAGTGCGGGTCTATACCAGCTCCATGATAAGGACAAGCGAGTGGTCGCTATGCCAGCAAAACGCTGCTTCCCCAGAATGCAAATATTCACACTGCGAAAAAGCTTTACTTTGCACTGTGTGGGGCATTCAGCGCTTTCTCTAATTACATCGGTGCACAGAAAGTCATCATCGAAACTTGCCACCAGCCAGTTACCTTCCTCAACAGTCAACGAATCAGAGATGGCGTGGTAACCAACGCACGCATAGCTACCTGGCTAATGACACTCCAAGGACGGGATGTGGAGGCAAGATATGCCCAGAACTACAAATCCTCACTGGGAAACGGGCTTGCGGCATGCCAAAACTGTTCAACGGACACGCTGGACACCTCAGCAGAGCCAAAAGAACTGCCACGACCGCAAGCGACAAATCATCGGTACTTCGAGGAGAATGTGTGTACAGGAATGCCCACAGCATATGTCGATGGCTGCTCATACAATCGCGAGGGCAAGTTACAAGCGGGAGCGGGTGTGGTCTGGCTCAACAATGACCCGTGCCCACCGCAGCAACTCAAACTTGGCCCACAATCATCACAATATGCAGAAATAGCAGCCATCCTCATCACACTACAAGTGGCTGCAACCCACAAAATCAGAGAACTCCTCATCTGTACCGATTCGAACTATGCCCGCCTAAGTTTCATATGCCATCTAACTGGATGGAAGAGGAATGGATTCAAGACAGCTAACAACAAGCCTGTCAAGCACCAGGAACTCTTCCAAGCAAGCGACGCCATCGCCACTGAACACGACATGGTCGTTTATTGAAAAGGTCAGAGGTCATTCACGTCAACCAGGACAAGACAAAGACTTAAATGACCAAACCGATGCCCTCGCCAAAGCAGGGGCGTTACAGGGAGAGTCCTGGACATTTCATGCCCACCCACCCCACCCAACAGTGGCAGCGGTGACCCGCCGCCAAAGTGCCACGAGTGGGCACACACCTGCCTCCTCCCACATCTCCCTGTCGCCTCAGTTCGCTGCTGAAGACCTCCTCACCCTCCAACATACGGACTCAGCCATACAGTCCATTGTAGCACACCTGTCCGACCCCTTGGAAAATCCCATTTCCACCTCGGACCTACGAACATCATCCGACCTCCGCACATTCCATTCGATCAAGCACATGCTGCATCTACGAGACGGTGTCCTCACGTATGTCCCTGAGCCATCCACTGCTCCAAGGCTCGTAGTCCCTCATGGCCAAAGGGGATGATGTTGACACACGCACACCATGCACCATGCGCAGGACACCACGGAGTCAAGGCCACCTATGAAACACTCAAGCAAGTAGCATACTGGCCTGGCATGCAGCAAGACGTAGCAGAATACGTTAAAGGATGCCTGGTGTGTTGCCAGTTCCAACCGCAAATCCAAACCACCGAGCACCACTGCAAAGGAAAGGAATGACCTTCCCATGGTCGGACCTCCAAATAGACTGGTAGGACCCTACCACGGTCGACGCGGGCAACAAATACTTCCTCACCGTGATCTAATTCACAAAATGGATAGAGTGCCTCCCAGCTCCCAACGATACAGCAGAAACAACAGCCTGTCTGTTATTGAACCATATCTTCTCAAGATTCGGACTGCCTTTAAGGGTCAACTCTGACCATGGAACTCACTTCACCGCTGAAATTATGCAAGACGATGGAAACTCCTGGGCATACAGGCCAAACTCCACATAAGCCATCACCCAATTTCTTCCGGTCAAGTGGAACGGGCTAACAGAACAGTGGTCAGCATGTTAAAAATACGTAGCCACCAATCAAAAGGATTGGGACATTAAACTCCTCTGGTACTGATGGCCGCCGAGCCACACCCCATCAATCTACCGGAATACCCCTGTTCACAATGATGACAGGGAGAAACATGACGCTACCACTACACCTGCTGTACCAACCTGGTGACCTGAACCTCGTCACCGCCTACAACACTCACCAGTACCTGGAAGAGTTACATCAGCACCTGAGAACAACTTTCGCCGCGCAACAGCAGCTACAACGGCGCGGAAGGCCGAAAAGCCTACTACGACCAAAAGGCCTCTCACCATGAGCTCAATGTCGGAGATCAAGTGTGGTACTACAGTTTCGCCCGACCAAGGCCGAATGCTCCCCATCACCTGTCAAAGAAGTTCCTACCTCACTGGACGGGACCCCATGAGATTGTAGACAAGCTCTCACCTGTTGCCTATCGAATCAAAATCAGACAAGGGCGCAGCGAGCCAGTCCTTCGATGGGTCCATCGAAACCAGATAAAGAGGCCCCTGGGCTCTAGCCGACATGGAAAGGGGGAAGATCAGACCCACTGACACAGACCGATATGCACCACACGCACCATATGCACCACACAAGCATTAGTATTGATATGTTAGGAAAACATATAGCAACCATGCTTAGACACAACCCATATTCTCTCCTCCACAGCACTGCTAGGACCAATCTAGTAGCGAGGAGTTACCCTCAATTTTGTTTTAAAATTTTTTTTGCTTGATTTTGATTTTGAATTTTTGTCTTAATTTTTTTTTGGTTTCTTTCCTTCGTGTCTCACTTTGTGTTTTTCCTTTCCTCTCTCTCACTTTGAACCCCCTTAACCAATCCTTGAATACAGGTCCTGAAAGTGAGATCGACCTCCGTCAATAAGGTCGTCGTAAGAACTGGTGTTAACCGATCGAAACAATCCGCCAAAGTATGATCGTCACCGCTAATTATGCCTCTTTCTGTTCAATCACCAGGAAGATGCTCCGATTCGCCGCCCTGTGTCTCTGCGTGATTGGGGCCATGCCCCAGCCAGAAGTGGCAGCGCCCGGACCAGCCTCAGGGATCGTACTCCGCGAACAGCCGGGGTTATTAATAACGAACTGTAAAACCTACACCCAAAAGGTGTATGTTAGACTAGATCCCCGCGATGTTTACAGAGTTCACTACACCCTCCCAGTCACCCACACCTCTTGGGCTGGAGCCCGTTGGACTCGAGAAGTCCTTGCCCATGCCCAAGCAGATGTGAACCACATGCTGCTCCAATTACAAAAATTAACTGTAACCCAGGCTGACCTCAGCGGGTACAACCGGCGACCCAAACGGTTTTTGGGGGCCCTGTTGGGGGCTGCTGCGGCTGTAGGAACTCTGTTCAACATTGGCATGAACACGGCTAACGCCGTTAATCTAGCTACTGTCAGGCGACATGTGGGTGAAATCCAGGCCGAAATGCCTGGGATACGACAACAGCTCCTAGTTCAGAGCCACGCCCTACAGACTTTCGGAAAATCCCTGAATGGCACGATCACAGTTCTAAACACACATAGTAGCCTCCTAAACCAAACTATCAAGTCTATTAATAAACTATACTCAGTAGTGCAAGGCGATTTAGCCCAAACGCAACTCCTAACTATGCTCATGGCCGACATGCTACGCGAAGTGAGTTCCTCAATCGATAGCCTAGCCATGGGTAGGATTCCACATTATCTGATACCCCTTAGCCTTGTCCAGAACATCTTAACTTCGGCCACCATGGGCCCCCCTAGCCCCATTCAAACCCATCTCGCCTTTTCCCTGGGTAGCGCCATTCCCTTGTACGTAGACCCGGAAGCAGGCGATCTGGCGTTTCTTCTCAGTTTGCCTATTATCGATGCGAATAATATTTATCGGCTTAAAGATGTTAGAATGTTGGATTTTGGCAAGGAACACCTATGTCAAAATCCACACTCCCGAGGTCGTCGCGTATCACGATAGCAACGAACAGTTGTACTTGGCTCCAAACCTAAAGATGTGTACGCTCACTAAAGACATTCACTTCCTCTGCCCGAGTAAACCCTTCAGACGCGATAATACAGAGGGCATCTGTGGCTTAGAAGCCATGAGACCCGACGCTAGCTGCCACCGACGCAACACCACGCTTCTCAGGTTGAGGTAACACAAGCCGAAATTGTCGGAAACCGATGGTTGGTGAACACCCCAGCCCGAACGGCTACCCTCACATATGATCAACACGACACCGCCACGCCGCATTAGTCTGCCTAACCAAACGTTATGGATCACAGTCCCTAAGGGCTCGATCCTCCATATTGACGAACTAGCATTGTATCACCTCACCGACGACGATGAGTATCAGGCCGAAATCGAAATCTCACCCTTTTTCAAGCAGCATTCCTTGGTCCTCGATCCAGAATTGGAAGAAAGGATCAAGGAGGAAGGAACGCAGCTTATTGATCTGACACCGGTTGACACAGCTTTAGAAGCTTCCGCCTTCCGCGCTGCGCCAATTATTCGGTCCTGGTCTGCCGCTGACACGGCGCTTTGTATCTCGACTATAGTAGGATATGTTGTGACTTTGACACTGGCCTTCCTCCTACACAAGCGAGTGAACGCTGCTCAAGAGTCTCTCAACAAATGCACGCCAGGCATCCCTCGCCTTTTTCGACGTGGTAATCTCGACCTAGAATCCGAACCCGAGAATGTGACCAACCTGATTGAGATCATGCCTATACCTCGTGAAAACCCCGACAATTAAACCAGTCAAAATGACCCAATTGTCAACGATGCTAAACAAACTAGCCCTATGTCTTCTCAAGTTTCTCACCTGTTCCTTTCCAAATTACCCTGCACCAGTTTTCAGTCAGTGATAGAGATCTCGTTGGTGTCTTGTGTGTGTCCATTCTCTGCCTCTTGTTCCAGTGCCTGAAGATGTTCCATCGGGTACATCTCCACACAAAAGGGGGATGTGTAACACAATGTCAACCTGAAAACACACACGGAATGTTCCAACCCAGCAACAGAAAGGAATTATTACCCAAAAGTCCTCCCTTCCATGCAAAAGGGAGAGGGTCAACTGATCCCATCACTAACGCCTGCAAAGGTAATGGACGGCCCGGGAATGGTTCTGGACACCGTCAAGCCTACATTCCAGAGCATAGTTCAAAACCCCCATTTAAAACAAAGCAGGATTTTTCTCCGTCGGACGGACCAAGGAAAACCAAACTCCTTGCCTTTTTGACACGTATAACTATTGCAACTACACAAATAAATATATGGATATTTAATGTGTACTTTTCCCTCATAGGCATGATGTGATGATTTCGAGTGCCAATTATTTAGGACAATGTGGGAATTTTAATCATGCTTTAAACGGTATAAACTGTAATGTGTGTATTAGTATGCGGTGTTTGATCTCTAAAGAAAGCTAGACTCAGATGTGATAGACTGTGTTGATGACCGTTAAATTTTAATACCCTGCATAATTATACATGTATAAAGATCGATACAGTTTATCCTTCCCAAAAGTGATGAGACATCACAGAACTGTTGGTCCACCCAGCAAGCCTGGACATGGGCGGGCTCCGCCCATACGGACGATCGGATTCGACAAGCCGCCCGTGGGGAGGGGCAAGTTGGACTGTTGAAAAACAACGCGCCAGTTGCAAATCGCTCTCTTGGACTCGCTCTTGAACTCTCTCTCAAACGTGGCGTGGCTCTTGAACATCTCTTGAATAGCGCTCAGAACTTCTCTCTGCTCGCGCTTACCTGAACTCTGGCCTCGACACCGACTAAACCAACCATCCAGTCGAATTCGAAGGATAGGAGGCATAACAGCAAAGAAAACGAACTCAACGCCTGCAGACGAGAGGAGAGCCTTTTCTGTGACGTCACGCGGCAACATCCACATATCACGTGTTTCAACCCGAGAGCACCCGAAAACGCACGAACCAACCCACGTGGTTTCCGAGGACAAAGACCAGAGCAACGCATTTGAAGGAAACAAAACAACTTCCAACCTGCTTCTTGTCAACAAGCAAGTACCTCTAACTAAATCTATATTGCTGATTGAACTGGTAGAATCTGATCTGAATGCAGTAACAGAGCATTAAGGCATCTGTCGTGATCTTTTCCGGTCGAATCAAGCGTCAAAATAGCTAGAAGGGCTAATTTTAACTTTAGGAATTTACTTACCAAAATCCCTTATACATGTCTTTGTGTGTATGTATGTTGTGTCTTCTCAGTTAATCCATTTATGTTAGAATAGCAGTATTACGAATAAACCATTTTTCATTTCATAAAGAATTGTCTCTGGAATGTGATTTGAAGTTTTATCCTTATTTGCCATAAAGAGAAAGCTACCTAAGCTCGAATTTGATATGCTGAGGTTAGTGTTCGGTGGACGGTCACTTAATACAGTATAACTAAGTTAAATATTAATATTACTTTTAACCAAGCAATATTTAATATTTAATAACTAATTCCCGGAGCTGAAATAATAGCTCTATATTAAACTGGTTTTATTACATCACCATACATTTTTTGCTCATAAACCATAAACACATTTAGGCTATTCTTCTTAATGTTGCAACATTCAAAATGTGCCCATCTACTGTAGCTCTCACACTGTACCTGGAAATAAAAGATATATATTATTAATAAGTATATCTAAAACAACAAACAATGTAGAATGTAAAAATATGTCAAACTTTTTTTAGACTCTAATGTAATATATTTAATATTCTATCATTACAAATATTATTGTAAGGATTGGTCAGAGGCGAATGGATCCACTTGCAGCTTCTTTAATAGAAAGAGGGGGTCAGACAGGCAAAAATCAAGCAGTGGTATCGAGGGCAACGTAGACAAGGCGGATACGTAAACAGAGGCAGAGCAATGGGTCAGGGCAGGCAGCAGACAGAGAGGATAACCAGAGAGCAGGCGGGGTCAGAGAGGCAGGCAGCAAACGATCAGGAGAGAGAGTCAACAGTCCGGGTAGTACACGGATAGACACACTAGGGGAACCGCTCGGAAATGTTAGCCAGGGCAAAACAAGACTTCGCAAAGGGTGAGTGTATGTGTTCTGCTTATATGTGAGTGTGTGAATGAGGTGCAGGTGTGGTGAGGCAATCAGGGCAAATGAGTGATTGGTGACAGCTGTGTGATTGGTGTGATGGTGGATGGGAATGTGTGAGTGCAGTGTATGATGGGAGATGTAGTCCATGGGTGATGTGCAGTTGTAGTGAGTGGCAGCCACATTCATAACAATTATAAACTTTACAACTTAATTTAAACTACATTCACTTTTTTATTTGTACAATTTCAATCATGCTTTTGGTAGGATCGTCCATTCCAACATGCTGCAAACCACACAGTAGTTCTCTGCATTGAAAATAAATGTGTTAACATTCAATTGTTAAATATTAATTAATTGGACAATCACACTGTACTACATGTCACCATATAGTACAATAATCCTGAAAAATACCATCTCAGACGTGTTCTGTGACATTCAATTCTTACATTACACTTTTTGCGGCCTTCAAGACTGTCCTCTCTGTGACTTTGGATATGTTGACTACATTAAATATTTTTAAAAGAGTGCAGATAGCATTCTTTAGAGGTGTACTACATGACATACTTTATAATACATTAATTATGACAGTATTACTGCATGTACCTCGACATAAGAAGTGTGCAGGATATTTTCATGCATGCTAAGCTGACCGCTTCAGACATGGCTTGAACTTTACTGATCATTCCTGTCAGCAGGTTTTGTTCAGCAAACTGAAACATTAAATTATAGATGATATTAATCCAATTCATTATAACATTTTCAGACCTGAAGCCACTTTTGACAAATATTTGAATGCATATTCTAAAAAAAATGCTGGGATAAAGACAACCCTGTGCTGGGCAAAGTATGGACAAACCCAGCTATTGTTTTTTTTTTTTTTGGACTGGGTCATTGTAATTAACCAAGCATTTTTTTTAGAGCACATACATTCAATACCAATACCCCATAACTGCTTGAATCTATCTGTAGGTTGTGTTTCAGAGTCTGTAATTGATCACCGGTGCTAGCTGGCTTCATAATGAAGTAAACAGTTCTCATTACTGCTAGCTGTCTTGGTATAATAAAAGCCAACAGAAGTAGTCAAGAACATACCTTACATGAAGAAGTCCAATATGGGCATGTTGTTCAGCATCAGAAAAACGGCACAATATTGTTGTGCACATGCGCAGGAAGCCCAGATTAGGACAATCTGATGGATAGGATGAAATGTCAGCACGCTGTCTTTAGCTTTCACTATGGTGCACATCAGGGCCGTGCAGAGACCTTTGGAGGAGCAGGTGCTAAAAGTATAAAAGGGGCACATGGAACACGGCTTTTAATAGAGCTGTGCTTCTTGCTGATATGTGTGTTGAAATGGATGCTTCTGTGTTGATATAGCAGCAAATGCCATGACGTAGGTTTGAAAAAGAAACATGTCACCGTGTGCTCTCCTGTCTATTGTTTGTCCCCTTCCATCTTGATACCCAATCATTATTTCAGTTGCTGTACCTGTGTCTCCCTCGTTACCCTCGTTTGTCTCCCTATTTAGCCTCCTGGTGTCTGTAGTCCTGTGCTGATCCGTTGTCTTTCGTCGTGTATGTGTGTGTTATGTTGACTGTGCAACAGTTCTCTGCCTGCCTGCCTGTTTTTCTCCTTCGGGGTGGTTTTTGTTACTCTGTTTCATTTTATGATTAAAAAAGAACCATTCTCCTGCACTTAAGTCCTTGCCTTATCTCTCTCCTCACGCATCCTGACAAAACAAAGAACAGAAAAGACCATTTTAAGTTTAAATGTTAAAGACATTTTTTTCACCTCTTAATTACTCTGGAATGATATTATTGTTGTTGTTGTTATTGAGTTTACAGGGCATGGGGTTTTTGCTGTTTTAAACACTACTGTTGTTGTTGTTGTAGTAGAAAAAAAAATGTCCTGTCTAATTTAAAATATAATTATATTCTTCTGAATGTATTCATTTTTTTGAATGATAATGATTATAATAAACATGATTGATAAGTATAATTCGGAAGACGAGAAAATTAGTATAAGCCTGTTTTACCGGTGTTGTGACAATAATTTTTAAGGCACTCCACGTTTTTTTTAATAAATACTGTAATAATAATAATAGTTCAAAGTATGAATAGTTTAAAGTCAGATAACATACAAAAGACAAGACACCTCGAGGCGCTTTAAACTTTTCCCAATTAAACAGCAAGAACGAAAGAGAACAAGCACCTATGTTTTTATTGCTGTGTGTAGAACTACGTTAGCTGCATTTTTTATTTAATATTAATTTGAATCAAATGTAAAGTCTTCCCCCGCACTTTATTTGAGGTGTTTTTACGGTTTCTAGATTTAAATTAAAAGAGACATGACCTGGTATTTTATTCGCATCCAAAATGAGGAGATGTGAATATCAGGAGAGCTGAATACTCTCGTGCAGTACGTTTCATTCATACTCGACGCCAGAGAACGCTCTCGCGCTGAAACTGTGGACGTATGGACAAACTCACACGCTATCTTTGTAGCTGAGCTGAATAAAAAGCAGAAACGTTTTTACTGATGAAGCGTGAAGACAATAAACCCAAGATTGCAAAAATATATGTTTTATGTGTGTTCTTCAAGTTATCTTTAGGTAATAAATAAATAAACTTTATGAAAAATGCAGTACTGATTGACTTATCATTTGGTATAGAAACTAAAAATATATTTCTTGAATTATTCTGTGATAAACATGTGAAAAGGTGTTCGTAGCAGCCTTTATAAACCAATCACAAAATTGTCATTAGGAAAACATTGAACTCAAATACTGTAGCCCCTTGCTTCAGCTAACCGTGCTTCCACAGGCTACATACAGTAAAATAAACTACAGCTGTGCATGATCTCTTCACACAAGTTCTCGCAAAATAATAATAATTCAATAATATAAGTTTACAAGCACACCACTTACCGGCAGCCGCGGACGTTACTGAAGGCATCCTAAAGGTGTCTCAACGTGAGGGATCGTCCCGGATGAGATCGTCAGGTGAAAGGTCATCATGTGGATAATTTCATTTACGGCTAAACTATTATTAATTAATTTTACTAATAGTTAGATTGGGCAGGCCTTCACAAAAGGGCGTTTAATTACAAAAAAATGGCCTTGACAAAAGGGCACTTTGGGCATCAAGGGGAAAATGGGCAGGTGCTTAAGCACCCCCTCCACCCCCTTCGTTGCATTGTTTTGTCAGCTATGTGCAATTCCACAACATTTATTTCCATCCAGAGTTGTGTTCATTTTTGCCTGAGATCTTGTATTGATGATAGGAAAGTCAAACCAGTTATTTGATTTGTCTTTGTTCCGACAGCAGCAAATATGTGTTTCATTTATTTATTTGTTCATAGCCTAAACAGCAAAAATACAAAAATTAATTGATTAATTAATACAAATATGAAAACTCTAATGGCATCATTCTATTGATTAAGCCATTACTATGGCACTACATAAATATTGTTTGAAACTGAACAGTCAGTCCTTAATATCTGGTTTGAAAAACATTTCAGATGTGTGTGCAGTGTGAGAGAGGTCCAAGTGTAACTGAGAAAAGTGTTACAATTTGTAATATTTGTGTTCTCTTTTATGGCAGGTCTTCTGCGGTCACTGTTGACTATCATCTCTTTAATCCTGTGTAAGTGTAACCCAGTACTGTTTGAGTGTTTTTTTTTTTGGTTTGTTTTGTTTTTTAAATACAAAGGTTCAATTCATTTTCAAATAAAATTAATTTCTCAGTAACTATAATGTCAAACCTCCATGTGTAAGACTGCAAATCAACAGATCAGTTATTAATATTAAGAATGGATTAACAGAATATTTAGGAAGAATACAATGTATCAAAAAATAAACACTATAGTCCACAGAACCTACAGTTTTACAAACTGTTGAAAGATAAACTCAGTATAAACGCATATGTTTCAAATTAAATGTGCTAAACATGCTGGAGATAAATTCACATGGTTTGTTATTTGTATATTCTGACTTTAATCACATTTGTCTTGTCCTCAGGTTTCATATCCACCGCTGCAGCTGAACCAATAGCAGCAGTTAGTCCAGTATTGAACTGTGAGCTTGATAATGATACATACATCTGCACTGGTGCTCAGTACCGCATGTACTGCAACACAACAATGCATCATTTCAACTACCAGAGATATCAAAACCAAAACCAATACCAATGCATTAGTAATGACTGTGTCTGTGTTGGTAATAATGACACATGTGCATGCTACTATAATACTTCATCCTGCTTCTGTGATATCTTTAGCAATAACATCACTGTCCCTAAAGCAATTAGTCCAGTTTTGGACTGTGAGTTTAACAATGACACGTACATCTGCACTGGTGCTCAGTACCACATGTACTGCAACACATCAGTGCATTATTTTAGTTATTACAAATATCCGTACCAAAACCAATACCAGTACGATTGCTGGAGTAGGAACTGTCACTGCAGTTTTAATAAGGACTCCTGCTGGTGCTACAGTCATACTTCATCATGCTTCTGTACGATGTATGGAAAAAGCATCACTCTCTCTTTATCACGTAATCCAGTCACAATCCCTGACTGTCTGCTTTATAATGACATATACATCTGCACTGGTGCTCAGTACCACATGTACTGCAATACAAGAATGCATGATTTTTCCTACCAGAGTAATCATTACCAATATCAATGCAGTAATAATAACTGTGACTGTCGTGGAAATATGGACACCTGTACATGCTACAGTGGCACTTTGTCATCCTGCTTCTGTACAAATTACAACAATCCCAACACCATCCCTGCAGCAGTTAGTCCAGTCACAATCCCTGACTGTGTGCTCCATAACGATACATACATCTGCACTGGTGCTCAGTACCGCATGTACTGCAACACAAGAATGCATGACTTCTCCTACCAGAGATATCAGTACCAATACCAATATCAGTGTGTGAATTATAACTGTAACTGCATTGGTAATAAGGACACATGTACATGCTACAGTAACACTTTGTCCTCCTGCTTCTGTGAGACTTACGACAATAGCATTGCTGTCAATAGAGAAGTTACTCCAGCTTATGGCTGTGTGCTTTATAATGACACATATATCTGCACTGGTGCTCAGTACCGCATGTACTGCAACACAAGAATGCATAGTTTTAACTACCAGACGTATCAGTACCAATGCTGGAATAATACCTGTAACTGCATTGGTAATAAGGACACATGTACATGCTCTAGTAGCACTTTATCCTCCTGCTTCTGTAAGACTTACGGCAATAGCATTGCTCTCACTACGCCAGTTACTTCAGCTTATGGTTGTGTGCTTTATAATGACACATACATCTGCACTGGTGCTCAGTACCACATGTACTGCAATACAAGAATGCATGATTTCTACTATCAAAGATATAGATACCAAGACCAGTACCAGTGTGTGAATAATAATTGTAACTGCATTGGTAATAAGGACACATGTGCATGCTCTATTAGCACTTTATCTTGTTTCTGCGAGTATAACATCTCAACCCCAACCACAATCAGTCCAACTGCTGCAGGTGAGCATGTTTCTATACTGGAATTTTCTGTTTGATTTTACGGTTTGTTGTATTGATGAATTCCTTTATTTCAGTTGTGAATATCACACTGCCGGATCAATGCAGGGTAAGCTGAATATTTAAATGAACACAGTGCACAGATTCTTTCGGTTTTATTTGTAAATCTCAATTGTGATTTCAGAGTCAGGCCTCAGAAGGATGTCTTCAAAATCTTCTTGAGCAGATTGAGAACATTACAGCTCAAGTCCTCCCTGTGACTGTAAGTCTTGAAGAGAAATATGATAAAATAATCAAATAAAATCTAGATAAAGATGATTGACATAGCAGTGCAGTCTTGTTGGCTTTGTTGACATTAACATGAACAGTAACTCTATTTATTTGATCAATGAATTAGACTGTGATGAACATTTTGACTGTGGCCTTCAACGCTTCAGAGAAGATTTTAGAGTCATTATCATCAGCAAGCCCAGCTGAACTAGCCTCCTATGGAAACCGTATGTTAAAGACCAGTGAGAAACTCATTTCTACATTGGTGAAGCCGACAGACACAAGTGATAATGTCAGTTTCACTCTTCCTGCTGTAGGTAAGTGGAGACACAATTATTATTGATTATGAAACTGAGATTATCTATGATTTCAGTGACATTATTTGGTCTAGAGAGCAGCGGTGGGTCATGCAGCAGTGATAAACACAGCTTCATTACTATGTGATCTTACATTATAGATTTATGATTTTTTTTTTATGGATGCAAAAAAGTATATTTTGATGTTGGTCAAAGGTCAGTATTTTTGTGCAAATTCATTGACATAATTTATTTGATTTTACTGTAAGATCTAACATTTGACCTCCACATGGTGTAACAGTTAATAAATAATAAGGTTAATAGGGCTTATACTGTATATATATTTTTTTCTGTGATTAAAGAACATTTTTCTAAAGTTGACCTGAATGATTCAAACTACATCAGCGATGAAAACCCAGCAATAGTGAATCGTTTTGTCTTCTGCACAAATTCAATAATTTAACTGGGATTTAATAATAATAATAATACATATTTAAATAAATGACTATAGCATATTCTTGTTTGCTTTTAATCAGAGGGTCAAGTCTTCATGGTTGGACCACAGGTCACCTTAGATCAAATCCCTCGACTTGACACGACAAATTCTTCTGTGGACATCGATCTCATTGGGATCGCCAAGAACAACAATGAAAGTATGTCAAATGTTTCTGTGTGATAAAATTGAAGAAAGAGATATAATACCATCACCACTAGAACATATTTACTTTTTGATTGTTTTTGTTGTTTTTACGTACTTTCACATTTCTGTTTCTGTATCACAGGATCGGCTGCTGTGGCTTTCATGAGCTACACGATGATGGAGGATCTACTGAAGCCAGACTTCTTCAACACATCAAACGACACGATTAAAATCATGATGTCCACTGTGATCTCAGCTACTCTTCCCAAAACTACCAACACTAAACTCACCAAACCAGTCAACTTCACCTTCAGACACATCAGAGTAAGAGACTGAAATGTGTTTTTGTCCAACCTGAGAACTGATGAACATCTGAAAACATCTAATAATCAGTGTTCTGATATTTTCTTCTTCTGTTTGCAGGAGTTTGATCCCAGCGGCTCTCTGTCCTGTGTGTACTGGAATATCAGCGAGTGGATTGTAGATGGTTGTTCTGTTTTAAAGACCAATAGCAGCTTCACTGTGTGTTCCTGTGTTCATCTGTCAACATTCGCTCTCATCATGCAAACCAGCCGCCCACCAGAGGTACAGAACCTTTCTAGTGAACACTGAAGAACAGCACAGATTTAACACTCATGTTCTCTGACATGTTTTCTCAGAGCGACTCACTGATGGAGCTGTTGAATTTGGTGTGTGTGAGCGTGGGGCTGATGTTCTTCACTTTGGCCCTGTTGTCCTTTGCCTTCTGTCAGTGGAGTCCTGGAGTGAATAATGTGGCTCGAATCAACATCTGCATCAGTCTTCTGCTGGCTCATCTTCTGTTCCTGCTCACACAGCAGTTCCTGAGCCTCATACAACCTCAGCAGGTGAGAATGATGAAGGAGCTCTACAGCTCAGCACAGCCTCACTGAGAATCATCATAACCGTCTCTCATGATCTCCAGGTGTTGTGTGCCGTGATCTCAGGCCTTCTGCACTTCCTCTTTCTCTCCGGCTTCGTGTGGATGTTCATTGAAGCTGTGCTGCTCTTCATCTGTGTGAAGAACCTATCACAGATCAGCTCCAAAAAGAGGAAGGTGCTTAGCAGTGGATTCCTGTGTGTGATTGGATATGTGGTTGCTCTGGTTGTGGTGGGCGTGTCTGTCGGTCTGGTTCCTGAAGGATACGGCAGTGAATAGTGAGTTTTTTTATGATTATTGATTTGATTAGATGAAATAAAGACAAAAGGTGTGTTTGACTTTAGCTGTGGCTGGATGTAACCAATCAGTGTCACTTGCAATCAGGGGAGGAGCTGAAAGAAGAGATGTGAAGTTAAACACGTTCTGCTTTCAGTAGTGACGCTCACGTAATATTTGCTGCTCTCAAATCACTCTTGCTGTATTTTGACAGTGATGTGGCATCCTCTCAAGTCATACAAAATGTCTAACTGGCATGCACTGCTTCAAGTCAGACACTGATTTGTGCTGTGTCCGTCCAGCACTGCATGAAGTCCAACACACTTTTTAGATTATGACCGACAGTTCAAAGGTATTTTAAAACAGTGCAGCTTTTTGATGAATACATTTTATGCAGTTTTGTAAAAATCATCCAGAATAAAATAAATGTATAGTTTATGTTTATTTATAGTTGCTTTTCCAGTAGTATATCACCAGTCAGCCACTGAAATAATATTTTCTATACAATCTTTCAGTTATCATATTATGTTTTCCTCTGAACAGCTGCTGGATTAAACATGATAAAGGTTTTATCTGGAGTTTTCTGGGTCCTGTTTGTGTCATACTAGCAGTAAGTTCTAGTTACAGACATTATTCACATGGACTGTTGAAACCAAAAGTGACCTTATATTTAAGTTTCTTCATTTTCTGCAGTTAAACATTATTATCTTCGTCAAGATCGTCATCACTCTGAACTCAACTCTCAAAAATCTCAACGCTGAAATTTCACAGATGAAACATACCAAGTAATATACATTGTTTTTAGTTCTACCAATCTTAGTAAAACAATATATTCAGTGAAGACATGTGAACCTTCTTTCTCTGTTTCTCTGCAGGATTATGGTGTTTAAAACTCTGGCTCAGTTTGTGGTTCTTGGTTGCTCCTGGATTCTGGGTTTCTTCATTAATGGCAGTAAGGTTCTGGAGATCCTCTTCCTGATCTTGAACTCTCAGCAGGGAACTTTCATCTTCCTGATCTACTGTGTCCTCAATAATGAGGTCAGACATCACTCTGCTTACATGTGTAATCTGGACATTAAACAATATTACAGTTGTTTTTATAGAGGAAAAATGCCTCTGATTTCAGAGAGGAATGTCTGAGGCAGTTTGTTTAATCTGTTAAACCCGGCTCACACAACAGGATTTTTAGCCCGATTTAGCCCCATTTTCCCTCCCGAGAATCGGAGCAAAATCTTGTTGAGCACCTCGATCCGTGCTGATGTTTGGCGCAGATTATCTGGTAATGTGAGGTGTTCACCGATCGAATCTGGCACCTCTCGATCTGCTCGTACACAAATCGGGGCTGCACTGATGATATCAAACATGTTTGATATTTAGGATTTCAAATCGGGATGATGACGGCTATATGATTACATCATCAGTACTTTAACAACAGCCAATGCACGACCACAAAACAGCTTCTGGATAGTGGAGACGGAGGAAACTTCTTGACGCTTTTGTAGTAACATGACTGTCGGTAAAATGTGTCAAAAACTTAGCACAACTATAAGGAGAAAGAGGAGTGCTGGGGTGAAATTGCCTCAGTTTTGAACATACCGGGTGAGTGCAAAAAGCTGCTAGCACGCTAACCAACATATGTAAACATCACTGAAATATCAATGACGATCTGCTGTGTAAAATAACGTGAGGCACTCACTCTGATAATCTTAATAATATCTTGTAGTGTGTGATACGCCACAATTTTCTAATCTTGTAGTGTGTGCATGCTTAAGATTTGAGGGAAGAAAATCTGCAAAGATTCTCCTTATGTGTGTGCTGCAGCCAGATTTCATAATCGGTTATGAATTTAAATCTCCTGTTGTGTGAGCTGGGCTTTACTCTTCCAAATCCTTCCTGTGATGGAATGTTCAAATGAGCCAAGAATCTTCAAACTCCAACCGTCAAAAAGTAAAATTCCAACAGACCTTTGATTTCCAATCTTTAAACCATAAAATACCAATCCAAGTCAGAAAAGTGTATATGGGTCGTCAGTTCAGCAAAATCATCAGATATTTTGAAATATAAACATTTCTGAGAGACACTATGTCCCAGAAACAGCTCAATGCTTTCAATTTAAAAGATTTAACACACTAGATCACCAAGGTCAACAAAAGTAGTCATTGAAACATTTGCTAATATGAAACAACTTCTTAAGTAAATCTCCATTGGCAGGTGGACGCCTATGACGCAAGCTAATGAGCGTCTGCGAGCATAAAAGGGCACCTGTGGAACACATCATCCTAATTTTTTCAAGGGGGACCGACAGGAATGCCCGAAGCATGGCCAAGAGACGCAGTGTCTTGTTCCCATTCTCAGAGAACTATGGTTACATACGTAACCTGAGACATTCCCTTCCGAAGGGAACTCTACACTGTGTCCTCTTTCGAGGGTCGCTTTGGGAACGCTATGCCAACGCCGCCATGCTGAGGGAAAAATTTCCAAAAGCTGGATTCCTAAGTCACAGACTTGAGGAACACCATCCCTGCTCAGCAGAACTAGGGTCAAAAAGAAAAACCCTTCTTCAGGCCAGCTCAAAGCTCGCCATCATAGACTAGCTCACGAGAGTATGGCTCTCGGAGTGGAAGTCTCAGAAAGCGACTCTCTAAATTGAGAGGAGACTTCTACACTTGACGCTATGAACAGCTAGTGAGGCTCAGGACGGAGCATGCATGTAGTACTGCCTAAGCGGAGCTCTGGAGAGTGGAGGCTTAGGCAGAATGACTCTCAAACGAGAGAACACCTGGCACACTCAATCCAGGTAGGGGAACTCTTAAGAGTGGAGGTCTCAGCATGACGACTCTCTAATTGAGAGGAGACCTGGCTATACTCAGCGCCAGAGGCAGTTAGTCAAGTCAAGTCAAGTCAAGTCATGTCAAGTCAAGTCAAGTCACCTTTATTTATATAGCGCTTTTAACAATACAAATTGTAACAAAGCACTGCACAATATCAAAATAGGCAAAATGTGTCAATAATGTAAAATGACAGGATTTAACACTCAATTATCAGCTGAATGCATTTCATTATTGAATTTAGTAATGGCATTGTCCAGCTTAGTTCAGTTTATAATATCTGTGCAATCAAGTCGATGATTTAGCTGGAAATGAAGTGTCCCCAACTAAGCAAGCCAGAGGCGACAGCGGCAAGGAATGAAAACTCCATCGGTGACAGAATGGAGAAAAAACCTTGGGAGAAACCAGGCTCAGTCGGGGGGCCAGTTCCCCTCCGGCCAGACGAACCAGTAGTTTGTTCCAACTGCAGCAAAGTTAGAGTGTAAGTGGTCCACTGGTTCCAGGGGTCTTTCCCCGATGGATGTCTAGGTGACGAGGTCCTCACTGGAGATCTGTCTCTGGGGCTCATCTATGTGTCCTAGACTCCACTGACGTTCAGGGCTGTAGGGGATGTAGAGGTTGTCTCCAGGTGCTGATCCTCCATTTATGGCAGACTTTGGTTAAGTCAGTATAATCGCTGATGGTTGGCTTCCTCTGAGGTCCTCGGAGGGGTTGTCATCGCTCTCTTCTCAGGTGTTCGGTCATCTCAATCGCTTAAGGGTAGGATCCAGACTGAAGCTTGTGTAATTCCTAGCTACCACGGGATGTTAATTCCGTGGCAGTAACATAGAAACAGTAAGACAATTAGCGTAGAAGTTGTTCCATCCAGGAATAACCCTGGATGAAATTATCAGTATAACCCAAGCTAAAGCATAATAATGTGCATTTGATCAGACATAGCTGAAGTACAAGATTGTGAGATGCATTAAACAGAGAGTGTGTCTGAACACACACTGAACTCTGTAGTCTCTCTCTGTAGTTAGTGAGGCTCAAGAAAGAGCCTGGCGGAGCTCTATAGAGTGGAGGCTTCAGGAGAATGACTCTCTGATGAGAGGAAGCTTTACAACACTCAAGCCTAGTTGAGGGGCTCTTAAGAGTGGAGGTCTCAGCATACCGATTCTCTAAGCGAGAGGAGACCTGACTACACTCAGCGCCAAAGACAGCTAGCGAGGCTCACAATAGAGACTACATACTAATGGTGCTGCCTAAGCGGAGCTCTGGAGAGCAGAGGCTTCAGTAAAATGACTCTCTTAAACGAGAGGAAGCCTAACACACCGATCCAGGTAGGGAAACTCAAGAGTGGAGGTCTAAGCATAACGACTCTCTAATTGAGAGGAGACCTGGCTACACTCAACGCCACAGGCAGTTAGTGATGCTCAAAGGAGTCTACATTCTCCTATTACTGCCAGACGGAGCTCTGAAGAGTGGAGGCCTCAGCAGAATGACTCTCTAACAAGAGGAAGCTAACAACACTCAACCCTAGTTGGGGGCTCTTAAGAGTGGAGGTCTCAGCATAATGACTCTCTAAAGTGAGAGGAGACCTGACTACACTCAGCGCTAAAGACAACTAGCGAGGCTCACAATAGAGACTACGTACTAAAGGTGCTGCCTAAGCGGAGCTCTGGAGAGCAGAGGCTTCAGTAGAATGACTCTCTTAAATGAGAGGAAGCCTAACACTCGATCCAGGTAAGGGAACTCTCAGAGTGGAGGTCTCAGCATAATGACTCTCTAAGTGAGAGGAGACCTGGCTACACTCAACGCCACAGGCAGTTAGTGAGGCTTAAGAAAGAGCCTGTGCATAGTACTGCCTAAGCGGAGCTCTAGAGAGTGGAGGCTTCAGCAGAATGACTCTCTAAACGAGAGGAAGCCTAACAACACTCAACCCTGGTTGAGGGGCTCTTAAGAGTGGAGGTCTCAGCATAATGACTCTCTAAAGTGAGAGGAGACCTGACTACACTCAGCGCTACAGACAGCTAGCGAGGCTCACAATAGAGCCTACATACTAACAGGTGCTGCCTAAGCAGAGCTCTGGAGAGCGGAGGCTTCAGTAGAATGACTCTCTTAAATGAGAGGAAGCCTAGCAACACTCAATCCAGGTACATGAGCTCTTAAGAGTGGAGGTCTCAGCATAACGACTCTCTGAAGTGAGAGGAGACCTGACTACACTCAGCGCTAGAGAAAGCTAGCAGGCTCACAATAGAGACTATACACCAGTACAGTCTAAGCGGAGCTCTGGAGAGCGGAGGCTTCAGAAGAATGACTCTCTTAAATGAGAGGAAGCCTAACAACACTCGATCCAGGTTAAAATGTTTTCTCTCTTAAATGAGAGGAAGCCTAGCAACACTCAATCCAGGTACATGAGCTCTTAAGAGTGGAGGTCTCAGCATAACGACTCTCTGAAGTGAGAGGAGACCTGACTACACTCAGTGCTAGAGAAAGCTAGCAAGGCTCACAATAGAGACTATACACCAATAGCGCAGTCTAAGCGGAGCTCTGGAGAGCGGAGGCTTCAGAAGAATGACTCTCTTAAATGAGAGGAAGCCTAACAACACTCGATCCAGGTTAAAATTTTTTTTTTTTTTTGCTCGCAAGCGCCCCTAGGGGGCATCGACGCATATCGCGCGCCTCCCTTCGATGTCAGCATAATTAACATGCTTATACCGATGGATGCGGGCTGAATATGGTTTACGATCTTACTATGAATATCTGGAGAAGGAACTGGGAGGCTCACGGGAGCTGGGAGGTTATGCCAGAGAGATCGCTCATCAAGTCTACTGCGAGCCACTCCCCTTTTTCGTGCCTCCACTGTAGGTTTACTAGCAGAAGCGCACGCTTCATAACCTCCAGCAGCTCTACATCGCGGGAAGCACACCATGAGCCAGCAAAGCACTTCCTGCTGGATTAGAAGATGTAACAGACAATACATCTTCCTCACCGCAGCTTCACTCTCATCAGCCGCTGTCAAGCGCCTGATGAAAAATTCTCTCTCTCAACTCAGGTGCAAGCTTGTTCCAACTGCAGCAAACTGCATCAAGAGTTTGCTTAAACCTGCCAATGTCAAGTGCATTGGGTGTTTATAATCATGCTTCAGGTAACCGGTCACGCTGGAGGCGTTCCCAAAGCGACCCTCGAAAGAGGACGCAGTGTAGAGTTCCCTTCGGAAGGGAACCTTTAGTTTAGTTTAGTGACGTGACAGTATGACTTGACACGTTTAAGCATGCTTTTGTGAATATAGCCTGTAAATAAATATGAATATACAAAATATCTACCTTCCAGAAAGGGAAATAATCAGCAAAGAACAGCCAACAGAAGATAATAATACAACAAACCAAAGTAATTTAAAAAAATAGCCTGTAAATAATTATGTTTGTTTTGTTATTAACACAGTTCCCCAAGTGCCCGTGGTTACTTGGTTAAATGTTCTGAGAGTCGATGTCACTTTATTTTCCTCTCCTGAATTTTTCCACAACTCATAATATTTTCAGTCAATATTAAAAAAACAAATGTTGCAATAAAGCTGCAGTCCGTAACTTTTTTATGTTCAAAATTAGCAAAATTATATAAGTACACATGAATCCATTATCCAAACCATGTTTTTGGCTTTTCCTAAATCACTACGGTACACCTATAATAAGTGTTTATATTCAGACTATTTTAGACCGCTTCGGGTAGGTACCACTGCGGAGTAGCCCAGTACCTGTTCTTATGCAAGATGCACGCAGTTCTGTTTATTAACTGCTAGAGCGCCAAATGTTTTTCCCTGCGTCCCAATGTTCTTACTATGCATCCTAAATAGTATGTGAGATTATAATAAGTGTGTATGTTGAAAAGAGTATGTCATAAGTCCCCATATGGTCTACTATTTCAGGTCGATATTTGAAGTGTGGATCCGTGCACACTCTAATGGCTAAAATTGCCCACAATACATTGCGCTTTGGCGAAGGATTCGGTCCAGAACTACAAACACGAATAAAACTACAAACTTAGCGGATGCACGTGATTGACCGCTAGGTAGAGATGTTTAGAAAAAGGGGTTTGAGTTACTAATAAATCAACATTTAACCTGCTAAAAAAAAATATATATATATATATATATTTATTGTTATCCGTGTAATATTTAATCTGCAACAGCAATGTGAACTTTTATAAACATCAATTTGCTCGTTAGCATTTAAATACATCATTATGCAGAAAATATTAGCAGAGTTATACTCATGAAAGGCCGCGACTGGCAGTGCTATTCTTTTCTCTCAATACGGTAGGAAGTTAAATTAGATTAAATGTGGAGGATGTTAACAGTGACAAGATGATTGACAGGCCAGGTAACAGTGACAGGGTGCTTGTAACTATGCGACAGAGCGGTCCGTTAAAGATGCAGTTGTGTGATGTGATAGTATGTCCTAAAGCTTGCTACTCTTCTACTACACACTCAAATGTGTGTACTTTTGCTCCATCAGAGCGCCACCCTCAGGCTGAATTACTCAAGGAAGCTAGACCGCTGCCTAAAGTGTTCTGTCACTTTAATGGAAAACTTTAGCTACTAGCAGTTAATCATAGGTTTGTCATATAGCCTACGATATGACCCAGAACCTGCCCTGACAAAAATGATGGTCAGGAGCCGCTCTATAGGAAAATCATTTCAGAGTCTCCAGAGACAATATAAGAAAGAAAAGTAAAACATTTACTTCTGAAAGTGTGAATCTAGTCTCTTAAGTCTTACCTGCTTGTTATGAATAATCTCCATTCAGTCTCATGTGTTTCAGAGGTTAAATATATCTCATGAAGTCACTCAGCTCCTCTTGTCTCGTCTCATTCTTGTCCAGGTCAGGCAGCAGTACAGGGAGCTCTTCAGACGTCTTTACTGTGAACACAAAAAACACTGAGAACTACAGCATCATGTTCAGGAAATGAGTGAAGTGCGATTATCATACAGTGAAATACCACTAATCAATGCTTTTACATATTACATGACCGTTTCTGCTTTTATTTCTAAATTAGTAACTATACAATTATTATGTCTCAGCTGTTACTCATTTTGATGTAAATGTTTTTTGCTTTGTTCTTATAGACTCGTGTGATTTATTGTACTTCAGCCTCATAAAGTCTATGTTTCCTTTTAATTGCCTCTTATTGTGCAAGAATATTTAGTGTGACGATAACTGATGATTCGTAATTTGTTTTCATATTAATCAGTAAATAATCTATGAATGTTTCCTAGTCATTTTCTTTTCAGGTTTATTGATTTGTATATATATATTGATTTGGTGTGATTTATTCAGCAGCAATTAGATGACTTCTTATCCACTACTGAGGACTTTATTATGAGGATGATAATCAGATTTATAATCGAATTTAGTCATAAGCATGTTTTATGTGGATGTGGGATATATTATGTTTGAATGAATGATATCAGAGTTTACAGGTATCAATATATTTCTGTTTAGAATCAATACTTCGCTAAACATCACTGGTTATAGAGTAACAGAGAGATTACATATTTCTGTAAATGTTTTTTTTAATGCAAATAAAAGCAAAAGGTGGCTTTGAAACTTCTGTATAGCGAGTGTATTTTGTGTTGTCTATCCTAATCACACGTAGGTGGGCGGAGTTAGTGTAAATAGACCCTCCGTAACTTTAAACATCTCAAGCTGTTGGGCAAGATTCTCACACATTCTTTGCATTTGGGTTTAGCTTAATTGTCAAACTTAAAAGTCCACATTTTTTTATTTATTTTTCTCTGGCTGATAAACTGCATTCTTTTTTATAGAATCCCTTCAGAAATTGTCAGTCTTTCATTTCTAGTGTCTGGACTTTGTTTCCCAAACGTATCGTGAGCTTAGGTACATCATAGACCAATAGAAACCAATTCAGGCTTACGATTCTTTTGGGAAACAGCCCAGATCAGTGTTTTTTTATGGGCCCCTGTCACAAGAGGGATTTGTACTTCAAATACTTTCTTTACAGTTACTGAGAAACTATTGATCGATCATAAACAGTAAATGATTGATCAAATGATGTCAAACATTCTTCTACTCCTGGGTGGATTTGCATCTTTGATACAAGATGTAAAGTAGTGGGCAGATCATATATATATATATATATATATATATATATATATACTCATTGTGTTTTCAAACCAACAAAAAAACAACAACAAAAAAATAATACAAAATAAAAAACAAAGCTCCTCTTTTGCTCACCGTTTCCAGCTGATTAGAGATGGCATTAAAGAAGGATGTGGAGCTGTTGAGAAGCAAATGATCCGGGTCGACCTTTGTATTCGTATTGATTCATTTGCATAAAATCATCTTGCCATGCGTTCTGTCTTTGTTTATAGATTTGAATACAGATTTGAATTTGAGCAGGAGATTACAAAATATGCTTCCTCAGGCAGAGCGGCAGATAACGGTCATATAAACGTCTGATATAAACATGAACATGTAGTCATGTGAAGATCACATCAAGATAAACCCATACCTGGTAAGATGCTCTTGAAATACTAAACCTGAATACTTTATTAACTGAATTGTATTTGCTGTTTGTGAGGAATTCTAATCTAATCTCTGATATTCATTGTGATGATGAATGATCAACTTTTTCAAAACAAATGTACTGCATCATATGTATACTGAACTAATTTCTGTGTTATTTTAGTCATTGCAATAATATTCTTAGCATGAAATAACTGTAATGTTTACAGACAGAGAACAGGGCGGAAAAATCTAATTGATAGACAACAAACGGTGTAAACTATATCACTTTTATAGCAGCTGGCACAGTTTTCAGTCTGATGAATATCCCTGGTCAAATCAACATTAATAGAATAGAACAGAATATAATTGAACATAACAGAATAGAATAGAATGGAATCTATATTTTCATGTTAAAGGAACAATGAAAAATCGTCAGCAGAATAACAGACATTGTAAATATTGGACAGCTGTGCAGTGCTCGTCGAGTTACTTTAACAGAAACACAACTAGGTGCATGAAGAGCTTTCCACATCACTGCTTTTGTTTAAATATATTTGTTTTTATGTCAATTTGTTTTTATTCAAAATCTGTTTCAGAAAATCGACCCCTCAACTAAAGTGTATTTTATGTACACTTCAAAATGTAGAATACCTGAATGCTATTTTGTAAAACCATATGAATTCATAATTTCAAAGATATCATTTAAATGCCATGTTTTCGTTCAACGGCGCTGTAAATCACTTGATCCAGCGGTATTTTTGTTTTGTGTTTGTAAAGGAGGCTCTCGTGCGAGCTCAAGCTGTGATGCTCTTTCTTCTTTCTGCTAGCCATATTTTCTGTTATCATATGGTCAAAAGTTTGGACATATTACTGTTTTCATTGTTTTTGAAAGAAGTCGCATGTTCACTAAGCCTGCATTTATTTGATCAAAAATACAGAACTTGAATGTAAAATGCTTTTCAGTTTTAATATATTTTTAAATATAATGTATTTTTTTGCCAAATACGTCCAGTCCTCAGTGTGATCCTCCAGAAATCAGTCTAATATGCTGATTTATTATTTATTTCAAATATGATTTATTGTCAATTTTGAAACAGTTTTGCTGCTGAATATTTTTATAACGTGATATAAAATAGAATTTAATAGGTTTTTCAGGATTATTTGCAGTTTAAAAAGAAAAGAAAGAACAGCATTTCTTTAAAATATTCATATTTTTAAAGAATACACTACTGTTCTAAAAAGTTTGGCATTTGTCTTTTTTTTCTTTTCTTTTTTGAAAGAAATTAATACTTTTATTCAACAAGGATGTGTTAAATTGATTTTAAAAAGTGATAGTAAAGACTGATAAGAAAAAGTGATAGTAAAACAGCCAGGAGTTGCAAGGGATAATTTTATGACATTTGAATCGTTTTTGTAATAATGCCTTCTTTTGTGATCCAAAAATAAATAAATAATAATAAGATAATATAAGCCTAATATGGCTTTAGAACAGCATCAGGTTGACTAATTATTTAGTTGTAAGTTGTAAAAGGGTAAATGAACTATAAACTATGAGAGAGAAAGAGAGAGAGAGAGAGAGAGAGAACGAAAGAGCACATATCTTTATTGTGTAGGGCCCCATACCTTAAATTAGCGTAGGGCCCCCAAATGCCCCTGTGTGTGCATGCATGTTCTTGTGTGTGTGTGTGTGTGTGTGTGTGTGTGTGTGAGTGTGTGTGTGCATGCATGTCCTTGTGTGTGTGTGTGTGTGTGTGTGTGTGTGTGTGCATGAATATCCTTGTGTGTGTGTGTGTGTGTGTGTGTGTGTGTGTGTGTGCCTGCATGTGTGTGTGTGTGTGTGTGTGTGTGTGTGTGTGTGTGTGTGTGCATGTGTGTGTGTGTGTGTGTGTGTGTGTGTGTGTGTGTGTGTGTGTGTGTGTGTGCATGTTTATGTGGTTTATGAGGACACAAATTTGTATAATAACATGGGTATGACATAGGTATTACAAGGAGAAGGTGATTTATGAGGACATTTTCAGTGTCCCCATAATTTAAAAATAAATCATACAGAGAGAGGGAAAGTAGAAATGCACCGTCTCCTGTGAGGGCTAAGTTTAGGTGTAGGTAGGTGTAGGGCAATAGCACATACAGCTTGTACAGTATAAAACCATTACGCCTATGGAGAGTCCCAAACCATAAAACCAACGTGTGTGTGTGTGTGTGTGTGTGTGTGTGTGTGTGTGTGTGTGTGTGTGTGTGTGTGTGTGTGTGTGTGTGTGTGCATGTAAGGATAAGTTGCATATTAGGATTGAGGTTATGGAGATGTTCATGTTTTACCTTACTCATCGTGTTGTTGTTTTTTTATATGATAATTGATATAATGGTTTGGTTATATTTGTGATCCACAACGGAACAATGTTGCCTGAGAGCAACGGCTGGATATGAATAGTTAGCCTACTTTTTGTTAAATATGATGTGTAATACATTATAAATTAGATAAATCTGATTGTTCAAGTGTTAGGTTAAAAAAAATTTTTCAATAAATATGTTTATTTTTTTCTGCATAAAAATTAATCTATTTATCCGTTGTAGAAAAACGCCTTGAAGTAACCAACTTTTAATAAATAAATACATTTTAAAATAATAAAAATGTTTATTGATATTGTTATTTTGTCAAATTTAAGCAGGCAAAGCATCACAGATAGTTTCCGTCCATTAATATGATATCGTGTGCCAGATAAAGCGGTTAAATGCTCTTTTTCCACAAACAAAAGCAAGCAAGAAAAGCCAAAAGGCGCCACCTTGTGTCTCTAAATGTATAACTCTTTTAGCCTTATGTATAAATACATAACTGCAGCTGGATTGTCATGTGTTTGTTTTTCCTCTCTAAACTGCAATGGAAAGACGTCCTCTGATTATTGTATTTTATTTATTTGTATTTTATGATTATGTTTATTATAGATAAAGAGATAACATACATCAGACTGACAAAACTGACAATGGCTTGCTCTTTTCATAAAGGTGAGTATTTAGAAAGTGCTTCTTGATGCCCCAGAAAACTATTATGACATGAACCGCAGCAGATTATGAATATAGTTGTCACAATCTCAAAATTACAATTCAATTCAATACATTTCCATTTGTTTTTATAATTGTTTTCCTTCGTATTTCACGACAGGTTTTATAAGAGCAGCAGATATCATTGTTACGCTGTGTAAGTCTGAGCAGTGTTTTTTGCTTCTTGTTGTGAATGTAACACATAAGTGTTTGTTTAAATATAATAACTAATTGTATTAGGTGTTTCTGGTCTGAATGTTTTACTGTTTAAGATCCTAATAAGAGTTTATGTACCTGCACAGATTTAATGATATTATAATGTAATTGATGATATTTTGGGGAGTTATAACTAAAAATGAATAAATTTTCACATGTGACACACTTCTTTCATGCGTTTAATATTCAATATGTTTTTAATGAATTTGAATTCTTTATGATTTATTGTCCAGATGTCTTGAGCTGTATAACTGCCACACAAGAGTCAACCGCAGCTGGTAATGTATGGTGTTGTGGTGTTTTTGATCTGTAGATTGCTGTGTTGAGCGTCTGGACAAAAGTTATTTTGTTATGCTCATATCTGCAGACAGTGTATAATTTGAATCTTTCTGAATTAAATTGTTAATTTATTCATTCCATCTACATTTATGAAGGATACTGTATGTGTAATGTTCATTTGTACTGTATAACTTAAGATTGGCTTATCCTTTATGATGTTAATATTTAGTTCATTGTAAATAAGAAGAGATATAAATACTGTAAAATAATGTGTAATTTGTTTAATGTATTAACTAACATGAACAAACAAAGAACAATACATTCATTACTCTATTTATTCATCTTTGTTAATTTTAGTTAATAAAAATACAGCCGTTCATTGTTTGTTCATGTTATGTGCATCAACTAATGTTATCAAACACAACCTGTGATTTTAATAATGCATTAGTAAATAATTAAATAATATTACCTAAAATTAATAAATGCTGTAGATGTGTTGATCATTCTTAGTTCGTGTCAACTAATAGAAAATGCTACTTAATAAACATTATTGTAAAGTATTACTAATATTTTCATATCAGCTATTCTGTCTGACCCCTGCTACAACTACACTGTGCGGGACGATCCATGGAGATCCATCAATAATACAAATGCTTCAGCTTCAGTCAGAAAGTGTGACAGAGACCTCACCTGGAGCGGCTGGTATCGGCTCTTCATTAACAACATGAGCGCTCATATCCCGGACACATGTGTTGCTCAGTACAGCTGTGGCACTCATATCGCTCTGTGGATTCTTGGTGGACACCCAACAGTTGAGGATGGAGTTGTCACTCGAGATGTCTGCGGTTACGCTGTCAATTACTGCTGTTCTGTCAGATCTTACCCCATTAAAGTCAAAGCCTGTCCAGGCAATTATTATGTCTATGAGCTGGTTACACCAACTCGATGTTCTGCATACTGTGCAGGTGATTATATTCACATGAGCTCTTTCTACAAATTCATGCTATTTGTGTCTCTGTTTATTAATCACTATTCATCTCAACTTTCAGATGTTGGCAGCATTAACACCAGCTCTACAGCCATCACAACAGCAACCATCTCAACTGGTAATGTAGCACACTGTGTCTCTATCGACGTATCTCAGCCTGCTCACTAAAGGAAAGAAAGAAAGAAAGAAAGAAAGAAAGAAAGAAAGAAAGAAAGAAAGAAAGAAAGAAAGAAAGAAAGAAAGAAAGAAAGCTTTAGTATGCTTTTAGTATACAAAAGATGCATTCTGATAATTCTGTCATTTCTGTTCATAATTTACTCCGCTTCAAGTTGTTCAAAACCTCAAAAGTGGTTTGCTGAGTTGAGAAGTACTGCTTTGGTGTCAAGTAGATTTCTAGCCACAGTGAAGAATTAGTTATATTTTAACATTTTAAAAGTATTATAATATTGTTTAACAACATTATTTAACAGTGTATCCTTCTATTGACCCCTGCTACAACTACACTGTGCTGGACGATCCATGGAGAGCCATCAATAATACACATGCTACAGTCAAAAAGTGTGACGACAAAGTCAGCTGGAGCGGCTGGTATCGGCTCTTCCTTAACGGTCTGAACGCTCATATCCCGGACACGTGTGTTGAAAAGTACAGCTGTGGCACTCATATCGCTCTGTGGATTCATGGTGGACACCCAACAGTAAAGGATGGAGTCGTCACTCGAGATGTCTGCGGTCATCAGAATAATTACTGCTGTTATTACGGGTTTTACCCCATTAAAGTCAAAGCCTGTCCAGGCAATTATTATGTCTATGAGCTGGTTACACCAATTTACTGTTCTGCATATTGTGCAGGTGATTATATTTACATTAGCTCTTTTTTTTAGGAATAGTCATGGTGTTTATCTCTGTCTCTGTGTCTGTATTTAAGAATGAAGAATAGGGTTAATTTCAGGATTAACACCATTTTCTGCAGTTTACAGAGTATTAAAGCGTTCAGGTATAGCTGAGACATTGCATCAGAACTAAAATTCAAACAAGCATGAATGAATGCAAATGTAATGTTAATGTTTTGTAACACTGAGCAGGGTTGTAGCTCCATTTAGAAAGCATTTGAAAGCATGTATCAGTTTTACTGGAAGAACTCAAACACCTTCATATTGCTTAGATCTGCATTTATCAAGCTATAGTTTGTGTTTTCTGCTTCAAACATGACTTTCTGCAACTGGCTTTTTAATTTTGTCAGATTCAGATGATTATTTTCTTCAGAGAAGTGTAAAACAAATTTAGTTAAAAGTGTGACTTGGCCATTTTCATGTAAATCTTGATCAGGCAAATTCACATACTTTGCTGATACATATATTTGGTCATTTGTATATTTCAGTATTATTTGTGTTTGTCAGTTCATTAATTTAGAAAACTGTTGACTGCTAATCTATTAATATAAGTTTAACATGGTAAATTCCTACTGTTTTCTGAGAATGATTATTTTAATGGGTTATTGTTCAGATTGTAGTTTGTGGTTTATCACTCTGGTTTTTCTCATTGCAGTTATAAATATAACACTGCCAGAAGAATGCACCGTAAGTTGAGTTTCTGACAATTACAGTACAAAGAGCAGTGCGATAAGATGTGCATTGTTGATATCTTAAATATGAATGTTACTTTCGATTTATTCTTGATGATTTTGTGCACAACTGGCTATTTTGGATTATTGTAATGGTCTCCTTCCAAAGAAGAGCATTAGACTGCTGCAGCTCATCCAGAACGCTGCTGCCAGGATTCTGACTAACCAGAACATCTGAGTATATCACATCAGTCCTCAGGTCCTTACACTGGCTTCCAGTCCTCAGGTCCTTATACTGGCTTCCAGTTACATTTAGGATTGATTTTAAAGTACTTTTACTCGTTTATAAGTCACTCAATGGCCTAGGACCTAAATATATGTCAGATATGCTCACTGAATATAAACCTAACAGACCACTCAGATCATTAGGATCAAGTCAGTTAGAAATACCAAGGGTTCACACAAAACAAGGGGAGTCCGTTTTAGCTATTATGCCCCCCGCAGCTGGAACCAGCTTCCAGAAGAGATCAGATGTGCTAAAACATTAGCCACATTTAAATCCAGACTCAAAACTCATCTATTTAGCTGTGCATTTGTTGAATGAGTGCTGTGCTACGTCCCAACTCATTGCACTATGTATAATCAATTTCTATTCTTAACTGTTTTAATAAATAAAAAAGTAATTGTTTAACATTTTAATTCCTTGCTTTTATTGATTTGATAATTTTGTAGGATTATTTTAATACCTTTAATGTAAAGCACTCGAATAACCACGGCATATGAAATGGGTTATATAAAGTAAATTGCCTAGTCTTGCCTATTAATATAAAAACCTGAATCAAAATCAAACTCCACTTCACAATTGTGATTTCAGACACAGCTTACTCTAGACTGTCTTCAAAATCTTCTTGAGCAGATCGAGAACATTACATCTCAAGAGCTCCCTGTGACTGTAAGTCTTCAAGAGAAATATGATCAAATAATCAAATCAAATCTAGATAATAGATGATTGACAGCAGTGCAGTCTTCTTGGCTTTCTTGACTTGTACATGTGCATTAACTGTTGAACTGTATTTATCTGATCAATCAATTAGACTGTGACGGACATTTTCACTTTGGTCTTCAACGCTTCAGAGAAGATTGTAGAGTCATCATCATCATCATCAAACCCAACTGAACTAGCCTCCTATGGAAACCGTATGTTAGAAGCCAGTGAGAAACTCATTTCTACATTAGTGAAGCCAACAAACACAAGTGATAATGTCAGTTTCACTCTTCCTGCTGTAGGTAAGTGAGACACTTATTAATGTGAAACTGAGATGATACATGATATCAGACACTTTATATAGTTTAGAGAGCAGCGGTGAGTCACAGGTGGCAGAAAGCAGCAATGCTGAATGCAGCAGCTCCATTCAGCTCCACAGAAACTGTTATCATATACATCTCTGCGTGTTGTTGTGAGTTTGTGTTTATTATAACGTTCATCTGGGAAAGCAACGTGCACCATTTCACCAGATTTGTTAGATGATCTATAAATATAAGCACAGGATAATTCATCGCGGTTTCAAAATAAAAGCTCAAACCTTCACTCTGAGTTTACACGTGTTGATGTCCACATATTCATTTAATTACAGCAGCTATAGCGTTTCTGTCCTAAATAAATGGCCAAACATTGAATATTAAGTGGACAATTCAATTAGAGGTCTTCACGGGTCCAAAAATTAGTATCCGATCCCGAAGAGACCCGTAAATATGCTGCACGGAACGGACCCGGACTCTTATTTTATTTGAAAGTGGGACCCGAACCCGTGCAGACCCGAGAAATGCCTTAGATGTACTACCCGGACCCGACCATTATTCAAAAGTTGGACCCGAACCCGGCTGGGAAGACACAGACCCGACTGCACCCGATCGGCACATATTGCACAGCTAATGCTATTAAGTAAATAAACACTGTTTTGCCTTAACTACTGTTAGTAGCCCTCTCCCTGACTGCAATGCATTCAATCCTGTTTGTCAATAAATGTCCATCCATGATAGGCTGTTCCTCTCTCTTGCCGTCTTAATCCACTCATTGTTCCAGCTTTAAAAGTCTACTTGCTGTCACAGATGACTAACGCAACTTCACAGTTTTTTTTCCCATCTCGAGTCATCTTCGACTGTTACGTTTACTCTTTTGAACTACAATAACCATACTTTTTGTTGGTTGTGTAAGATATATCGGCAGGAATTCAACTCTACAAGTCACCAGAAGGGGGGGGGGCAGCCAAAGAATCAGCAGCCCTCTAAAGCCCCTCCTCCGCCTCAGCGCAAAAAGCGCTTTTCTTCCTGTTGTGGAACAAAGGAACGTAGCGAGAATGCTTCTCAAAGACATTCGTTCATTTCATGACTTTCAAAGCATCCACAAAGAAATATATGGATATTAATGTGTACTCTTTCTCTCATATGCTTGTGGAATATGAATATTAAGTTAGGAAAACGTGGGCTGATTTCTAATCATACTTTAAGCTGGAATGTTTAGGTAGTGTTTAGACTTTTATGAATGGTTGCAAAATCTCATGAATCAGTACACGATAACAAATGTGGTGATATTATAAATGTGTAAACTTGATAAAAGTTTTAATACAGGGATCAAAAGTTATTCTTTTCTCCATTGAAAATGCCTTGCAAAAACCAGCCGGGCAGGCGGGGGCTCGCCCGCATCGACGCTCTGATTGGACCAGCCACCTTTGGGGATGTCCAAAACGGACTGTTTAAAACGGCGCGAGCGGCGCGCCTCTCTCTCTTCTCTTCTGACTCTCTTGAACATGGCTTGAACATCTCTGAAGCTACGCTTCCCGCTGCCACGCTACAACGCTAGCCGGTCCGCTCGACTCGCCTTGGAAACCAACCATTTATGGGTCTAAGACTGTGCCAAAGCCGTAACGGAGCCACGAAGTCAACGATTGCAGAGGAGAGCTTTCCGGTGACGCCACGCAGCGCCATCTCAAATCTCCACACGAGAACAACCGAAGGAGCCCGAGCTGAACACGTGACGCCCGAAACAAAGAACTGAACTCACGCTGGAAACGAAACCAACGCATCGAGCCTGCTTTAAACCCATCCAAGCAAGTACAAACTGAATTCCTAATCCTGATTGAACTGGTTAAAATTTTGATCTGAATGCAGTAACGAAACATACGATTCGTTCGTGATCTTTTGGCTGGTTGGTTAAGTTATGAAATAGTAAAGAATGTCATTCTTTAAACCTTAACCTCAAAACTCTCGTATGCCTATGTGTGTGTATGTCTATGTCTTCTCAGTTAATCCATTTATGTTAGAATAGCATATCACGAATAAACCTTTTCCATTTTATAAACAAGTGTCTCTGGAATGTGATTTTAAGTATTTTATCCTTATTTGCCCTAAAGATAACGCAGCCTAGCTCTAAACTAGAAATTATTAATCTCGTATTGTTACCTGGGGCCACGGAATGTAAGTTTAGATTTTAATTGAAATTAACAGAATGTACTTTTAGTGATTGCTGGACAAGCACTTAATAAGGTGTAAACTGTAAAGAAATATTAATAGGGCTTAATCGAGCATATTAAATATTTAATAACTAATTCCCGGAGCTGAAACAATAGCTCCATATTAAACTGGTATTTTTACTACATAATGGTGGAGGATGCGGGCATTAAAGATTTAGATCTGATAAATCAAACCAGAGACAACATACATATTTCTCACTTTTATCCGGAAGAATTGAGTAAATATAGAGAAACAAACGGTAATTTGTGATCTTGAATGCTTGTTTGCGAAACACAGTGAGGTTGAATGAAAGAGAGTGTAACTGTTAACTCGAGTTCGAGAAGAAATTAAACTGCAGTAAATAATTAATAAAAGTCGCTCTAAAGCGCATGAGAGGCGAACAAGCGTGTCCCTTGTTGCCCCTCTCTTAAGGCCTTCGTGGTAATGCTTTTGTTAGTGCGTGTTCCACTGCAAACCCAGCCACCTGACTCCCGCTGTAGAATATTAAAGTAGCTATTTAAGTAATTCTCAGCCCATTTTTGAGTTCACGAGTGAATTCAAACGCACGGCGCTCAAAGGAGTGGCCAGTCGTTTTTGAGAAAGGGAGAGATTGTGCAATTGCTTGTGTGTTATGTGTGCTGTCTGAACAGACAAAAATTCACATAATAGCCCGCTGAGGCTTTGTTGGTTTATAAGTAACCCGTAGATAAATGTATCTCGTCCTAAATGAGTGAGATTATATGTGCTATAGAAAATTCAAGTCTGAGCGTGAAGCACATTTTTTTCTTCTGCCTACAGGCACTGAGTCGCCATAGCGACCAGCTTAGCCACGTGTAAATAGCATTAGCGCTAAGCTAACAAAGAAACTGTAGCATTGTAGCAAAAGCCATGCTGGTAGCATTACGGCTAGCGATTAGCACATAGCATTTAAAGCTTGAATGCAGTGTGTTTGGAAATGTGGTTCACAGCTAACACTAATTCCCTCTCTCTCTCTAGTCTCTCATTTAAAAGACTAACACGTTTTAAGTTGGCTGTGTTAATGTTTCCCAATCATCAGTGTTGACATTTTCACAGGTTGGTTTAATATAACAGCTGATTAAAGTCTTCTTACCTTTTGTGGGACCAGCTTAATAACTGGTGGGTTGTTAGAAGATAATTCAGTGTTACTTTGATAACATAGTGAGGTTGATTTAGTCAATTATAATGGCTTTTTATGATTTCATAACACATCAATGGATGAGCGCTATTGTTAGGAATTTTTAATTGTTAATTGAATGTCACAATTGATTACAAATTAATTTTGAATTAATTTCATTTAATAAAATTTTCAATTCCTGCTTCCAACAACAGCATCCATTTACGAACCATAAACGCTTATAATTTGACCACTACAATAAAACCTTAAGTTATCTAGAGGGCCAGAAATTTTTAATTTCATTTACAAGTAGGATACCGATTAATTATTATTATTATTTTTTTTTTTTGGTGTTAAGGACAATGAGAGGAATGCTTAAGTTTGGAAATTATTTTAATTACTATTATGGGAATCCAAAACTAGTGATTTAGAAGCTGTAAATTAATTTAATAATTAATTATGAATTCGAACATTCTAATTACATTTAATAATTAATTACACTTCCTGTCTACATTTTGCAACAATATTGGTTTGTCAACTCAATTGCAGATTGCATTTGTAAATTCTAATCCTAAGTGAATCCTATTAATTTTAATTATAACATCATACATTTTAATTAGAAACCAAATTCTAATTTTTAATGCTAATTCCAAACTTAAATACAAGTCCGGCTCTATCTGTAGGCCATACTTCATTTCCTTAGGTGATCTGATTAACTCAAGTAAAATTAATAATAATTTAATTAAAATAATTTTATTAAATTAAAATTTGTCCTCTTTACTTAGGCCTGAGAGTAGATAGTGCTCCCCCTAGCGTTGTGTTGGAGAAGTGACAGGGACACCATACAGTCAAAGTCATTTCTCACCAATCTGGAGCATAAAACGTAACCTTAGCATAGCGACTCAACAGCACCACCTTGTGCCAACGTATTAGTTTTAAATCTTGGGAATAAATCTTAATTTCTCTTTTCTTTTCTCCCTGTTACTAACTTCTAATTTGACTTGTTTGCTTAAAGCTAACCAGGGGAAGATCACGAATAGAGCGAAATGTCACAATTGAACAGATATGTATGAAACTTGAGAACCACATTCAAACTGTTTATCATTTACCCTCTATTGTGAAATCCTACCCTCCCAGTTAAAGCAGGTGCAATGAGAAGATAGACATCGGCAACATTTTTAAACACGCTGACCAGCGTTGCGGTGTAAAATCCTGCCATTAAGGGACAAGCACTGTCATTGCTGTTATTTTCCTCCATCAAGGAGAAAATCGAAATAGCAATAACAGTCTTATTACAAAAAGAGAAAACTCGCCTACAATCCTCTGATTAGAAGCGTCCTTCTAAATCAGACTTAACAAAGCGAAGAGAGAATCTGCTATTAAAAGAGAGATCGGTCTAGTGTTATTGTCCCTGTGTACTCATTCTGTTAGTGTGCTTTTCTTTCTGTTTCCCAACAGTGCTGCCTCTACGTGGGCGCAATTTCTACGCAGAAGCTGCAAATTACACGCACCCCACCACAGAGGACCACAGAAACAGAATCACACTCAACACTAGCATACACTACACTGTGCACATTCACACCCCTGTTGTTTTGTTTGTGTTTTGTTTTGCTTTGTTTCCCATCCAAGGTCTGTGTCAGTTCGGTCCAAGATCCCATCACCGCCAGAACATGTATCACCAGCCAGAACATGTCGGTCACTGGGAAGGACTGGAAATGTGGCTAAGTGCTACAACAAACAGCATCCTCCCTAAAGCTGCTGAAGCACTCCAACATCAGACACAGGACCAACTAGATGACAACATCACAAGCATCATGAGACAAGACCCAAGTCAAAACTACAATCACAAAGAATTAGCCAAGATCACCTCAAGCTTAAGTCACACACTCATCGCCACCCTCAAACTGAGCGACAAGCGCCGCACAACGCCAGCAGGAGCTGGCACGCGCATAGAGCAGCTGGAACGTGAAGCTCAGGTACGACGGAAGGGACCGATGAGGTGGAGCAAGCGCCGATGAGGAAATCAACAGGCTAAAAGAAACTCTAGAAGCTACCAGCCACGAAATGCAGCAACTCAAAGAGGATTTCGCTGATCGTGCAGACAAGCTACAGTATGCAGAGAAGCTACTAGAGAAGGCAAAGACTGACTTCAGGGACAAAACAGCAGAATCAAGGCCCTCGAAGCTCATTTGGCTGAATCAAGAAACGAGATCAGCCGCCTAACACAACAGCTCGACTACGTCACAGAGGAGTCTGAAAGTTTCCAAGAGGAACTCAAGCACGCTTACGAACCACGCCATGAGCCGTCAAGGACAGGACGTGCACCAACCGCACCTGCCAAGCAGGACCAAGTCACCTGTGCCTGGACTGACACGTGAACATAAGACAGAGGGGGTGATGTTAAAACAGTCACCAGCGCCGTCTGAAGAACTTTATATCACGACAGAACCAGAAGAATCTGCTGCAGCCAGCCGCAGATCGTCGCACAGCTTGGACCTAAAAGACCTTGACAAGCTCGCCCGAAACGTTAGCAAATTCAACCCCAGCGTGCCAAACAGCCAAACGGTCCAGGCGTATCTGCAAGATATTGATTTCCATCTGAAATGCGACCTAACGTTACGGACAAAGATAAACTCTATTTACTCGACGACATCCAGCCCTGAAGTACGCAGCTTCCTGGACCGGCAGCCTGTTAACACAAAGACTGATTACCAACGGCTGCGAAAAGCCCTTATTAAAGAGTTCGCCGACCCTGAGTCCGATCAAGGCTTAGTGGCTGCCCTGGAGACGAGACAAGGACCACGACACTCCTCAAGCTTACTATAGTCGACTCAGACAAGCATATTTTGGAACTCGCAATGATTCTGACATGGAAGATGAACTGAACTTTAAAACTCTCTTCCTCAGGAATCTTCATCCTGGCATAAGCCACCATCTTGGCGTTCTCGCATGTCCACGAACGATGAACACTCAGCAGTTGCGAGACTTGGTGCAAAAGGCCTACTACAAACAGAAGATGGCCTCAGAAAAGAGCAAAAACCCCAGCAGTTCTTGATTTCAACACGCAACACCATGAACTGGCTCTAGAGGGCACCCAACGCCAAGACAGCGCTAAGCCACCACACAGAGAATGGAATGCACCCCGTCCAACAGAGAACGAGACTCACACGCTGACACCCGACCTGAACAGAGGTATGACCGATGGGATGGACCGCGTGGGACGTCAACGCTCACCTGGACGCGACACTGGGAGAAGTGGTCTCATGAGAATCAGTGGGAAAAGGAAGATGAACCAGAGTCAGCCTGACTAGCTGTCAGGCCGGAGGGCAGTGACAAGCTGAACAAATCAGCCCCAGAAAACAGCACCGCTTCACCTTGCTCTCAGAGAACAGTAACACCCTAACTTCAGATGGACATGAAACCCCACCTGAAAACCCAGCAACAGAGTTAAACACTAACTCAACACCCAATACTCCAAATCACAGCAGCGTCCAACAAACACCTGCTGATGAAACTCCAAGTTCCTGAAAGTGCTGTCTCAGTCACCTGCCATTCCTCCGGAGAACACCAGATCAGGTCTGACATCCTAAACGTTTCCTCCCAAACTCCAGCCCCTCAAATGACCAAAACGATGCCCTCACCACAGCAGGTGCATCACATGAAGAGTCCTGGACCTTTCATGCCCTCCCACCCAACCCTACAGTGGCAGCAGTAACCCGCCGCCAGCACGCCACTGGCGAGCACACCCTGCCCTCCTGCATTACCATACCACCTCAGTTCGCTGCTGACGATCTCCTCACCCTCACATGCGGATTCGTCACTACGAACCTTGACAGCTCACATGTCAAACCCATTTGAACATTCCATTTCCTATATGGACCTGAACACATCCTCCGAGCTCCGCAAGCTCCACTCTGTCGACAACATGCTGCATCTGCAAGACGGTGTCCACACGTATGTCCCTGAGCCACTCACTGCGCCACAGCTCGTAGTACCTCACGGCCAGAGGGGAGTACACGGACACACGCACGATGCACCATGATGGGTTGCCAGTGCCAACCGGCAAATCCAAACCACCGACAGGAAAAGGGGGAGGATCCGACCCACTGACACAGACCGACAACCATATGCACCACACAAGCATAACTATTGTCATTTTAGGAAAACATATAGCAACCATGCTTAGACACAACCCATATTCTCTCCTCCGCAGCACTGCTAGGACCAATCTAGTAGAGAGGAGTTACTCTCAAATTTTTTTTTTCATTATTATATAATTTTTTTTTATTAATTTTTTTTTATTTTTTTTTTAATTTTTAGTTTAAAACTTTTTTTTTTTTTTATTTACTTTATCGTTTGGGTTCTTTATCGCATGTCTCACTTTGTGTTTCCTTTCCTCTCTTTCACTTTGAACCCCTTTACCAAACCTTGAATCCAGGTCCTGAAATTGAGATCGACTTCCGTCAGTAAAGTCGTTGTAATTCGCTGTGAGAACCGCTGTCGACCGATCGAGGCCACCCGCCAAAGTCATGAACGACATGATACACGATGTAAGTTCCTCGATTGACAACGTAGCCATGAATAGGATTCCGTGCTACACGATACCTCTTAGCCTTGTTCAAACGTTGTAACTTCGGCCACTGCGGGCCCCGCTAGTCTCATCCAAACCCATCTCGCCCCTTTCCCGGTAGCGCTATTCCCATATACGCAAACCCGGAAACAGGTGATTTAGTGGCCTTTTCAGTTTGCCCATTATCGACGTTAATAATGTTTACCGGCTCAAAGACGTTGTGAATGCGGGATTACGGCAAGGGAAAACCTATGTAAAAATCCAAACTCCTAAAGTCGCTGCGTATTACGAGAACAACGAACGGTTGTATCTGGCCCCAAACTCAAAGATGGGCACGCTCACTTAGGACATTCACTTCCCCCCCTACCCGAGTAAACTCTGCGTACGCGATAATACCAAGGGCATCTGCGGTTTAGAATCCATTAAACCCGACACTAGCTGCCCGCCAAACAACACCACGTTCTCAAGTTGAGGTAACGCAAGCCGAAATCATCAGAAACCGTTGGCTGGTCAGTACCCCAGCACGACCAGCCACCCTCACATGCGATTAACACGACGCCACGTGCATTAATTTGCCCAACCAAATGTTATGGATCACTGTCCCGAAGGGCGTGATCCTCCATATTGACGAGTTAGCATTGTATCACCTCACCGACGATGAAAGTCAGGTTGAAATCGAAATCTCTTATTGAATTGACACCGGCTGACAGCGCTAGAAGCTATCGCTCGCCTTCCGCCCGCCGGCGTGCCAATTATTCGGTCCTGGTCTGCCGCTGACACGGCGCTTTGTATCTCTACTATCGTAGGATATGTTATGAATTTGACACTGGCCTTCCTCCTACACAAGCGAGTGAGCCGCCCAAGAGTCTCTCAACAAATGCACGTCCAGGCGTCCCTCGCCTTGTTCGACGTGGTAATCCCGACCTAGAACCCGAACCGAGAATTTGAACAACCTGACTGAGATCATGCCTATACCGCCTCGTCGAGCCCTGACAATTAAAACAGTCAAAAATGACCCAATTGTCAATAATGATAAACAATGCATCCCTATGTCTTCTCAAGTTTCTAACCTGTTCCTTCCCAAATTACCCTGCACCAGGTTTTAGTCAGTGATAGGAATGATGTTTGTGTCTTGTATGTGCCTGTTCTTCCTGCCTCTTGTTCCAGGGCCTGACAATGTTCCATCAGGGAACATCACCAAGCCCGAGGGGATATGTAAGATATATCGGCAGGAATTCAACTCTACAAGTCACCAGAAGGGGGCAGCCAAAGAATCAGCAGCCCTCTAAAAGCCCCTCCTCCGCCTCAGCGCAAAAGCGTTTTCTTCCTGTTGTGGAACAAAGGAACGTGCGCGAGAATGCTTCTCAAAGACATTCGTTCATTTCATGACTTTCAAAGCATCCACAAAGAAATATATGGATATTAATGTGTACTCTTTCTCTCATATGCTTGTGGAATATGAATATTAAGTTAGGAAAACGTGGGCTGATTTCTAATCATACTTTAAGCTGGAATGTTTAGGTAGTGTTTAGACTTTTATGAATGGTTGCAAAATCTCATGAATCAGTACGATAACGAATGTGGTGATATTATAAATGTGTAAACTTGATAAAAGTTTTAATACAGGGATCAAAAGTTATTCTTTTCTCCATTGAAAATGCCTTGCAAAACCAGGGCAGTGGGCTTCCGCCTGCATCGACGCTCTGATTGGACCAGCCACCTTTGGGGATGTCCAAAAACGGACTGTTTAAAACGGCGCGAGCGACGCGCTCTCTTCTCTCTTCTGGCGCTCTGACTCTCTTGAACATGGCTTGAACATCTCTGAAGCTACGCTTCCCGCTGCTGACGCCCTGCCAACGCGCCGGTCCGCTCGACCCTCGCCTTGGAAACCAACCATTTATGGGTCTAAGACTGTGCCAAAGCCGTAACGGAGCCACGAAGTCAACGATTGCAGAGGAGAGCTTTCCCGGTGACGTCACGCAGCCATCTCAAATCTCCACACGAGAACAACCGAAGGAGCCCGAGCTGAACACGTGACGCCCGAAACAAAGAACTCACGCGGGAAACGAAACCAACGCATCGAGCCTGCTTTAAAACCCATCCAAGCAAGTACAAACTGAATTCCTAATCCTGATTGAACTGGTTAAAATTTTGATCTGAATGCAGTAACGAAACATACGTATTCGTTCGTGATCTTTTGGCTGGTTGGTTAAGTTATGAAATAGTAAAGAATGTCATTCTTTAAACCTTAACCTCAAAACTCTCGTATGCCTATGTGTGTGTATGTCTATGTCTTCTCAGTTAATCCATTTATGTTAGAATAGCCATATCACGAATAAACCTTTTCCATTTTATAAACAAGTGTCTCTGGAATGTGATTATAAGTATTTTTATCCTTATTTGCCCTAAAGATAACGCAGCCTAGCTCTAAACTAGAAATTATTAATCTCGTGTATCGTTACCTGGGGCCACGGGGAATGTAAGCGAGATTTTAATTGAGATTAACAGAATGTACTTTTAGTGATTGCTGGACAAGCACTTAATAAGGTGTAAACTGTAAAGAAATATTAATAGGGCTTAATCGAGCATATTAAATATTTAATAACTAATTCCCGGAGCTGAAACAATAGCTCCATATTAAACTGGTATTTTTACTACAGTTGTAATAAAGACTCAGAGCAATTGTTTTTTAGCAAAAAATGCACAGAATTAGAAGTTCGTTACACTTTACTGCGTGTGTGTTCAAAACAGTTTCTGTCCACCTTGCTATCTCATGCATGTGTGCTTTGACAAAAAATAAAATGGTCATTTCTAGACAAAGCATTATAAAATAATTTACTTACAGTTTGTGATGCAGTTGCAGTCAGATCTAGTTCTAGGGTTGGGCCGATAGACGATGGCTGACAGACATCACGATGTTGAGCAGGTATCGTGATCACCCCTTCCGCAATCCACCACATCCCAATTCAACACAACGGAACCCTTAAGATGAATAAATTTTTATAAAAAAACTTCATTTTGCAATTATATTGTTATAATTAAACTGCGGGCATCAGGGACCCACTACTAATATACAGACAGGGCACTGAAACCGCTTTCGAATGCGTGCTCTTATTTTACTTTCACTTTCGAGATTCACGATCACAGGGACTCTAAACTACGAAGCAGCAGTACCATATATTTTACAAGATTAAATATTTGTCAGTGGTGCTCAGTATCTGAATATCATTCACTGTTGTCCTATCAGTCACCTCTACTTACTGTATGTATGTGGTAAGTGAACTTTCATGTACTGTAATGCAACACGCTGCTACTGTAGCAAGCAGCCCTTTAGTGGCTCCGTAGAACACCTTATTTGCATGCGGATTCACGCTTCGGGCACATGCCTAACCCTGCCCCCTGATGTCATCGTCTATCGTCGATGTTTCACTGTAGACATGGACCGATGCCAATTTGGTAGACATCGCCCAACCCTATCTAGTTCTGCTTCATCTTTCAACAAATGTATCTTTGTGAACTCTCCATGACACTGTGCCTCGCTTACAAAACAAAATACGACCTGACACGATACGGGATGCCGTTAAAATAAACTATCCTCTTGTTTCTTGTGCTGGGATCCTTCTGATATCTGTACAAAGATGTGAACGAGCTGTTGAAAACAAATGCATCAAAGTGAATGCTCTGTCACTTCATTTGTCCTATTGACAGACTCGAGCTCATGGACCGTGTCAGAAAGGGATTTTAGTTTCTATTTGCTTTCAGCGGGATAAAGTGTCAGCCATTAAGCATATGAACCGGTGGGCAGGGCCTATGGTGAGAAGATGAATATTCACTACTCTGGAGGTGGTGTTTATGCAAATATTTGTGCCCAGGTATGGAACAAATACCTGTATATGCCAAAAGATCAAGGCAAATTTGATTTATCATGTCAGGACCCTTTTAATAAAACAATTAGAAAAAAACCTTACTGTAGTAAAATAGCACATGATTGTTGATTTTTTTCAAACAGAGGCAGAAGTCTTCATGGTTGGACCACAGGTCACCTTAGAGAAAATCCCTCGACTTGACACGACAAATTCTTCTGTGGACATCGATCTCATTGGGATCGCCAAGAACAACAATCAAACAAGTATGTGACGTGTTTTTGTGTGAATAAACAAACAAATAAATAAATAAATAAAATAAACAATAAAGAACAATTTTAAAGAGACACAACTAAATCAAGTAGCCTACACTTAAATATTTCCATTGTTGTTTTTACATTAGCTGTGTCCTCCAGAGGTCATATGTGAAGGCTGCATACGTCATTGGGGCAGTCTCATTTAAGAAAAGTTACCATTCATTTGCAAAGTAAAAAAGAAATTGCAGTATTTTACACCTCACAAGGAATAACTGTCAATTTTGTTACAGTTACATTTTCTTGATAGCCTTCACAATGAGACACAGCTATAATAGTATTTGATGTAAGCCTCCATGGCCGCGGGAACTAGGGGTGCTGAGGGTGCTGCAACTATTTTTGTGATAGTTTTGTGATTATATTGTACTGACCAGAAATTTGCAGCTGTATTTTTCTTGGGCGCGTCCCTAAATTTGCCTCTCACTGACAGAATTTCATGTGAAAACTATTTACGTCTTTGTTCTTTATAAGAGCAGACTTCTGAAGCTTTTTCGTTTCTTAATCACATAAACACAGCTCTTTAACTGCACTCTAGTCTCTGGTCAAACGCGCTCAAACCACTGTTGCATGTGATCTATTAACCACGCAAATCATAACGTTTTAGGCAAGTAGCCTACCGTATTATGTCATAAAATATGTAATAATATTTTAATTTGTATTTGTCACAGTTTGTCTTCCTCTGCCTTTGTCTCCTCACCCTTATATGGTCCTTCCTGTTTCCCAGTCATTATTAGTTCAGTTAGTCCCAGCCTTGTGTCCTGATTATGTTCCAGGTGTGTTGAGTTAGCTCTGTCTATTTATAGTCTGTTCTTCCCCATGTTTGCTGTCAGTTGTTAAACGTCATTTGTGTGCATCAGATCTCCAGGTCAGATCATTTATATCCATGTTCCTGTGCTCTTTGCTTTCTGTCATTAAAGACATTATTATTTAAAGTATATCCTCGTCTCCCTCGTTCCATATCCCTGACGTGACAGAACAACTGACCTACTAATATGCAGAAGATGAGACTGGAGCTGGCGTCGATCAATGTGGCTCGAAGGGCGGTGGAAATAGCCACTCGGGAGCCACAATCTTCATCTTCCAGGACGGCCGTGACCTGGAGGAGTTTGTGGAGGAGTTTGTGAACCATTGCCACCTCACCACATGTGATGACCTTACCTTAATGGAGGGATTCTGGTGTGGGTTGGTGGAAGATATCCGTCTCGTCATGCCGAGAGCTGATCCGAGCTGGTCATTGAAGAAATACATCAACCGCACTGTGGATCGCCGGATCGAACTTTATCGTGGGCGAGATGGAGTCCACAGTCATCACATGTGGCTGCCGCTCCGCAGTCCGTGCCACCAGCCATTCCCAGTTGAGCTCCGCCTCAACTACGGCGACGACTCAGAACCCGTCGCCAGCTGCCTTATGGCCTCCACCATCTTCATCTCCGCTGGTCCCGTCCAGCTCGTCTTCGTCTCTGCTGGTTCCGGGCGCGCGCGCCCATGCTTCGGCGCCGCGCGAGCCGCGCTTCAGCGCCGCCGCGAGCGCGCTTCAGCGCGCCGCGAGCCCGCGCTTCCCGAGCGCCGCCGCGAGCCCGCGCTTCCCGAGCGCCGCCAGTGCCCTCCAGTGCCTGCACCTCGCCAGTGCCCTCCAGTGCCTGCACCTCGCCAGTGCCCTCCGGTGCCTGCACCTCGCCAGTGCCCTCCGGTGCCTGCACCTCGCCAGTGCCCTCCGGTGCCTGCACCTCGCCAGTGCCCTCCGGTGCCTGCACCTCGCCAGTGCCCTCCGGTGCCTGCACCTCGCCAGTGCCCTCCAGTGCCTGCACCTCGCCAGTGCCCTCCAGAGCCTGCTCCTCGCCAGCGCCCTCCAGAGCCTGCTCTTAGCCAGCGCCCTCCGGTGCCTGCTCCTCGCCAGTGCCCTCCGGTGCCCCTGATGGTTCCGTCCAGCTCTCCAGAGCCCCTGCTGGTTCCGTCCAGCTCTCCAGAGCCCCTGCTGGTTCCGTCCAGCTCTCCAGAGCCCCTGCTGGTTCCGTCCAGCTCTCCAGAGCCCCTGCTGGTTCCGTCCAGCTCTCCAGAGCCCTGCTGGTTCCGTCCAGCTCTCCAGAGCCCCTGCTGGTTCCGTCCAGCTCTCCAGAGCCCCTGCTGGTTCCGTCCAGCTCTCCAGGGCCCCTGCTGGTTCCGTCCAGCTCTCCAGAGCCCCTGCTGGTTCCGTCCAGCTCTCCAGTGCCCCTGCTGGTTCCGTCCAGCTCTCCAGAGCCCCTGCTGGTTCCGTCCAGCTCTCCAGAGCCCCTGCTGGTTCCGTCCAGCTCTCCAGTGCCCCTGCTGGTTCCGTCCAGCTCTCCAGAGCCCCGGCTGGCTACATCCAGCTCTCCAGTGCCTGCTCCTTGCCAGCGCCCGAGGCGGTGTGCTGCCAGAGCGCCCAGAGGCAGCTGCGCTTCCCAAGCGTCCTCCAGTGCTGGTTCCGTCCGGCCCTCCTGAGCCCCTGCCGGCTCCGTCCGGCTCTCCTGAGCCCCTGCCGTTTCCGTCCGGCACTCCTGAGCCACTGCCGGCTCCGTCCGGCTCCCCAGAACCCCAGGCGACCACGCCTCCTGGCGCCCCCTGAGAAGAGGAGTTACCCCAAGAAAATTTTGGGGGCTACCCGCCATGGAGGCCGCCCGAGCTCACGCTCCGCCGTGGCCGCCTGAGTCCCCGGATCCGCCGCCGCGAGTCCCCGGATCCGCCCGTGGCCGCCTGAGTCCCCGGATCCGCCGTGGCCGCCTGAGTCCCCGGATCCGCCGTGGCCGCCTGAGTCCCGGATCCGCCGTGGCCGCCTGAGTCCCCGGATCCCCATGTGTCCCGGGCGGGCACCGCCCTGGAGGCCACCTGTCCGGTCTCCTAGAACCTTGAGGCCTCCAGGCGCCCACCCTCCCTTTCGATGTCATGTTGGCACGGGGACGCGCCTATTGGAAGGGGGTAATGTCTGGTTTGTCTTCCTCTGCCTTTGTCTCCTCACCCTTATATGGTCCTTCCTGTTTCCCAGTCATTATTAGTTCAGTTAGTCCCAGCCTTGTGTCCTGATTATGTTCCAGGTGTGTTGAGTTAGCTCTGTCTATTTATAGTCTGTTCTTCCCCATGTTTGCTGTCAGTTGTTAAACGTCATTTGTGTGCATCAGATCTCCAGGTCAGATCATTTATATCCATGTTCCTGTGCTCTTTGCTTTCTGTCATTAAAGACATTATTATTTAAAGTATATCCTCGTCTCCCTCGTTCCATATCCCTGACGGTACGTGACAGTATTTCACCTGATCACATGTTTAATAAAGACATTTTAAGTTGAATTATAAGCCGCATGTTCACGATTATTCAAACAACGAACAAATTGTGAAGCGAGCCAAGAACATTATGAAAGAATATCACTGAGTTTAGTCGAACACTCAACAAAAAGCTCCAGTTAGGCTATAATACCTACATTTATGATGAATTAATCTCTTATTTACATCGCATTATACATGATGAGAGAATTCGCCAAAGTGCACTGACCAACTTTGACATATCAACGATGTTAATATTTAGTAAAATCCCATTAAATAATAGAAACATTTAAGACATTATTAAAGAAATTATGTAACTAAAATCACAAATATATATTGGTTCGCATTAGTGTTTTCACGGTACCAAATTTCAGTAATAGGTACCAATACCAATGAAAATCCATGGTTCTCGGTACCAATTTCAGTACCAAAGCTAAACGCAAATACATGCTAATTAAAAAACACTTTTTATTCATATAGTTAAACAAAAATCAATGCCATTCTTTATACTTTATACTAACTAAAATAGTTTCAAGTTTTTCCACTAGTACTGAAAGTATGAAAACGTTTCACACAAATGTTTTTGCTGCAGCTGAAAAACTGCAATTTTAATTTCAAAATGTACTAATACATAAAATGTAAATTTCAATCTGTTAAATTTATTTAATGAACAATGAACAAACATGAACGATCAAATGTTTTAATTAATCAACATTCGAATACATTTATGTAAAAATATATTGTTCACTCACTGTAAGTTGATGTTAGATAATAACATGATAATAATAAGTCATGTTAACGAACGGTATCTTATTGTAAAGTCTATACAGGAGATACAATTTGACTGCACTTTAATCGAATCCAAACTGAGTACATATTTAATTTTAAAGGGCTTGTAAAACCTGCTAAAGTTGTCAAGCCAGGAATAACAACTAAGATAGTTAAAAAAAGCCCAGAACTTATTTTATGATGGATTGATCTGACATAAACCCTATTAACTATTCGTACATTCTTTAACAGGCATATTTTAGATTCACAATTCATTTAAAAGCCTCTGGTGTGCAAAAATAGTAAATACCATAATGTCCTCCTGTTTTTTACCCTAATAAAGTTATGGGAGCATTAAATAGTTCATAAAGAAACTTCATTCGAATGCTCATTATATTAGCATTAGCCGTGCTTATGCTAACGATTAACTCAATCCGACATTCAAATTAAAATATGGAATAATAATCATAACAGAAGATCTAAATATTAAAGATAAAATTTAAACTTACCTGCTTGAAATCTTTCATTTGATCCGGGGGTCCGTCTTTAAAGTGTTTTTTTTTGTTTTCTTCTTTTGATGTTGACTTGTCTCAGTGCTTTTATGAAGAGACCACCTTTCAGATAGCGCAGCAAGAACCGGGTTGACCGGGTACTCGGTACCACCGGTACTTAAAGAAACCTGCTACTGTGACGTTTTCATTTTTTAGTACCGACTTGGTACAGAAGTACCGGGTCTTCTGGTAACACTAGTTCGCATATAACTCTTTACTCATTTGTATGTTAATCTATAAGAGTTTGGGCTGTTTAATATTAGGATTTTGTCTAAAATCCCCCACCTTGGCCCCACCCTGCAACATCAAGTCCCACCCCCCAGCACTCCCCCTGATAAAATATGTTCCCGTGGCTATGTAAGCTTCTGTTTCTGTCTCACAGGATCGGCTGCTGTGGCTTTCATGAGCTACACGATGATGGAGAATCTACTGAAGCCAGACTTCTTCAACACATCAAACAACACGATTAAAACCATGATGTCCACTGTGATCTCAGCTACTCTTCCCAAAACTACCAACACTAAACTCACCAAACCAGTCAACTTCACCTTCAGACACATCAGAGTGAGAGACTGAAATGTGTTTTTGTCCAACCTGAGAACTGATGAACATCTGAAAACATCTAATATTCAGTGTTCTGATATTTTCTTCTTCTGTTTGCAGGAGTTTGATCCCAATGGTTCTCTGTCCTGTGTGTACTGGAATATCAGCGAGTGGATTGTAGATGGTTGTTCTGTTTTAAAGACCAATAGCAGCTTCACTGTGTGTTCCTGTGTTCATCTGTCAACATTCGCTCTCATCATGCAAACCAGCCGCCCACCAGAGGTACAGAACCTTTCCCGTCTTTCGGAAGAGACATTAAACCGAGGTCCTGACTCTCTGTGGTCATTAAAAATCCCATGGCACTTCTCGTAAAGAGTAGGGGTGTAACCCCGGTGTCTTGGCCAAATACCCCCCACTAGCCCTCATCAATCATGACCTCCTAATAATCCCCATCCACTTGATTGGCTCTATGACTCTCTCTCCTCTCCACCTGTAGCTGGTGTTTGGTGAGAGCATACACTTGATTGGCTCTATGACTCTCTCTCCTCTCCACCTGTAGCTGGTGTGTGGTGAGCGCATACACTTGATTGGCTCTATGACTCTCTTTCTCCTCTCCACCTGTAGCTGGTGTGTGGTGAGCGCATACACTTGATTGTCTCTATGACTCTCTCTCCTCTCCACCTGTAGCTGGTGTGTGGTGAGCGCATACACTTGATTGTCTCTATGACTCTCTCTCCTCTCCACCTGTAGCTGGTGTGTGGTGAGCGCATACACTTGATTGGCTCTATGACTCTCTCTCCTCTCCACCTGTAGCTGGTGTTTGGTGAGAGCATACACTTGATCGGCTCTATGACTCTCTCTCCTCTCCACCTGTAGCTGGTGTTTGGTGAGAGCATACACTTGATTGGCTCTATGACTCTCTCTCCTCTCCACCTGTAGCTGGTGTGTGGTGAGCGCATACACTCGATTGTCTCTATGACTCTCTCTCCTCTCCACCTGTAGCTGGTGTGTGGTGAGCGCATACACTTGATTGGCTCTATGACTCTCTCTCCTCTCCACCTGTAGCTGGTGTGTGGTGAGCGCATACACTCGATTGTCTCTATGACTCTCTCTCCTCTCCACCTGTGTGTGGTGAGCGCATACACTTGATTGTCTCTATGACTCTCTCTCCTCTCCACCTGTATCTGGTGTGTGGTGAGCGCACTGGCGCCGTTGTCCTGTGGCAGCCGTCGCATCATCCAAGTGGATGCTGCACACTGGTGGTGTTTGAGGAGAACCCCCCACCACATGATTGTAAAGCGCTTTGGGTGTACAGCAATACACAATAAAGCGCTATATAAATGCATAATTCATTCATTCATTCATTCATTCTACTGAACACTGAAGAACAGCACAGATTTGGCACTCATGTACTCTGATGTGTTTTCTCAGAGCGACTCACAGCTGGATCTAGTGAATTTGGTTTGTGTGATCGTGGGGCTGGTGTTCTTCACTTTGGCCCTGTTGACCTTTGCCCTTTGTCAGTGGAGTCCTGGAGTGAACAATGTGGCTCGAATCAACATCTGCATCAGTCTTCTGCTGGCTCACCTTCTGTTCCTGCTCACACAGCAGTTCCTGAGCCTCATACGGCCTCAGAAGGTGAGAATGATGAAGGAGCTCTACAGCTCAGCAAAGCCTCACTGAGAAGCATCATAACCGTCTCTCATGGTCTCCAGGTGTTGTGTGCCGTGATCTCAGGCCTTCTGCACTTCCTCTTTCTCTCCGGCTTCGTGTGGATGTTCATTGAAGCTGTGCTGCTCTTCATCTGTGTGAAGAACCTATCACAGATCAGCTCCAAAAAGAGGGAGGTGCTTAGCAGTGGATTCCTGTGCGTGATTGGATATGTGGTTGCTCTGGTTGTGGTGTGCGTGTCTGTCGGTGTGGTTCCTGAAGGATACGGCAGTAAACTGTGAGTTTAGTTTTTTTTTTTTTTTTTAAACTATCATTCCTTCATAAACTCCAAACTGTATCTTCTTCCAAACAGCTGCTGGATTAAGGTGGATAAAGGCTTCATCTGGAGTTTTCTGGGACCTGTTTGCATCATTCTAGCAGTTAGCATGTTTAATTTTTATAATTTTGATTTGTATTAAAAGGAAAACATGGTGATTAATTATTGATGTTTTTCTACTTTGCAGTTAAACATGATTCTCTTTATCTGCATCATCATCAGTCTGAACTCATCTCTCACAAAACTGAACGCTGAAGTTTCACAGTTAAAAAAAAACAAGTAATCAACATTATAATATAATCGCTGTAAGGAAAACCACATTTAGTATTATTATAGTCAATAAAGATACATGATCTCTGCTCCTTTATCTTAGGATTATGGTGTTTAAAACACTGGCTCAGTTTGTGGTTCTTGGTTGCTCCTGGATTCTGGGTTTCTTCACTAATGACAGTAATGTGTTGGAGATCATCTTCCTGATCTTGAACTCACAGCAGGGAACCTTAATCTTCCTGATCTACTGTGTCCTCAATAATGAGGTCAGACATCACATACTCCACCACACAATCAGCTTTACTAGTCTATATTCAGTCCATCATGTCTTGCTCATCTCCTGAAATTAGCCACTTGGTCGAATATTACATTAATACATTGTTTCACGGAGGAATCACTTTTTTAATTTCCTTTTTGGCAAAAAATTAAATATTTTTTACATTTTTAAGAATTGTTTTAATCAGTATATAACAACTCACAAGAGCAGTGACTAATTAGTCATTTTCAAAATTACAACATTCTCAAAAGTTAAAGGTGCACTAAGCATTTTTGACAAACAATGTTGATATTTGAAAGCACCAAAACAAACACGCCCATACCCCGACAGGACCTCGCCCCTATCTTTATCCCCCCCTTTATATCTTCAAACTCACTTCTGGAACAACCCTCTTCCAAGAGAAAATGACTGGTTTAGTTTTCTCCTCTGAGAATTTAAACCCCCAATCATACGACACCCAAACCCCCTTCTCGACATCCAAAAATTACTGACTATTTATCTGCCCTTTTCTAATTTCAATTTCTAAACATACAATAGGATCCATTGTTCCTCTTCCTTTTCTAAAACCACTTTGATATTTTGATATTAATCCTATTTTTTCCAATAAATATGTCAACTTTTAATTAATTGTTAATTGGTTAATTAAAAGTTAATTGGCTGGTCTTCCGTTCCCCGACTCCTTACCAACGCTTCTATATTTCGTCTCGTTGTTATTTCTCTCCTCCTCTTACTTTCCTCACTTAAGTTCCCTGACCCATGTATTTGTGCAAATGTTTTTACTAGCATTTCTGCTTTATACAGCTATTTCTCCTTCTGACTCTAATCCTGGATAATCGCACTCTTTCTTATTACCTTACATTCTCTTGATCGTACTCCACACATCACCTTCTGGAGTTGTTCTTCCAATTCCACCACAAAAACTTGTTACTAGCTTGCCCGATAGTTTTCCTCAAAACTGTTTGAGCTATCTTGAATAGAATTAGATGGATATAATTATGTGTTCTCTTAAGAAGTTTAAACGGCTTATTTCTATCTCTCAGGGCTTTACACTTGTCTGTCCACCAAGGAACAGCGTTTCTTGTCATTTTTTCTTTACTTTTTGGAATTGATTCAGATGATGCTTCTAATATGACCTTTTCATAAAAAATGTCAATATCATAATTTTAATCAATTGCAGCCGTTCTAATATCCGTCAGTCCACTCCAATTGAGTGCTTTCTTCCCTCTATCAGTACAAGACATGCCCCTTAAGATGTGAACTATATGATTTAATGAATATGATTACGAATTGCTAAAATTGAATCTGGTCTCATTCTTGTCCAGGTCAGGCAGCAGTACAGGAAGTTCTTCAGATGTCTTTGCTGTGCCAAACAACACTGAGGACTACAGCATCATGTTCAGAAAATGAGTGAAGAGCCATTATTATAAAAGTGATTCTATCATTATTTAGATGTTATATCAGTCTCCACTATACATTTCACTACTTTTTTTAAATGTCAATTCTCTGATATAAACCTATAAACACATTATCAATACTTCATGTTTTGGTGAAGGGATTGCTGTTATTGTTTTAGAGCCTTGTACACTTGAAATAATTTCATAGCAAGTTAAAGAATGTAAGGTTTTTTATTATTGAAACAATTGTAAATGTAACAATTTTTGATGTTACAAAAAAAAAAATGTAGCAATCAATTTCTATTCTTTTTTTTTTAACTATTTGCTACCTTAACGGTATCACACAAACCCAAGTTCAGCTACTGCCTTTATGCAAAATATTTAAAAGATAAATGTGCAGCATAATAGAATAGAAAAAAAACAACCCGTGTCCCACATTTGGTTTAATATCAACAATGAGAACCACCATAAATCCACAGACAAAAGTCAGAGCAATTCATAACATCAGTCAAGAAAACAGAAACACAGTCCAATGTCATTTTGTATAAGGAATGAACCAAATCAGTGATTCGGTGTACTTTTTTCTAAAAAAATTAAAATCAAATTTCTTCTGTTAATTTGCTGTCTAGGTGATTTCTTGCATGTGCTGATTCACATACTTATATGAGGGACGATCCCAGCAGGGATCACTTTGGGCCACCACTATATTGTGAATGACGTTACTAAACATCTCCATTAGACTGTGATGGAAGAACAACTACAGGCTGCTTTCACAGAAAGCCTTTCCTGAGGTATAAAGTCAGAACAGAAACCATACGTATCCCCACACATCAGAGCATCCTCTACTGTCCATCTTTGGAACAAGACAACGTTGTAAACTTAGATCGGTGTAGTGCACAACAAACCACTGGCCTAGAGGCCACCGCTGGAGACGTTCTGCTGGACTAGACCCAAAGGAAACGTGTGTTCATGTACATGACACTGATAGATAAACCAGTCTAGTCCAGCTATGCTTTGGTTCAGATAGTCTCTCAATAGCAGCGTGTTACAGAATAACAGCTTTGCTTTGCAGAAGTAATTGGGCACCTTATTGGGCTGAGCTCAAGTATTCATCTTTAATGCTATGAATCAAAAGTCCCCAATGGCAGCGGCTCCAGCGTTGTAATATACACAGCTCAAGAAGCTGGTAAAACACTTGCGATAGTGTCTCTGGCACTCTGACTCAACGTTTCAGGAAACACGACCTCGTATTCGACCACCAAGTCCCCGGCAATCTGGGGATTTCGGAAGAGGAAGACCCTCCCGGTCACACGCCGTTTCATCCCGGACGAATCATTTCCTGAGTGCTTAACTTAATCTTTCGACCATCCAGTGTTGGGACGTTGACCGTGCAACCACCACAAAGCGCCTGAGAAGGTAGAGAATAAAGGGTTAGAAAGATGCAAAGAGACTACAAAAGTGTTTGTAAAGAAACTTGTCCCCGTCTTACCTCTCGGAGTGTAATTTTAGCGGGATAAATAATGTCTGCTCCGTCTCGTTTGTACACGGGATGTGGTTTATCTTTCACCACAAACACAACGTCTGCAGGGATGTTTGACGGCGTCTCGTCACCTTCCCTGGGGAAAGTAATCTTGGTTCCTTCCTTCCAGCCTTTCTTCACCTCCACTGTGAGAATCTTGTCTTCAGTGCGCGTGGTTCTTCCGTCGGGGTTCAGACGTTTGCGTGAGATCTTCATCTTCTTGGTGCAGCCAGTGAACACTTCATCTAGACTGACCCTCAGGTCGTGGGTCACCGGAGGGTCCTGTTTTTTCCCCGGTCTCCCACCGTGACTGCGCGTGTTAAAAGAGCGGGGGAAACCGCCCATGCCAAAAGGGTCATTGGTTTCCATATGGTCGTCCATGCCACCGTTGGGTCCGAAAAACTGTTCGAAAGGGTTACTTCCTCCAAAGAAATCTGCAAACATTGCATGAGGATCACCTTGGAAAGAGTAGGTGAAATTACCACCTCCGCCTCCACCTCTACCGCCAGGGATGCCTCCCTTCAGTCCTGTACATGACAAACAAAGAGGTCACATATTACACAATGAATGGTGTTGTATAAAGATCACAGACAACTCAGGGATGCTGCACCGAGGACCCAGAATCTTTACTATCTATTAAAACAGTGCATTACATTGATTACCTAACTACATCATCTCCCAGAAGAGCTGGGGATTTTAATTCCTCCCAGCTGGAATTCACCATAAGTTCCCTTTTAAGGAAAATCTTGTTTTTAATATTCATTATCTTTGGATTTTACTTTGTATTGTAGGGGAGCGCGGGGCACAAACTAATGCGGGGTTAGCTGTAACGTGGTTTAAATATTTCCACTCATGTTAGCATAACTAAATTTAGGGGATTTACTTGTTGCCATATCAACACTATATAGAGAAGATAAAAAATATAGTGAAAGAAGTTCACAAATCTATAAAAATATATATATCACTGAACATTTATTTTACTATAGTAAAAGTTAAATTCGGTCTTAAGTGCATTTTTCATCCCAGTTGTTCGTATTCTTTTTAAATAAGACACATCTGCTATCATTTGAACCTTCAATCTGTCAGATCTAGCAGTTTTAATGCGTCACTAACTAGAAGACACGAACCGGTTTTAAATTCCAGTTGTGCCGATGGGGAATGTTGTCACACTCTATGATATTCTATGACCCTAGTGATGTAATTTGCACTAGTTTAATTAGAAACTATGCGAATTTTAAAAACAATATTGGAGCAATGTAATTATTTTATTAACAAAATATCTGTCTTTTTTTTTAATCAGATAACATTTTAAGCAGTCATGTTACAACTTGCCCCTAAGATGTACCCGCCACACGGGTACATCCGTTGAAATGTTGTCACATTTCACTTCCACTTTTTGAGGGTAAATAAAGAAAAACGTATACAACGTAATTATGAAACATAGTATTTGTACTCGACAGGTGTGAAATTACGGTGTATAAATAATTATAGTTATACATCTATACTCGGAACCCCATGTGGATTTACACAAATTGAGATAATAAAAAAAGTGTTTGGTTGATTAAAATTCTAGGGTTGCGTCGAGATTTCTGGAATGGGACACAACCCTAAAAAGTGAGCTTGGCACGAAACAGAATTGCTGACAGACAGCACGTAAACGCTCCGCCCCTTTCTACCACGTGACCATCAGAATCTTCCAGCTAGCCGAGGTAGCCAATCAGAACGCAGCATTACAACTCGTGTCTAACCTAACTATACAAAACAAACGTATTAACACTGTACAGTAGTTCACCAGACGGGATTAAACAACTGACCCAGACACTTCGTGAGCTCATGTAATCTCCAAACAAACATGGACACGATAGTTTAAGATGTGAACTGTATGATTTAACACGAATTGCTAAAAGTGTCTTCATTTCTCCCCATATCTCTATCTGCGTCATCAGGCACAAGCAACAGTTTAGAGTTAGGATATGTTTATTCGAGATGCCGCAGTTTAGTATCATTAATATCCACCTTATTCTTCAACGCAGAAGCCGTTTTCTGTGAATGTGCGAGACTTCCGGTTCATTAGCCGCTACAGATAAATAACAAGAGTTAGGAGCGTCGTTTTACTCACCTTCTTCACCAAATCCGTCATAAATGTCTTTCTTTTTCGGGTCGCTCAGAACGTCGTAAGCCTCCGCGATCTCCTTGAACTTGTCCTCGGCGCCGGGCGACTTGTTTTTGTCCGGGTGGTACTTGAGCGCTTGTTTGCGGTAAGCTTTCTTGATCTCATCGTCGGATGCGCCTTTCTTTATCCCCAGCACACCGTAATAATCCTTCCCCATCTTCACCATCGAGCGCGTGCTTCTGAGGCGATGTTCTCCGGCAGTCAAACAGCTGAGTTTATCAGGTCTCGGGGTGATTTCGTCGGAGAGCTGTTGTCCCGTCCACCTGTGGTGTTTTATGCCCCTGCGTCGCTGCGGAACCGGTCTATAAGAAACCGCGAGGAAAGTTCGAGAAATGTCTCAAAGTCTCTGGTTGTTTCTACACCCGAGCCACGTGGGTGCGCTGCTGCTCCACCCACAGACCTGCTGAAACTACCCTGTATTGGCAAAAGTATTGGGTCACTCCCTTCTAATGAACAGGTTTGACTACTTTAGTAATCTCCATGAGTACAAATCTTTATGTTTAAGCATATAATGATATTCTAGGGAATTGTAATGTTATAGCAACAGTTTGGACAGAACTCTTTTCTATTCTAACATGACAGTGTCTCTGTGTATAAGACAAGAATCAAAGAGAAATGATGATTCAGTCAGTGTGGAAGAACTTGACTGGTCTGCAGAAAGCAGCTGAACACCTCTGGTGTGACTTTAAATGAGCCACAAACTCATCACCAAACACCAATGACTTTACATTCATTATATGGACAAAAGTACTGGCACCCCTTCTTTAGAAGAGAAAAGCACTTCCAAACTGTGGCAACAAAGATGGAAAAGATAGTTCATG